>JAXCHB010000406.1:0-584284 GCA_036926305.1 Uropetala carovei
CGTATTACCCCTCCCCCCTAAATTTCTCCTTTCGTTCAAAGTTCACCTCCTCAGACGAATCCTCATCTTTCCGCTCCCAAGCGCCGGAAGATTTGAGTTCGACTTGTTTGTTTGCTTAGGCCTACATACAGACAGCACCAAAACCTTCTTAACCTCTCTCCTCACCTCCCTCTCTCTCTCTCTCTCCTCACCTCCACTCCCTCCTCTCATCCTCCATCTCGCTCCCTCATTCTTGGAATCGTTTCATCAGGGTAGGACGACTTGGCTTATTGTCTCTGCAGCAGTGTGTTTATTCGCTTGCTTGGTTTTGGCGAGGTTTAGCATCTTCCTAACGTCTGATTTTGTCTATCTTCAGACGTGCAGTAAGAAGGTCGCGCACATGCCGGTTACCATTGTAAACGCCGGGTGTTACGCCGCCGTGTAAAAACTTTTTATAATCTTGTTATCCTCTTCTGTTTTTCGACTGCAAAATGGGTCGACAGAAATATCGTAGGATTGAAAAAAAATACAAATAGAAGAAGTGTATTTACGAATGATTCGTTGCGTTTAAATGCTTTGCTGTTGTTAACTTTTTATCCAATAAACCTTCATAGGTGCCGGTAAAGGAATTCAGTGCCATATTTTTTTAAATTTTCTTTAGAAATGTACGAGTATGTCGATGTGTGAGCTTTCGAGGAACTCAGTGTTCTCTGACTGTATAATACTGCATTAAAACTCATCATTTTAGACATAGACTACAATGCACCTCTTACCACCCACCCGTCTGATGAATTGCAGTAAATTATGTGCATATAGGTGTAATTTTTCTTCTTTAAACGCGCGCGAAAATACTGTGTTGTTTATGGATAACTTATGCTACATATTCAATAATATTGACGGTCTAATAAATTCATCTTATTGATCAAAACAAGTTATCCTGCATTCATGAATTTCGTATGTGCATTAGCGTTCTTTCCGAACTGATACTAATACGAACGCAGTGTGACCAATGAGGGAGAAATGTTTTTTTTATATTCTGAGAGCATTTCTAAAGATTCAATTAAATCGCAAATAAAACCAATGCTTCTTATTCGCTTGCCTTTTTATGAAACTACATACAGATATTCACAACGAAAGAAGTAATGTAATTATATTTTACGCTTCAATAAGAATAAAAACAATAAGTCTTGGAGCGCGAATAACATTTTTAGATATGTAAATTATATGCTCCCCATATCTTGCTGCCAATTCGCCCATTAATTCTCAGAATTTTTAGGAACTGAGTTGTTTAACTCTCAACATCGCTTGTTTTTGTTTTATGTATCATAAATGTGCATATGAAAACTTTTAATATCTATATGCCTGGCATTTATTTATGACAAAATACGACTAATTAGAATTCTTTAGCAGTTAGTCACGGTTAACATTTTTAATAATTCAAAATAAAGCTTTTCGGTCAACAGTTCTATATATCATTATAAGTCATTACATTTTAGAGAAATGTTTCTGATTATCATAAGCTGATAATCCAAATGAAGTATTTTTTACCTTGCTACATAATAAACCCTAGTGTCATATAATGTTTACGTAATGTCATTATTTCTGTAGATACTAAAAATAAAGCATAATTACATCTAGGTAAAAATACTTTAAATTATTTTCCTGGGGAATACATTTTGCAATAATTTCCTATGAAAAACAACTTCTTATATTGAATTTTTCATTGTCGTTGGAAATATAAATGTTCGTCATTGATGCATAAATTAGAGACAATAATCAATATTGCCTGTGGCTTTTAGCATTACAAAATTTCCTCTAAAGTTCGTTTAATGCGATATTTTATTTGTCAAAGAAAGAGGAAATCAATCGCTCATTTAAAAAATTAAGTTAGAAAGGGAAGTAGTTGTTATCAACGACCGCCTACGATAACACTGCATTCATCGATAATGGGGAAATATATATGGATTCTGTGTCAATTTCGCTAAAAGTTTTAATTATTATTCGTTATCTGCACGCTTTGCGCGATGTGAAAGCAAATTTCGAAGACCTCCTGTCTCTATCCTTCACCTTTGACTGATTGGTGTGGTAGATCTACATATAAAGTCATCCAGCGAATTTTGTATTGGTCTATATTGACCAATTATAACACGCTACATTCAATTAAACTTTTTACGCCTTATTAGTGACAGCTAGAGAGATTTTTTCAAAAGCTATGTGCCCTTTGCAACATTTTCAGGAACGTATTTCGTAACTTTATTTACGCCGACATGGACCGCAACTTGCAATGTCTGTATTTCCATTCCCTTTGTTAAAATTAATATTTCCCTCGAAAACTTTATGCATCTACATAAACGCATTAAATTTATTCTAACCATTACACAACAAATTATAATATTAACATTTTATCATCGTCCTTGGTCACTTTATTATATTTATTATTCTGCGTGAAAAATACTATTTGAAACAGTCATGTCACGTTAATACATCATTAGTAGGAAATAAAATATTTCCTTGGAATAACGAATAATAACAACAGGAGCTCATTTAATTAAAATCCTTCAACCTATACCAATTAATTTTTGTCAAATTTCGGACTTTCATTTCTCAGCCAGCATGGCTGGCGATAATTTCATTACGGATGTCGACCCGGGAATTAGTGTAATCCCATTCATTTAAATTTTAAAAATTTCGGACATTAATTTCGGCGCCGTAAATTCCGAATTGATTGGCCTCGTTTGTTTGTGTACGTGATTGCTTTAAAACGAAAAAATCTTTTTTTTTAAATGCAGAATTCCTCTCAGTACCGCCCTAATCTATAGTGTTCAACCTTAATGTTTTCATTTAATTACCATCTCAGCGCAGTTTTGCATGAACAAGATCCCGGGCGCCTAAAAATCTCTCGATTTTCTTTATATCCAGCTTAAAAACACGCCCGGAACCCCTAGCGACTCCTACTTGAAGCAATTCGTCCTCCTCCTCCTCCTCACACCCTCCCTTATATCCTCGTGCCCTGTTCTCCTCTCCATTCCAGGATCTTTTTCTCTCTCTCTCTCTCTCTCTCCTGCACCCGGCCTCTTTTTAACTGCTCATTCCTTCCAAGACCCTTAGCCCACAAATCTTCCCAAGGCCCCACTCTTCTCTTAGCACCCAGTAGTAGCGTCTCCCCTTTTCCTCTCTCCATCCTTACCGTGCCGCTCTCCAACTTACCCTTGTCAGCCTCAAGCCCTTTCCACGCTGCCTCCCCTTCTTTCCCCCCCTCCCCTCCCCCCGCACTAACTCCTCTCTCCGTTTCGCAAACCCCTTCCTATCTCCCTCCCTTTCGCTTCCTCCTCCTTCCCTCACCTTCCAGCACCATTCACCCAAAACACCTTACTTCACACCCTAAACTCTTTCCTTTCCTATGCCACCTCCTCCACCGCCTCCCTCTCTCCCACCGCTGACATTTGTGACATGTTTATGTTGGGGATTTGCATAATGCGTCCCGGGTCCTTGTCTACCGTCTCTCACTCAACCCAGTGGACAGATCCGCCTCTCCTCCATACCTCTCTCCCTTGCGCCTCTGCATAGAGAAGGAGAGGGAAGGAAAGGGGTATGGAGAGGAGACGCAGTTTTAAGAGGTTTTTTTTTTGGGACGTTGGAGGTTGGCGAGGGTGTTAGGCAGTACAAGGGAGAGAGGAGGAGGAGTGTGAGGGATATGAGATAGGTGAGTGATACTGCAAGCTTGGGAGAGGAAAGAAGGAAGGATTAAAAGAGAGGAATTGTGAAGAAAGTAAGTAATGAAAGGAAGGAAGAAGAAAAATAGACGGAAGGGGAGGGGAGGGGGGGGGAGGGAGACGCATCGGGGTCGGGAGAAAATTCCTGAGGCTTAGAAGAATGGAAATGGTGGAAAGAATTCGGTCCGCCTCACTCGTCGCGAGGCATGAGGCTATGTATCTCTCCCGCGTTGTTTATACGCGTGTGTCTGTGCGTGTCTGACTGCATTCTACGTGTGGGAAGGAGGTTCTTTCTTTTGGGAATGAATTGCTCGCATTTATTCGCCGCCGTAAATAAGACGGGCTTATTCTAACAACATAGCGGTAATGTGGGAGTAAAATCTTGCGATGAATAATTACAAATGGAAAGCCAGAAAAAAAATATATTCAGAAGTTTGATATTCTTCCGGCAATTTGAAACAAATTTTGGCGGCACGTCTTATATGAGTGCTTGCGAGTCACTTGTGGATAATATGTTTAGGAGATAACGAAAACTGAACGATTTATTGTCAATCGTTTTTGAAAATAAGAATAAATATGCTTTAAAATTATCCACGAATCGTTCAAAAAAGTTTTTCCAATAAATAAGGAAATGACGTGTAAATAATAAATACAAATTTCCTATGCTAATTCAATTTATTGTCCAACTGCAAAAAACTATAATAAAAAGGCATTTTTGAAATGTACAATTGCTTCATAAATTCGTTTTACCTAACAGAAAAATATAAAATGCGCCATATATAGATGATATTGATAAGTTTTTTAAATAAAATAATTTACAACTGCTTCATAAATTAATTTTACTGAGAGGGAAATTATAAAATACACCAGGAAAGTAGGATATAGTTAATGTGAAAAAGATTTTCTAACAAACGTATTTTTCACTCAAAAGATTAGGTATCACATTTCTCAGCCGGAATATAATGGGTTAACTCGGAAACCGTTAAATTGCTTTGACCTACTGAGTGAATTTATGACTTCTTACACGTTTGTTGTACTTGTTTGGAAAAAATCAGTTCAGATACTTTTGCCATGAACTACTTTGCTTGCTATTACGTGCATAGTCTCGTTTTATTTCTTTTCAAATATTAACCGCGAATGGGAATTAATATGAACATCACGACAACGCTGTCTGGAAGCACGACCATAGCACGGGGAGGTATGGCTCCTCCTCCCCTAAATGGAAACCATATCGCGGATGCCTGTTTCCCGAAAGTCCCATCTTCGTCCGCGTATTATGGGGATCTACAATAAAGCCTAAGGATTTACCGCTCTCTATCTTAAATTCTAAACTCCGAGAATTCCTCGCAGGAGACCAAGCTGAGGATTTTACAAGACAGTCATGAGGCCGCAGATCGCAGACGCGTCGCCGTTTTGGTGTGGGACTGACAATGAGTCTGTTGAAGCTCTTCAACATGCGCGGAGGAGTTCCCTTCCCCCACGGTCAACCAACCATTCATTTGTTGGATTAGTTCCAACTGCTACATCTCTCGTCCTTTTTAAAAGCAAAATGGAAGCAAAAGTTTATTTGATATCCTTGATACGAAGACCAAGTTAGTTTATAGTTTTGTAGGCACCATGTCGCCTTTTCTCATGATTGTTGTTCTTTTGAAGTCACTAAAAATGAACAGCAAGATATCATATGTATTACGAGGCTAAAAAAAATGAAAAAAATAAAAAACTGAATCGCTAATTAATCCAAAAATGAGGAGGCGTAGTATATCAAAAGCGAGCAAAATATGGAAAATGATGATACACTGTTCAAAATTATATGGAAAGACTGCACTAAAAACTAATCACTTATGAATGTTAATTAGCAACGGTGTAATAATTTATTCAGGTGATCCGTCAAAATCCTAATTATTCGAGAAAGGAATGAGTCGGGCCTTTCATTTCAAAGGAAGAATTTACCCTATGATGTGAGTCAAAATGGATCGTAGGAACATAATTTAAAAACATACCTCTCTCTGTAGTTTCTAATTAGCTGAGTGTTTTGTACATGTCAAATTAGAGTTACATGTTTTAAAAAATCGCATTTAAAATTTTCAAGCTATAAACGAAATGCATAATTATTATTGAGTATCGTAGAACTCGTAAACATTTAAAGAACTTGTGATGCAAACTAAAAAATATTATAACCTCATTCATTTATATATCTTTAATCTTTACAATTCCCATAAACCAATTACGTGCTCCTCGTTGATATTATCTCTGAAAATATATATGTACTGCAAAATAATGTTTTAATTGCGCAGAAAAATTTTATCGGTGTCTTTTTGTGATATACTAGGTCCTGCATCAAAAATAGCTCCGCAAAGCATGTTTTATCTTGAGACAAATTTACGTCACAAGAAAAACTATGCAATTCGGACCAAAATTTTAATCGCACGTTCCATTTCCTACGTTAGCTTTTTCCCAGTCTCATTTATGCTAAATACTTTAATCCTCCCCGGGCGTTTTGTTTCTTTATTTTTTTCAACCCCCTCTCTCGAACCCTAAACATACTCTCCTTTTCGTTCCCGTCATGCTCCACTCTCCTCTCTTTTTCCCTCTCTTTCCCACATCGCCTTTCTCCTTTATCTCGATTTAATTTCCATTCCAATGCATCCCAGGACCGCACCAGTCCCCACTAATTATGCTGCCATAGTCTCCCTCTCCATCCTCCCTCCCACCCCCACGCAACCTCTTCCTTCCCATCCTCCAGTAGGAGGGTGGGCGTAACGGTAAAAAGGTGTGACCCGTGGTGAGAGGATAGGGAGAGAGAGAGAGGGAGAGTGAAGGGAGAGAGAGAGAGAGGAAGAGAAAGGATTGGGCGGACGAGTGCTTAAAAGAGCGAAAGGGTGTACAGTGCCGAGAGAGAGAGAGAAGGTAGTTTTGCTTTTGCGTCTACGGCGAGGGCCTGTTAGGTCTCTCACAGGTAGGAGGGAGGATGAGTTAGAGATAAAAAAAAGTGGAAGAGATGGACACGGCAAAAAAAAAATGGAGAGATCCAACTCCGAGAAGCGAAACAAGGAGAGAGAGAGAGAGAGAAAAATGGCGAAAGCGGAGAAAAAGAAGAGAGAAAAGGTGGACCGTTATGACGAGGGAATATTTCTTCGTTTGGTCAGATAGTTGGGTGTGGAGGAAGAGGAGGGAAATCACAGCCGAGTTACTCCCGGTTTAATGGTAATCTACGCGACGACGTGGTGAAAAATTAAGGGATTAAAATGATGGAGTGCCGCACCCACCGCGATTCTGGCGACGGAGAGTAACTATTAAGGGGAGGAGAGATTCGAACCCGTGAAATCACTGTGCACAATGCAATCACGTCTGCAAAGATACGAAAAGTGTGTGCATCGTGGAGAGAGAGGGGGGGAGGGGGGAAGGGTGTGGGGGGAGGGGGATGGGGGTTCGATTGAGATAGATGAGGCCATCCAACCGGGGTTTAGTTTTTTTGAAAAAATAGGAACTACAGGAAGGAAACAAAGATGGAGGCTGGGCGTGAGAGGTCAACCTTAAAGGGTTAAGTAATAATGGGGAGAAAGAGAAGGAAAATGTATAGGCAATTGGTAAAGAAAAGATGTGGCGTAAATGGAGAAAAAGTGCGGTAGAAATAAAGTGCAAATTTGATAACAGGAGGTGAAACCATTGTCCTGAAACACATAAAAGGGAAGACGTTAATTACGCACGTGGAAAAGTTTAGCACACTTGATAAAATCTACTATGATTGAACTAATAATCCCTTCTATCGCGATACAAAAGCATAAATTAGTCGGAGTATTTTGTTTCTGACGATAAATTCAAGTATTTTCTAAAAGATGTCATTGTTTGCCAATAAAATTTAATCAAAATGACATGAAACGCTTTATTATAGGTTTATACACTAACAATAAGTGCTGAAAAAGTGCTAAAATTCTACAGAGATTTAAAGAATATAAATAAACCGATAAAAAGAGTGTGCGTGCGTGTGGAATAATGCGAAGTATTTCAAGTAAAAGTTTGTACTAATTGCGAGAAAAACCCAACGAATAAATTCCTCTAAGTGACAACAGAAGTAAAATTCCTTGTAAAAAGAAACAAAGAAGTTAAATTGAAAAATACATTTGAGAGAGTGGAATAATACTGAAAAGGGAAGCGCGAAAGAGAATAAAAACGATTTGAACGAGAAAGGAAGGAAGGAAAAGATGGAGAAGGGAACAGGTAAAACACAAAGATGCATAGTTACGATGGAGAAAAATGAGAAAGAGGATGAGATGAAAAAGAAAGAGAGAGGGAAGAGGGAAATAGGGCGATACAGAGCAGAAGATGAGAGCTAAATATGAGATAGAGAGAGGAGAGAGGGAGGGAGGGAACGAGAGGAAGATAGAGGTCCGACGAGGATGAAACCTGGGGGTGGAAGAGGGAGATGAGGGAGAGAGATGGTAGTGACTAATTTCACGCTCTGACGCCACGCGACGCTGTAATCAGCTGACTGCAGGGAAACGAACGGACGGAACGGGTTGTCCGCGTCACGTCACAGAAGTGTTAGGGGAAAAGAGTGGAATCAGGGGAAGGGAGAAGAGAGAGCGTGGGAGAGATTGGGAGGGTGAAAGGAGTAGAAGAGAGAGAGAGAGAGGGTGATGGAATAATAAGGGTTTTTTAAAAAAAAGAGTTAAGCGAATAAAAAAGAGGGAGAGTGAGAGGGGGGGGGGGGGAGAGAGGAAGGTTGGAGGAGGGAAAAAAATAAGTTTCTCGTTCAGTGATGCACACTGGGGTCTAATCTGAGGGATGAATTCGTAATACCTGCCATTTTCACTAACTCTCGAATTTTGTCTGGCCGAGCTTCCCCAACCCTCCGAACCTGGTGGTGGGGTCCTACTAAAGTCATGCGTCTCTTAATCAGTCCTATAATTGTAAATAAAACGTTAATGGATCCCTTACTCTTTTCATTGAAAACCACCTGAGGCATTATAATAATTTTCTAAATCAATTAGGGGCAATTTCATGCTGCGGTAAAGCTGGTCAAAATTTGCTTTTCGCCGGAAGTGTTCGCCACATTTTAGTAATAATTTTGATCGTTTTTAACTGACCATTAGTAATTCTAAGAAAATTTTACGATAATTCTACAGGAAATTATTACAAGCTATTTACGTTAAAAAAAGTTAAATTAGATGGGATATATTTCTATAATCATACATTTATCTATTTAGAGTGTCTATTTTCCGTCAGCGAAAATCAGAAAATTTTTATATGAGATCGTTCCATCATGCGATAATAATTGTAACTCACGAACTTAAGAGTTAAATAGATTTTCAACTTTAAGTGATCGTGAGTGCACTGAAGCAATTATATATTATCGTGTTTGGTTTTTCATTTTTCTTGGGATACCTACCTACCTTCTGCGAGTTTTGACAATATGCACGTGCAAGATTTCAGTGAATAGAATCACAACTTTTATGATTAGATTATTTTCTTACGGGGTAGGTTCTCGATATTTCTGTGTACCACGAAACTCTCAAGTTTGAAAGACTTTCTATCAATATGGGGCTAAAACACTCTCCAACTTAAATCTCGACGAAACAGCTCAATTTGGCACGCCAGCAGGAAAAAAATGGGAGGCCCGAGCATCATTCTGGCACTCTCTCGGAAAAACATATCAATCCGTTGTGTAAACATCTAAACATTTGTCCCCCTCGCAAAACATAAAACGCTAAGAAAAGCAGTTATCATCATCCAATGCGCCACGAAAAAGCTTTCTTTCACGGGAGATGAAAAAGTGTGGGGAAAATATTTTTAAAAAGCACCTGGGGATTCGCCTCCCTCTCTCTCTCACACGCACACACACGCACACTCACACGCAGGCACGCATACGTCACACGCAAAAGAGGATAAACAAAGCGTTATCAAAGACCCCTCGAGGCGGAAGGAGCGTGTACCAAAAGCTGTCCCTATAGCTATCGGTGAACCGTTTTGCGAGAACACAACCTCTGCGCGAATCGGGCCTGTTTGTATGTATGTATGTACGCGAGTGGAGAGCTGCGGTGTAGATGAGGGAGATAGAGGGGGAGCGAGATATAGAGGGGGAGGGAGGGAGGGAGAGAGAGATGGAATGCCAAATATTCCCAGAAGTGCTTTTCGAACCCACTCAAAGAGGCAGTTTGCCACCAACCTCCACCCGGACACCAACTCCCCTTCGACAATCCTCCCCCTCTCGCTAGCCCCTTAAATCCCCCCCTCCCCTCCTCCCACCCAATCTCCCTCCCCCCTCCCCTCCCCCTCTCCGCCTTCCCACAAAAGCTTCCGTTTCCCAGGGCAGTCGTAGATCAAAACCCCGGGCGGACCATCCCTCCGTACTCGTCCACCTCGCCCTCCCTACTCGCCCTGGCTTACGGCCCACCCTACCTCACCACGCCCCGAGGTTACGCAGCACGCCCGCCACGCCCTTTTCCACCCTCTCTCTTCCTCTCTCCTCGAATATCCCTACCACCCTCGCGCCTCCGCCGCGCCACCCCTTTCGCTCGTGCGTCGTCATTTATTCCGATGGGCGGAGTAGTTGCAAATGCCGTGGGTGGTGGCGCTGCAAGACCCGTAAACCTCCGAGCCTAACTTCCCTCCTACCTCCCCCCACAAACTCCACTCCCTCTCCTGCAACAAGCGACGCCATCTTATCCGTTACCCTAATTGACGAAGTTCTCAAAAGTCTCCCGCAAGTGCGTGTATTCCCTAAACTACCACGGTCCCTCTTACACGCTGAATTTCCTCCCTCCCTTGCGGTTCGGTCCCCATCTTACTACCCATTAGACCACCGTTTCGCTCCTTTTTCTTTTCGATCATTCTATTGTTCCATCTTCTCGCGTGTCCATTTCCCCCCGTATACCTCCCATTCACTTCCTCACAAACTCTCTCTCTCTCTTCCCCGTATCCTTTCCACTCCATTCGCCATGCTTTCATTCCGCGACTACCCTCTCTCTTCTCTCTGTCCCTTCCTCCATTCTTGCATCCCACTCTCTCTCCATTTTCAATTTATCTCTCCTTTCTTAACTCTTCTTTCCTCCTTTCCATCTCTTTCATCCTCTCTTCATTCCTCCCTCTCCTTCTCTCTGTCTCTCTCTCTCTCTCTGTGGTGCCGAATGCCACCAGGCGATTTATGTCCCCCAGAGCGTTCTTCCTGTCGATGATATATTCAAGCTCCGCCTTTATCCGGGCCGTTAGAAGAGGTGGGAGAGAGAGGGAGGGAGAAAGGAGGGAGATTGGTCGGTTGGCATAAAGATAGGAAGGAAAATAAGGGAGAAAAAATGTGGGTTTTGAAGGAGGAGGAGAAAGAAGGAGAAGGGGTGTGGGGAAGGGCGTGCGAATGCCCGGGAACTCGCGGGTTCCCTCCGCCGTACTTTTGCGGGAACAATGTCTTGGGCTCCGGTGATGAAGTGCGCACCCGCGACTCTGAAAGCGTAGGGTGTTGGGAGGAGAGAGAGATAGAGGGAAAGAGGGAGAGAGGGAGAGAGAGAGGGCGTAGCGAGGTTGAAAGGACTGGGAGGGAGAGAGAGAGCACGAATCGAGTAGGAGAAGAGGGAAAAGGTTAGGGAGAGGGAAAGAAAACGAGGGAAATTGCACACTTCGGAACGCCAGGGAATAGAGGCGTTATAATCCTTTATTTGGCAATGCTATGGGATGGCTGAGAGAAAGAGAGAGGGAGAGAGAGAGAGAGAGGAAGGAAGGGAGAGTAAAATTGCGTCACAAAGTATTTTTTGTTCGTTTTTCTTCTTGAAAAATAGTTGAGTGGTAAAGGAAGAGCTGCGGAAAGATATTTTTAGGTCGCGTTCGTTCGAGTAGAATACCTTAATGGCTCGAATGTTTGCGATTTATAAAAAAAAAGTATCTTCGGGTGGAAAATCGAGCCATAAATTTACAAGTATTGGTTTACCAAATTATTAGAGCTGAACGATATTTTTTTATCGATTTATTTCATTCTTATATTTTCGGGATGCAAACGTCTCAGATTTATTTCTCGAAAGAGAAATTTGCATTGATTTGGAATACGAAAAGCTATTGCACGATAAATCACATTACCGATCAGTATACATTGAAGTCTTAATTTCATTCGATTTCATATTAAATTTCACTTTAAAAGCAGACTAATATATTTTAACCTCGATAAATATACATGAAATTTCGCAGCAAAAATCCTAAACATAGGTATCTTGCCGTTGCAGACTTTAAAGGAAAAAACAACACAAAAATGAAATGAAATGAAATACTGTGCTTTCTTATTTTGAGACAAGGATCTGCCTCCCATCATGCATAATTCATTGAAAAGGTCACTGACTTTAAAGATCCGGTTACTCGAGATACTGTAAATCTCTCGCGAAAGGTGAATGACAAACAACATTTTTATTTATTTATTGCACTCTTGTAAACATTCTAAATTATCAATTTTTTTACATAAACAAAAAAATAAAACCTGTAAAAAAACGCATGAAATGATGCACTAGTTTCGAGCCAAGGAAGACATTATACAATTTACACCTTTTCTTAAAAATGATATTTTAGATAAATTTCGAGAAAAAAACAATTTTTGAAAACATTTTGCTCAATTCTTTCCTCCAAACCTCAATTAATTTTCCTTCTCGATACGACTTAAACGTCAACGCGAGCGAGCACGCCGCCACGTTTCCCGTTTCTACCCCTTCACTTAATTCCCTCAATCTCAGCCTTCCGAGTGGTCGCGCGGAATGAAAGAAAGGAAAGAAAGACCAATTGAATTCCCGACGCCCATTCTTCCTCCGGAAATGAGGAGGAAGAGAGGATTAAAAAAGAAAAAAAAAAGTGGAGCGATATAGTATACCTCCCTCTCGCCCTCTTCAATAAACCTTTGTCGCCATGCTGTTTCGCCGCCGCGCCGCAACGGTCGGATGGCGCTTCTATCGCGACGCTGTGTCCTCTTGTGTTTACAGTCTTTTACCACGCACGCCCACGGTTATGAATTCCCCTGCGACAAAGTGAGCCGCCAACGCCGCTGTCAAACGTTTGCCCGTGCTTCTCTCCTAGACCGCGAGTCTCACCAGTAATTGAGTACCCATCAAAACCTTTGCCTCCTTCTCAAACCCCTCTCTCCCCACCTCCCCGCCCTTTCCACTCCTCTATCCTCACCAGACTACGTTCGGTGGTGGTGGTGGCGGCGACGGTGGCGGTAGAGCTAACGTCTCGAGGACAAGACAAAAGACGAGAGGAGGGCGTAAGAGGATGAGAAGTTTTTGGTGGATTAGGCCGAGCTTCGCCCTGAAAGTCGACGTGTAACTAAGGGAGGAGGGGGAGGGGAGGGGAGGGGAGGGAGAAAGGTGAAGTAGGTAGGGCGTACGGAGAGGAAGAAGCGAGCGAAACTGGCGAAAGATGGGGAGAAATGGCGGATGAGTTATTGTTGAGGCGCCGGCAGGAGAGAAAGAGAGGCGTGACACGGAGAGGGGCGGAGGGAGGAGGAGGAGGAAAACAAACGTCGATCGATTATTTACCTTTTATAAACGTCCTACGCGAAAATAATATCTTTATTACGTCGCACGAGTCATTGGCCTTGTTTGATGGATTATTTTTTTGAACAATGGAAATCGGTTGAGGGCGCGGATCTGTGTTTTACAACGTAGGAAATTTGGGGGGTGTAGAGGAAAAAAGAGCGAGGAAAATGTTGGGGAAATTAAGCTTAAAAATGTGTGAAAAGTTGAAAAAAAAAAGAACTGCGAAAGCGGATTCCAAAAGCGCATTTTTAAAAAAGAATGTTCACCTAAATTTTCGGAATATTCGACCTCGTCTACCTCCCTGTTATTTAAAACATGCTTCACCGCAGTTGAGTAGTTGTATATTTATTCCTTTTCAAAAGTTCATTGAACGTATTTGCACTTTGATTTCATTGTTATAGCACCATAAACAAAAGGAAACTTTACCATTGTAACAGACACGTATGGATAGTTCACGAGGGTTTTTTTTTTTTAAATCCTACTATATAATAGTCAAACGGACAGACAAATGGAACTCAAATCAACAGGATTCATTTTTGTCGCAGGTCAAAATTAACCTGGAAATCTTATCGTCGCTTCAAAAAGTTTCACACGGACGGACGGAAGTTAAAACATGAGCAATTTAAAAAACAAGTTAGGAAAGTGTACAACGTGTCACAAATGGGCGCGTTTCGTGCAATGGAGTATTAGAAAGAAATTATATACCTGTACGTAAGGGAAATAGCGTTTTAAAGTTCTTTTCTTCATCTTAAATAATCCATTTTCTTCCTGTTTAATAATATAACATGCACACGTAAGGAAATTAAACGTTTGTTTGGGAGATTGTTTATGTTAGCAACAATGAAGTAACCATGCAAGAAATTTTCTAAGTTCAACTCGATATAGGACATTCTTGTTTGATTTTATCGATAGCGGATACTCCTACGATAAAAATGTATAGGAAAGGAAATACTCTTCTTTACCAGTTCTACAAGTTTTATTTGAAAAATATTTTGATATAAGCAATATTTTACGAGATATGACGAAAATTTAATTTTTTGTCACCAGGAAAGTGGTACCCCTGATTGGCGTACGTGATTCATTTTTGCGATTTTCTTATTATATTTGATTTAAAGTCCTTACTATCAAATTTCATGAAAATCCGTTATGTAGAAGCCGAGAACGAACATGCGGACGGACGGACGGACGGACTGACAGACGATAATAGGCGCTAACGCTGTAAGCGAAACGCACCTAAAAAGCGCTAAAAAGATTCGTAAAAATTACCAATCTCACAATTTAAGGGCTTAAATAAGCAGGAATAGAAAGAGGGTAGTATTCCACAAGATGAGGCGGATAAAGCGACGGGATTGATTTATAGTAAGCCGCACACGCGACGGAAGAAGACGACATAAAGAGGAGAACAGATCGATAAGAAAGAGAATCCGATGATAAGTGCAAGGGAATAGATAAAAGCGGGAGTGAGGGAGAGAGCGAATGAACTGAGGGAACGAGAGGGGAATGAAGGATTTGGGGGCAATGAGTAAGAGGACTAAAAGGAGAGAGGCTTTTGGGTCTCACTCTCTCTCTCTCTCTCTCTCTAAGAAACGACGTGGAACGAAAGAATACCACGGGGATGGCATTAAATTCAATGGGAAAAAATATATGGAAGGGAGGAAAAGTAGTGAATGGAACGGAGAGAGGCGAGGAAGATGGAAGAGGGGGAAGAAAGGAGGTTTTATAGAGAGGAGGAGGAGGAGGCAGGAAGGAAAGGGTGGTTACGGAATCGGCGAGCGGCAAAGAGGCCATTCCTTTGCCAGAAAAGAATGCCGAAAAGACCATCTTTCTCCTCCTCCTCCTCCCAAAAATAAAAAACTTCCAATCCGGCTTTGTCGCCGAGAAGAATAACTTTGCATCCAGTCGTGCAGTTTGAAGTAAATCACTTGGATTTTTTTAGGAAATGAATGGAGCGATTAAAAGTGCGTGCCGAACTTTGACCTCCATAAGCATTGCCGGTCGACCTCGTAAACAATCGGGTGACTGTCGGAAGTGCGTATACGTTATAAAAGAGTATCGATTCGAGATCTCTCGTGAGAATCGTTTCGATAAAACTATAATCCTCATTTTTGCGATGTGAATATTCTCTTGTCTTATACGTATACGTGACTATACTCGTATACTCACATTCTCAAATAAAATGAGCGAAAATTCGTAGTAAAAATGGTGGTACATTTAGTATTTTCATTAGTTCGATTTAAAGGGATATTTTAGCATTGATTGAGATGAAAATTTATTTTTCCGAAATATTCGATCGATAAATGTTAATTTTGTATTTGCTAAAATCTCATAAAAACACAGCGTTTTATAAAAGGCTGTCTTTAAATATTTAGCAACAATCGACCGAGACATTCGTTTATGATGGCCATCTTTAATATAACACAACATCGAAACCTCGTTATTAATTTAAAATTTTCTTTTTAAAAATTACGATTCACATTTTTTTCAAGCAATCCTTAGTACTATTTTTTAGCAGGAAAGAGCGAGGTTTTTCCCTCATTCTTTTCGAAAGCGTGTGTTTTTCCCCAGATTTTTTAATCCTCATACGATGAATGAATACCTCCTCTAATTTTTCCGCAGAAACACGTAAACCACGGAGTATTTGACTTTTTCGTGGATGCGATATCTATTTCACCTTTCTTCCTACTCGCTGGCAGAATTACAGTTCCGGCACTGTGGCAGAGGAAGAACAGCATTTTCGTCCTCCTTAGGGCGAAATTAATGTCCTTTCTCCCTCTCTTTCCACCTCCCACCCTCTCCCTCTCTCTCTCTGCAAGCGCGCAGCCAAAACACGTTCACCTCGAAGCACGTAACGTATATCTGTTGAGCGGGTGGCCTTCTTCCACGGCGCGAGCTGCTTCGTGATAAATCCATGCGTCACACGGTCACGGCTGCGAAATATGTGCCGGACTGAAAATGTTAATCCGGCGAAAATTAAGCATTATCTCGGAAAAGAGGTGAATTTCTGGAGAAAATAAGACATATTTAATGAGATGAGTGGGACGAGGACGAAAAATGTTGGGTGATTTAATCTAGATTTTGTTTTTTTTGTACTTCTTTTTTTTTGGAAACCATAACCTGAGCTTTAAGTTACTTGGATTATCTCGGTCTTAACTTACATAATTACTTGTTTGGAAGTGTTTTTATTTATTTCAAAATCTCTCGGTGTGATGTTTTTTTTTTACTTGCTGTCTTAAAAAAAACTAAAAAAGTAATTTACTAAAGTTCCGTGTTGCATTTTGCAAGTACTCACGCCATAATCACCTCGAATGACTTAAAGTCAAAATGGATGAATCTTATGAAGTAAAAAATATTATTTTATGGAGACATTTAATTATGAAAAATATTTCATAAAATATAGATTCATTAATAATAATATTAAAACAGACTGATTGATTGATTTTTAATATTTTTTCAATTAGAATACTTTGAATATCTTTGACTGATGCTCATAGTTTTTACAATTTGCATCACTGACGTTGAAACACGGAATTTTCAAATAAAGCATTTTCTTAATCCATTTGTAGGAGAAATTGCCTTTTTAATAATGGTAATCAACATTAGCATTCTTCCAGTGATGGTAATCTAAATCGATTTCTCCATATACGACTATTATCCGCAGTCTTTTTTCAATTTATGACAACATTAACTCTATTTCAGTTCTCTATCAGCTGAAAAGTTATCTTCGTTCTCTCTTTATTTCAAGTTTTCCTTCTATCATATATTTAATCATAATATAAATCCTTATTAAATGCACAAACCAACATGTCTTCCTCTTCTTAATCATTTATATCGTCGATTCTCCTCATCAGTGTTGAATTCAGGGGGGTACCCGGGGGGGGGGGGGGGGGGGAAATCCCCCCCGGGTAATATAAAATCTCCCCGGAGAAAATGGTCAATTAATTAAGTTTTTATGGGATTTTAGTGAGTATTGTAGGAAAGAGAGAGAAAGGGATGCGGAAGTTCATATGATTGCCCATGTAGATGAGGAGCGGAGAGTACAAGAAAGACAAAGAAATAGGGAAACACGTCAAAATGATTAGGGAACAAAGAAGATCTAACCTAGGGCCGAACTATTTAGATTATTTGCAAGCGTAGCTGCAGCGGGCTGCTAGTATTACTTATCAAGACTAAGGTTTATTAAAGCGCTTGTTACATGTCTAATCAAATTTTCTATGATTATTCCAAATATTAAATTTAGTTAATTTTGTTATTAAATGGTGATGTATAAAATTATATTACAAATTATTTGTTAATCTGCAATAAATAAATAAAATATAAATAAATCGCGTTTTATTTTATTTTATTATTTAAACACTAACAAAAAAGACAACTCCTGCTAATTTTCTAGCTATATATTATATACCCTCCCGACCCATGCAGTTTCCCCACCGAGGAAGAACGTCTGGATTCAACACTGCTCCTCATATATCGTTCTTAATAACATAGTCATCTGAATGTAAATGATATTGTTTGTAGTATAGTATCAGTACAATTTCTGTGAAGTACATATCAAATCCCGAAAAATGAGTTAATTTGTAACCCCTGATAAAAATCTTGAAGAGGAGAAGGGTAATTTTATTCCAATGTTACCCTTTTGTCGTCCTTCTTCCTTCTTAACAACCCCTAAACATATTATGGCGCTCTGTATTGTCATACATCCCATTACATACACAAATCGAGCAACCCTCTAAATACCTTCTCCCCCTCTTTTCCAATATGAAATACTCATCTCCTACCAAGCAAAGTTACAATCTTGTTAAACAAATAAATAAAATATGCGAAAAACGGGAATTTCACTAAGTTGGCGGCGGTGTAATTATAGTCGCAGCACGACGAATAACGAGCGGTGAAAGTTCATTTTACATGCAGCATAGCCAGTTCAGTCGACGCGTTAAAATGATTGGTCGAACTGCTTTCGATAAATTATCGCAAACTTTTATCGCCAAAGACCAGGAAAACCACCGGAGTTGGATGGGCTCAAATATAGATGGCACTACTTTTTCAAAAAAATTTCTTTTACGGGAAATGGGAATTTTTCACCGTAGGGCAGAGCTCCTTCGGTCAGGTTCTGTTAAAACTCTGAAGATTTATCAAATCAGGCAAGGTATAAATGTCACTACAGTAAATATCGGAGCATAAAAATAATATTTAACCTATTTTAAATTACGCCGGTTGCAAGATAAATCATTTAAATGGTTTTTTGTCCTTATCAATTGAAAATTCTTTTAACGCCAAGAAAAGTTAATTCACGAGGGCAAACGTAACGCCTTAAAACGCTTTACATTATGGTTTTCTTTAGAAACTATACCTGCCAAAAATATGGAGGAAACTGCCTAACCTAATGATTTAACGATCTGTTAAACGAGCCTTGCTTAACCCACTATAACAAGGGGAAAAGAACAATTCCCAGAGCGGAGATAACCCATAACAACCATTAAAAGGACAATCCCTTTAGCGACCCGTCGTCATGGGGAATCCAGAAAAATGCACATTCATTCTTCGCGGATAATATGCAATAAAACATTCGGCAAAAAAATCAAGTTTCCTTGTTAAAACTTTAAAACGGCTTTGTGCTCGCCTGCAAATTCCTCCTCTAGGAAATTGGTTTTATTTGTTGAGAGGACTAAGAATGGGGAGTTGCTGTGTGTGGAGGAGAGGGAATAAAGCCTTCTTAAAAACAAACTTCTCGGCGCAGAACCAAAGAACCTCGAAGCATCGTTACACTGCGGCGAATAGAGTTGAGCGGTAACGATTCAACCCAAGGGAATTTTCGATCCTATTTTTTCCTCGCGATACGAAGTTTTTTAGGCTCTAGGAAAAAATGTACTCGACCGTTGTAGGATGAGACCAAAATTAACAATCTCGAAGAAGTTTTTCTTCTCGCTGCGGCGAAGATTTTCCCGAAATAAAGAGGAGTGCTGGCCGCGCGGCAATCCCTTCGAGTGAAATTAATAAGCGGCGATTTTCTCTACGTTAATATTTCGTCGAGTTTTCAAGCACAAAACGACACCTCTCGGGATGCAAAAGAAAAAGTTTTTACAGTTCATCTGTTCAAAGGGCTGAACGTGTGAAAGGGACAACGCAGTCTCAATTTCGCCCTTAATAAAGTTGTCTTTCCGTCTGTCTGTACGGAAAAGATTTTTCGCCAAAAAAAGCCTTCGAAACGAACTTGTTTGTTAAAGCGATTTCTTTCATTCGCAATCGCCGTTTTCCCCAAACCTTTAAACGCGATCGCAGTGCTTCATTATTATTTCATGTAATTATCTCATCGCCCACATATCTTTTCAATATTTAACGTTCAAGAGAATAAAAACCATAAAAATTTCTCCGTCAAGATACGCCGACCACCTACGGTTAAATTTCAGCTGCGTGCGCTCTTTATGAGTTCCGTGCAAGTCGGGCGGAAACGATAATTTTTCCCCGTGCATAATTTCCAATTAAAAACCATTTTCGACTAAAAGCTTTATCATCACTCGAAGGAATGGTTTCGCCAATCGTGTGGCCTACTTCAAGTTGTATCCTTACATAATCATTATACCCCAGGTTCTAAATGAATTCTTTTTCTTCGCTAATAAAAGTTTTCCAGCTATCCGAGATTTCTCCCCCCCCCCCTCCTTTCTCTTCTTACCGGAGCCATTCTTTTCCAAATCCTCCCCCTTCCCACCGTCCATCCAACCACTCCCACTAAAGGATCCAACATCCTCTCAAAGTCTAAAGCTGGAGCTATCGTGACGTCATATTCCCCTCGTACCCGCCTTTCCACCCCATTTCCCTCCCCATTCCCTCTTTCTCTCTCTCTCTCACACACACACACACACCAATAACGAATTTAATCAATCAATCAACCAATCAACCCCCATGTTCCGCATCACCTTCCCCCCTCCCCTCCCCTCCCGCTCCCCTCTATATAACCCTCTCCCCCATCCGAAAAACCCTCTTTGTCTCCGCCTCCATCCTTCAACTTCCCTTCAAACTCCCTTTATCTTCACAGTGCCCGCCCTCCAACCAAAACCTCTTTAACTCTTGCCTCACTCCCACACCCCCCATGTCTATCCCATCCTACCACGACTCTACACCTCTCCCAAAACTACTAGCTACGCCTCTGTGCCCCACATCCTTTTCTCGTGTCCCAGCCACCTTCTCCTCTCTCTCCCCCCCACCCCCCTGTTATCTCTTCCTCCCTCTCTCCTGCACACTTTTCTGACATCGCTCGGGACGCGTCTTTCTTTCTCTCCCTCCTTATCTTCCATCTCCCTCCCTCCACATTTTCCTTCTCCCTCCCTCCCTCTCCCTCCCCCCTCTCTCCGACTCTCACGCACCCAGCATCAATTAAAAAAAGAAAGTTTTTTTTAACGCCTTCAGAACTTAACCCTCGGCACGACGGAAATATTTTTCGCCCCTCTCTTTTTTTCTAATCATCTCTCTCTCTCTCGCCCCTTTCCTCCTTTCGCTAACAGGCTCGTCTACTTCACGAAACCTCCTCTTTACTTCTTGTTCTCCTACTCCAGAAATCTTAAATCTGTTCCTCTTAATAAATGATATCGTTGACTACCATAAATCTCGAGAGGATCGCTCCCATTTCGACTGCAAATTTGCCGTTCTCACTTTAGTTTTGCGGGAAATTTCAACCGACGATCGATGAATTACGGTTGATGCGGGCTGCTATGAAGTTTAAATGTCCGAGAAGCTCGCTCGACCACTTTCGAGATATGGCGGTTATTCGTATCATCAATCTGGCGAAATGTATAAACCGAACCCAAACGACTCATTTAGAATATGTGCGTTTTCTCTGCATACTGTCACATAAACTTTTATACTCTCTTATCTCTCTTCTCTTCCAGGCTACTTATCCCTTCATCGAAATGTCTTCTGTTTATTACGCTTTCCTTTGTCACCGTTATTCCTTTTTTTCAATGCTCATTCTCTTTCTTTCCTTCATTACACCGATAAATTAATCCTTGATCTAACCCCCTTGCGCATTACCACCTAAAAATCCCCTCGCCTTTTAGTCTTGCTTGGGATCCATTTTCCACTCCTCGAAGCCCATCTCCTTCCCTTGTTACCTATTCTCCTTCCTATTCCCCTCTTCCATTCTCTCTCTCTCTCTCTTTATTAACCTCTTCTTTTTACCTCCGCCACCCTTTCTCCTTTCTATCTCTCTTCTTCCCTTCTCTTTTAGCCTTTCAATAAGCCCAAGCGCGGTCGCATTGAAACGCTTTAATCAATCAATCTAACCATCTATCAACTTTTTTATCAAACTTCCAGCTTTAGCGTTGCTACGGCTTCCAATGCCTCGCCTTTATCAGCGCTCTATTCTGTTTCCTAAGAGTTTTTTGTGGGATTTCAAAAAACTTCGCCTTCTACGGGGCCGTAAATCTTTAACCCGACGGCCGTGGAATGGGATGAAAATATGTTTGATGCGTGTACTCAAGGTTATTGTAAAGAACGGTGATGTGAGTGAGTATATAAAATATAAAAGTATTTCGAACATGGAAGGGTAAATCTCATAAAGTTTAAAAATCCTCGTGAAGGTGGTATTTAAGAAATATGCCTTTCGTCAAATCAACAGATATAAATCTAGGCGAAAATCAATTTTCGTGGCAATTTCATCAAGTCTCAAGCTATTTATTTTTTGCGATAAGTGTAAGTTATTAAAAAGTAAAAAAAATAATTTTTGGCATAAAATTAAACAATAAACGTCGTTAGATAGAACAATTAAAAATATAAGAATATTTATACGCATTCATTCGCGAAAAGTGAAATTAATATTCTACTTGGTCAATAATTAATATGCACTATTATGATCGTTTTAAGGACTATTTTTCAAAACCGTCTCATGCAGAGCATAAACTGCATAGCACGCACGCATTCTAGATGTTTTCATTGCGTAATATTTAAATATTAATATAAACTATGTATTGGCATGAAGAATTTTATTTTATGAGTGGTAAGTTATAAAGAGCCACTGGCAACCATCCAGGTAATTAGGGACTCATCGACAGGCGTTTGTCTATTTTTTTAAACAAGGAGCATCGAAACGTGAGACGAAAATTTTATAAACCGCGAATTCTTCGACGCATTAGTACTCCGGTACCCTAAGGAGTAGATAAACGACACTTTAGTATGTGATACCAAAGCCCCACGCCCTTCCATCCTCCCTGCAAATTCGACCTAGTGGTTGGCACGGAATCTCAACCATCACTCATTATCTCCATACCGCCCCTTCCTGTTTATCATGGCCTAAGTGGGCGTAAAGCTCTCTGAACTATAAAAATGCGCTTATCTCCTTCTCCCGCCGACCTTTCCCTCCTCCATGTACCGTCTCCATATCTTTATTCACCTCTCTCTCCCTTTGCCACTCCACTCCAACTGAATCTCTCCTCTCCTTTCCTCACCCTCTCCCCTCTACCCGCACAATTTCCTTCCTTTCCATTCCCCCTGCCTCTCTCCATCTCTCGGAAAGCATTTCCTCTCTCATACGGTATACTCCGTCCCATTCCCTTTTTTTTTAATCTCCCTTCCTTCATCTCCCACCCCTTTCTCTCCCTCTTCCTCTCCCCTCCCGTCCACACAATCACCCGCCTTTTGTCTATCCTCCCCCCCTCCTCCCCCCTCCCCCCCGCTACCTTCCTACATCTTCCACTCTCTCCCTCTCTTCTTCGACCCGCATAGCCTCCCCATACCTCCTTCCTTCGATCCACAGTTACTACAAAACCCTCTCCCTCCCTCTCTTTTCTCGGTATCTTCATATCCCTTAAACCCCCGTTTCCTCTATCCCCCCTCCCCCACTCTCCATTTCCTTACCCTCCCCCCTCCTCCGCATCTCCGTGACCCCTCCTTTCCCCCATAACGCCTCTTGGAGCCTGATTAATCGAGAATACGGCGAGATAATCCCGAGACCCAACTCCTTATACTTCCTCCTCCTGAATCCTTCCCTTCCTCCTAGCAACTCCTCTCTCTCCCTCTAAACCCGTTCCGTTTCTCCCCTACTGCCCCAGCTACGCTCAAGCTCCTCCCCTCTTCACCGACACTCTCCACTTTTATCCTCTTTCCGTTTTTTTTTCTTCTTCTCAGACTTACGAGAAACCTCTTCCGAATTTTCTCTCTTTCTCCTCCCCCCCCCTCCTCCTCCTCCCTCTCGTCCTCCTTTAAATTTATTTATTTTCTCCAAATCCCGGAACTCTCTTCCGTTTCGTGCCATCTAAAAACTCTCCGCTCATTCCCTCCCGCTCAACACTCCGTAAAACCCCTACGCCTTTAAATTTCCTGCGGACTCTATCTCGCTCTATTTCCTTCCACCCGAAACCACCTATCTGTCTCCGGATATATATATATATACCCTTAAAATGTTCATCGTCGTTTATTTTCTAATCTCTCCGTCTAGATAAATACGTCTTACATTACACGACCTATTGTACCGCCTTCTCTTTTGTCACCGTTCGATTTGATTCTATCGTTTTTTTTACATCTTCCCATCCACCCCATCCTATTCCTTCATCTCCAATTTCTTCTCTTCTAGCTCTCACATTTTAATCTATGCCTCCCACCCATTCCGGCCTCTAGCCTCTAGTAGGTATATATGCTTAAGCAAACGGAAAGGTATTCTCTATCCGTTGCTGAGGAAGGGCTTCGGCCCGAAAAGCTTTCAAATTTGTGTTGTTTTTCGTGTGTATTCAGCACCCTCAGCGGTTCTCCAGTTTTGCAAAGTGTCCGCTGGGCTTCCTCCACCACCCACCTTTATATATATACTTGCGGAATATGAAAGGTAAATGAGAATATTTAGGGAATCTAAGAGTTGAAAGAAACCCAGTGAGCACTTAACGGAAGGAGAGCCGCTGGGGTATCGGAGAGACACATTTGTAGACGTTGTTGGAGCTTTCGGGATGAGCTCTTCGTCAGCATAAGAGAGAGACAACTATATATATATATATATATTGGAAAAGCATCTTGAATGGATGGTATCACAGCGGAAGTATTCAAATCAACGGGTAATCATATGGAAAAGATTCTCGCTAAGATTTTTACTTCGTGTCTGAAGAAGAAAAAGATACCAGAAACACGGAACCACGCATGTATTATCCTTCAGCAAAAAAAAAGTTCCAATGAAGACTTGAATAACTACAGACCTACTCCCAACAGTCTACAAAATATTCACCAAAATACTCACTATGCGCCTTCAAAACCATCTTGATTCTGCCCAACCCAGAGAGCAAGCTGGATTTCGCAGTGGGTATAACACGATGGAGATAATCCGTCGGACTAACGAGTACGAACTACCTCTATGTATGTGCTTCATCGACTACGAGAAAGCATTCGACTCTGTCCGAACTTCGTCTGTGTTACGTGCATTAAAGAAACAAGGAGTAGAAGAAACGTACACAACCTTGATCAAGAATATCTACGAAAATGCGACAACATCTGTCCAGCTGCATGAAGAAACGAGTGCCCTTAAGACCGAAAAGGGAGTGAGACAATGAGATACTATGTCTCCTAAGTTATTTACAGCTGCTCGAGAGTAGTATTCAAAACGCTATACTGGGAGGAAAAAGGCATAAAGGTAAATGAAGAACATCTGAGTCACCTGAACTTTGCAGATGCCATCATACTGTTCGCAGGAAGCCCAGAAGAGCTCCGTAGAAGAACTGAAGAGCTTGAGCAAGAAAGCCGAGATGAGACATTTAAGATCGATCTTAATAAAACAAAGGTTATGTACAACTCCTTCACAAATTCTGAGAAGATACATATCAACGGAGTAGAACTCGGAGAAGTAACCATCTATGTTTACTTGGGTCAACTCATCACTACTGATGGTTCGCTTCTTGGAGAAATCAACCAAATGAGTGAAGATGGCATGGAGTGCTTTTGGCAAGAATGCAAACATCTTTGAATAAAATATTCCAGTCTTCCTAAAAATGAGAGACTGTATGACCAATGTGTTCTGTCTGTTCTGATATATGGATGTGAAACATGGACCGTGAACGCCAGAATGATACAGCGCCTGCAAACAACACAGAGGTGCATGGAGAGATGCATGTTAGGGATCCCCCGAAGAGATCGCAAGAGGAACGACTGGGTAAGAAAGAAGACGGGAGTTTGTGACGTGATTAGAAGAGTAAAGGCGCTAAAATGGCAGTGGGCGGGCCATATTGCTAGAAGAAATGACCGGCGTTGGACGTCCAATGTCATCGAATGGATCCCAAGAAACATCAAGAGACCGAAAAGAATACCGAAAGACAAGTGGGACAGAGAGCTTGTTAAGTTCTTGGGGCAAACTTGGAGGAGGGAGACAGAACACATGGAAAACTGGAAAAGTCTGGGAGAGACCTTCATCCGTCAGTGTACTGTAAAAGACTGATGATGATGATATATATATATATATATATATATATATATATATATATATATATATGAAGGGATCATCCCGAAAGCTCCAATAACTTCTACAAATGTGTCTCTCCAACAACCCAGCGGCTCTCCTTCCGGTAAGTGCTCACTGGGTTTCCTTCAACACCTAGTTGCCCTAAATATCCTCATTAACCTTTCCTCTTCCGTAAGTTATATATATATATATATATATATATATATATATATGAACACACATAATACGTATATGTGTGTGGTTATGTATGGCGTAAAAATCCCACACCCCACTCTCTATTCTCTATAATAAAAACGTTGTTCTGTAAGGTACGCAAGATGGCCGACAGCAAAATGTAATTCTCATTCTGCCCGATAGGTCGGCGCCACATGTACGTCAACACCTCACCTTTCTTTCGGCGAAAACGACGGGAATCTCCTATAATAAAACGCTTGATGTCTTTGTCGGTGTGTGGCCGGACGGTCTCATCAGTTATTTATACAAACTGGCAGGAGAAGGCAGACTTTCCAGTACAATTAGTGCTGCCCCTCCTGCCACTTTCTATAACTAATTGCGGCCGCACCTATATTCATTTACGTAAATTGGATGGATGGTACTTACGTACATATTAACGGGGAGCCCAACTTAAAAATATAAAAACGGAACAAATACCATTTAAATCATATTTTAATTTTTAAGAACATTAAAAGAAACCTATTAACATTTAAATTATTTGTTATAGATAACAATTAAAAAACAAACACATTTTAATTTCTGGTGGCCAATATTTAGTGATTTCTTGTAAAATGGTATCAAAAGCGTCTCGACTGATCGTTTTGTTATAGATAACAATAGAAAAAACAATCACATTTTAATTTCTGGTGGCCGATATTTAGCAGTTTCTTCTATAATTCTATCAAAAGCGTCTCGACTGACCGGCCTGTCGCGATATTTACAAACCTGATCACCGGACAACGGGGAGGAAAAGTTTGGTTCCAAAGAGGCGAAGGACGCGGTAGCGCCCGGAGACGACAACTAAAATAAAAACAAAACGAGCCGAAGGCTCGCCAATATCCTCTCCACTTGCGGCGCAACAGTCAAGCGAGATATAATTCCTTTGTAGACTACAGATATATTGGTAGAAATCATTCGGTACTTACGTATTAAGTTGGGCTCCCCGTTAATACGTAAGTACCGGATGGATAAATGCGGTAAATTACGTATTATAAAACATGCTAATATTTGAAATAATTCGACGATGTTTTAACGTGCCTTCGTTGTCTTATTGAAGTCTTTCTGCATATTAAAGGCAGTTGATTGCGCTGTGTCTTCGCATTATCTGAATCAATCTGAATAGAACGGATATTATGAAAATAATTTTTTTCGTGCTGTTTATTTTTAATTCGCGTCAATCCAATTATAGGGTAACCAAGCAAACAACGATTACATTTTTATCTAAATAAATAAGGTATATGCGCTGATTGCATGTGTATCAGTGTGTATTGAGATATCTATTGAGATTGTTCTTAACTGCTGTTTAGTGGAATTGAACGATTGTGATTACTTACTAAAAATTGATTTTCACGTGGACAGCTGTAGGTATGTAGCCATAACTAGAACACGTGACACGCATAATTTGAAATTTTAGGTTAATGAAAAGATAATCAAGGGCAGTTGCTGTTAAACGAAAGAGTATTTACAAGGAACGTCATTATAAGAGAGCTACTGAATAGCTAAAATGATATTATTGAGGTATACCTAAGGCTGTTTTCCTCTTAATTTTTTAAAACTATTCCTTGGTTTTCATTTGTAGCCCTTTCCAATCTTATTTAAATGTTATAATTTTATCATTTGTTTGTTGGTTTTATTTTTATATTGTTTGTTTTCAAAGGCCGTTTTAAACGGGCTCATTCGTCTAGTATATAATAAACACTTATGTTTGTTTATGTAACGGTTTCTACGATAAACAGTTAGTTTATTTTTTTATCAATAAGGATCTTCAATACAATGATCCATTTAATCGTCAAGAGAACAGTTTACAATGTTGAAATAAATTGGTGATTTGTTTTTGTTCAGATAGTATTCAAAGAAATTATTCCGCTGATTGATTAATTAGTTAGTTAGTTTTTAATTTAAATATTTTAAAGAGTTTCATTTACGTAACGACGGAGAACATTATTGAGGATTCGAGTAAGCTTTCTTTCTTCGTAAGTACCGAGTACAATTTTAAAACAATCATAACATTAAGTGCACGAAATTTAATTATATTCCCTACGTCATATATGTATACATATAATTATTTACCTGTCTTTGCACACCGATAATTATATGTAGCATTGACGAGAACAAGGTGGGAGAAGAATATCAGAATTTTATAGCAGAAAATAAAAACCAAAGGCATTTAATAAACGACAACAGTATTCACTAGAAATGTAATATATGACGAAATATTTCATATGTAATAGTGTGCTACTAATTATTTGAAATGCAAATATTAATAATCAATCTAACTATAATTCTTCCGTTGATAATTCAACGGGAATTACACCAGTGTATATATATTTATTTATTTATTTATCTCCCGAACACCCGCAACCGCACCATATCCCTCTACTTTTACGCCCGTGAAATCTCTCTCCCTTTCCTCCGAAAAGGTTTTAGGTAAGATAAGGCGATGAGATGGGAGGAAATTAAGAGGCAGGAACCCTTTTTGCAATGAGTGGGGTAGATCGAGACATTTGGAGAGGGCGCTAGAGAGAGAGAGAAAGAGAGGGAGACATGGAAGGAAGAAGAGGCAGATAAAAGGGAGGAGAAGAGGTCGAAAGGAAGAGGCACAAAACTGAGGGAGGTTTCGGGTGCCAAATATTGGCGGAAATAATTTCTTATTTTTTTGCATTTTATCAGGAAAGAAGATACTAAATTTGGAGGTGGGTGGTCCTTGATTTTTTTTTTTTTTCGGGTGGGGGAATAGATGTTAGAGAGAGATGGAGAGAGGGGGTGTGGAGAGGAAGTGTTGATTACCGCGAGGGAGAAGGAAGAATAGTAGCGGTGAAAAGGTGCTGGGGGAGAGGGGGAGGAGGAGGGAGGATTGAGGGTAGCTGCGTGCACGGCAGAACTATATGACTCTCCCTTTCTTTCCTCCTCCCTCCAACTTTTCCCAGCTCACCCTTTTACACCTAACCTTTTACCTATCCGCAAACCTTCTTCTCCCCAACCACCTTCCCACCCTTCTCCTCCCTCCCCCCCCTCCCTCCCCTCCGAATCCGAAAAGGGAAAGGGGGAAGGAGGGGGTTTGGCGTGGGTAGGTATTGGAACGAATGGCTCCGTAGGATACCCTCGGCCCTCGTTTGCGGCTCGATTGAGAAGTGCTGCGAGGAAAGAAGGTTCCTGAAGGGGTTTTCGGAGCCGAGAGGGAGAGAGAGAGAGAGAAAGAGCGGAAAAGGGGGTGCGGGAGGGAGTATAAGGAGGGGTGGGGGTTTCGGAGCAAGTTTCCCTCTTTATCTCTCTTTCGCGAAAGAAGAATGAGAGAAGGAATGGAGGTGAGAGAGGATAGTTCCTCAAACAAAGTACTCTTTCCCGGTTTTGTTATGGAGACGACTCCGATGGGAGTTCCTCTCTCTCTCTCTCTCTCTCTCTCTCTCACTTTCTCTCTCTATCTCTCTCCTACTCCCTTCGATCTTCTCCTCTTCCGATTCTCTTTCATTAAGGCCGGAAAAGGTTAACCCTCAATCTTCGGGATTTTGCCGCCGAGCAATTTCTTTTACACAGAGAGTATTGTTCCTATATTATTTAGCGGGAAGGCATTTTTATTTGCTATCCGACTGTAGGTTAATGACGTCTGTGCATATAAAGCGAAAATTGCTCTGATGTTTTTTTTTAAGATGATTTTAACTTTTTATCTCTTTTTTTTGTAAATTGTTCTTTTGAAATGTGATTTTAATTTTGAAAAGGATTTTATGGCAATTTGATCTTCGCGAATATCCTAATTTTTTGCCTTTTATTACTCTTCCGGAGTAACTGTTTAATTGGGATGGCCTTTGATTTAACTTTTTTGTAACTATTTTAACAATAGTCAGTTTTTTTTCTGAACCATATACATATACCATATACATCCAGCGGTAATTTATTGCAACAGTGTAAGTTTAAATTTCACCTATTCTACTGACCACATGGAAGAGTAATATAATGCGCGAGACTAGCAAATTTTAGCGTTTTCAACAAAGGGAGCTAGTTTAGAACTCAATTATCAGACAATTGAGCACAATCCGAGAAGCCCCACTGATTATTAATTAGCACCCGGTTTTAATTCCCTCACACGTTATTAAAATGTGAATTGCACTATTAAGACTTGTAACAGAAATAAATGGTGGCTTTCGCTATCGTATCGATAAGTCACCTTTGCATTGATTAGAGAATGCACTTGTAATTAGCAAATAATATTTAGAGACATCGATACCGCAGCGTAAATTTGCTGAAAACAGCATGTGATAAGCAAAAACCGCTGCTCGGGCATAATTTTTGAGGAATTCATTTACGCCTAAACACCACTATAAAATGATTGTTATGTATTTTAACATTTCAATCGATAAATGCTTTGTCATAATCTCATATGCATTCAATTACTTAAAACTTAATTCAACCATAAGCAATCAAAGACTGAGAAAATAACAACTTTGTTCTTAAAAATTTCAGCCATAGGGCAAAATTGATAATTCTGTGGCGAATTACTTATATCTAGTTGTTTTTTCTCCGGAACCAAATAAGTATAGTTTCGATTATAACTGCCATATGGTTTTCTCATCATTACTCGAATAATCGGGTCTATCTTTTCTCCCCCGAAATCGTCCAATCCCATTGTAAAGGAGATTGAAACCTTTTTCCTCCAAAATGGGAAAGTTCACACCATCGAGCGGAAATTTCTTTTTTCTCACGCGTCGAGCAAATAAATAGAAACCAGACTTGTACGAGTCTCAGAGCGTTTCTCAGAGCATTTCAGAATCTTTCAATTTCCTTCCAATCGATCCTCTCTCTCTCTCTCTCTCCCTCACCCCACCACCCTTCTCCCTCTCTCTCTCTCGTCGCAAAACCAAAACAATCTGAGAGAGGCCCCCGCCAGCTTTTATAAGGTATCACATCATCACTTTACCGCCACCTCGCATCTCTCATCCGAACCAATCCTGCGAGCGCACCTCGGGTTTCACGGCCCCGGATTCAATCACCATGAGCCTTGCCGCCTACGCTCGGAGGGAGAGAGGGATAGAAAAATCGCGGTGAGGAAGGGTAGAGAGAGAGAGATGTATACGCCCACGAGTCTTTCCTCTTCCTTAACCACCGGGAGAAGAGGGATCCTGGATTTTCCCAACCCCATATACGAATGAAGACTAAGTCTCTTTCTCTATCTCTCAACCAACTCATTTCGTTCTCCATCCAGAGAGTAAATCTCTGCTATGCTTCCTCTATTCTCCACTATCTCTACATCTCTCTCTCTCTTTCTTCCTCTCCTTCCCTTCCAATCTTTCCTTCTCTTTATCTTCCTTTCTCTCTTTCGCTCCACAATTTTCTCGCTATTCCTAAGCATTCATCTCCCTCACATCCCTCCCCCTTTCCATTATCCACTTCTACTCTCACTCGCGTCATTTCTCTCTCTCTCTCTCTCTCTCTCTCTCTCTCTCTCTCTCTCTCTCTCTCTCTCTCTCTCTCTCTCTCTCTCTCTCTCTCTCTCTCTCTCTCTCTCTCTCTCTCTCTCTCTCTCTCTCTCTCTCTCTCTCTCTCTCTCTCACTCCCTCTACCTCTCTCTCCCTCTCTCTACCTCTCTCTCTCTCTTTCTTCTCCCACACGGCCTTTCAAGCAAAAGGCGGCGCCACTGTTACAGGCGTATACCCAGCTCATTTTCCGCACAAAAACCCCACACTCCCCTCTTTTTCCCACTTCTCTTCCATCTCCGTTTCCGTCTGCCCTTTTTATCCCTATTTCTCTCTCTTTCTCTCTCCCTCTCTCTCTCTCTTTACCTCTCTCTCTACTTCTGTCTATCCCTTTCTCTACCCCTCCACCTCTCCTTCTACCTCTCTCTGCCTTCCTCTCTTCCCATCACGCTGATGTTTCGTTTATAGATCTAGAATTGACATTTACACAACAATAAATTTTCTTCCTACGTTCTCCACTATTTCTCACACTTTTTTCTACATCTATTTCTCTCATTTACTTCCTCTATTTTTTATCTCCCTCCTCTTTCTCTCTTTCCGTCTATAAATCCTCCAATTCCCAACACCTACCTCTCGTAATCCAGCTCATATTTCCTATGCGTATTCCTAACTCTGCTTTTCGATTCTCGTCTCAGTCCTTTTCCACTATCGTTTCGCTTTCCTTTCACGCATGTTTATTTCCGTTCCTTCGTCCTATACATCTTTATTTTTTTCTACTTCCCCTTTTATTGCCGTGCACTTCATTCAAAGTTGCTCTTATGTAACTTCATTTTTACTTTCTTATCTCAATCTTTCAAGTTAGATCTATTTCCGTTTCAATCGACCGTCATGCTATTGTTATGCTCACTCTCATATTTTTTCCCTATTTCAGATTGAAAACGGATGGGGGAAAATTTTCAAGTTGGAGACTTTTATGAAGATTTTGATTTCAGTACCGAGACACAAATATTTCCCTACAAGAATGAAAAAATTAATGTCACTGCTTTACAATATTATAAAAAATAATTCTTTGTCATTAATATCGTATAATGATTTACGCCACTACAACTATCCTATTTTTTTCCTTCCCATTTCTTGATTCCAGCACTTGTTCGCGTCTACGTTTCCGCTATCCTCTTTTACTCCGTTTTTCTACAACTCGTACGACTTCTTCGTTACCTCCAAATTTCTATAAAATGGAACAGCTTTAAAAGGAAAAGAAAATGTAATGGAATATGAATTCCTTAACATTACTACAATTTTTCCGTTACGACCGAGGCTACCACTCTCTCTTCATCTCTCTCTCTCTCTCTCTCTTCTCTTAATTTCCCTTCGCACACCCACGCATAAAAGCGCGTGAGCGAGGCCACACACACGCATGCATGCCGTTGATCCTCGCTTCTAATACTGCCGGAAACAGTTATTTCCTCCCGAGGTGAAACCTTCCTTCTCCCCGGTGCAGAGATTTCCCGCGCAGAGCGCGGAGGGAGCATGGAAGGATGGTGAAAGAGAGAGAGGGAGGAGGCGGAAGAGGTGGGGGAAGAGAGGAGGAGGGTGAGGCGGAAGAGGTGGTGGAGGGGGATGAGGAGGGGGAGGGGGGGAAATGCGAAGAGGGAATACTTTTCGGAGCGCACTTAAGCCGGGATGGGGGATTCCCTCTTTTCTCTTTGCTTTTTGCTAAGTAGGGGTGTTAATGCCAGTACTGGATTTATTCATTCTCCGGGGCCTGCATTTTGCGCTCTTTCACAGCCAAATAGAAGACATTCTTAATGAAAACTCGTTGCTAATTTTCCCCGCTCGCGGCGCCGTCGTCGCAGTCGGAAAGAAATAAGACGATTCTATCTTGGTTTATTTTTAGATACTTCTCTTTTAAAAAATACACACACACCCACACACATATATATATACGGCGGTTTTTACTTCGGCGTCTTTATTAAAAACAAAATATATCAATTTTCCTACTTTAATTGGGATTATTTAGAAGCTTTTGAGAGAATGAAAGCGTGATTCATTGTATTTTGAAAGTCTTTTCCGAAAATAAACCCTTTCACCATAATAGGAATATTCGTTTCTTTCATAACACTCGGGTTGTATTAGTCGAACAGTGTTCACGAATTTAATTATCGATCTGTACTCAATGTAATGGGCCTTTTTTTTCATTGCAACCTAATAAACTCCTAATTGTGATTTTCAATCTCGACCAGTTTTGTAAACCGAGACTTGTAAATTCCACGTAATAACACATCACATTAGGTTCCGATCTGAATAGATATACTTTCTAAAAAAATCGACGAAAATGAGCGCGAGAAAATAAACGACAAAGGAAGACGAGCAAACGGACAGCGAGACGTAAAACGACCTATAATGTTTTGACGGCGGCGATACCAAAGGATAACACGGCGGCCCTCCTTTTTTAAAAAATTAAAAAGAAGCGGAAAAAAATCCGCGCGGAAATAAAATAAAATAAAAAGAGCGAAAAGCGAGCGGGTGGGTGGGGTGAAAACGGAAAGGGTTGGAGGGAAGAGGGGAAGAGGGAGGGAGAGAGAGAGAGAGAGTTACTCTCCTTTAAAAAGCCACCTCACCCTCCCCGCCATTACGACCGACGAAATTGGGAGACCCTCTACGCGAGGGAAGAGAACCAACAGGTTATCGCGGCACTCCTTACCAAAGCAACGCCCTCTAGGCTAAGAGAGAGAGGGAGAAGAAAAGGATATATATATATATATGTATATATAATTATGTGTGTAGAGAGAGAGAGAGAAAGAGAGAGAAAGGGATATTGTTGGGAGTGAATGAAAGAGAAGAGCGGAGAGAGATAGAAAGAGAGAGAGTTATAAATTTTAATCCCTCTGGGCATTAAATGCTCAAGGAATAAAATTTAAAAAAAGTATAATTCCTCCAACCGGTCCATTGAGTAGTCCATCTTTCCCTTCCTCTTCCCTCTCCTCCTTTTCCTCCCTTTCCTCCTCCCTGTCCTACTCCTCCCTCTCCTCCTCCTCATCCTCCACCTATTCCGCAGCTCCCTCACAAAAGCGTACTTAAAATTTAAAAAAGAAATAAATACGTCCCTCTCATTACGAACGCACAGAAAGAAAATCCGCGTCGGGCTTAGAAGAGACTAGACCAGTCTTTTTCCTCGGAAACAATGTCCTCCAGGATGGTCAGACGGATTCGCGGAAGGGAAGGAATGAGGAAGGGAGCCACCCCTCCCCCCCCCCCCCCCCCCGCCCCATTGCTCCTACTCTATATAGAGAGGAAAGGGGTACAGTATCGCGAACGTTGTTTTGGTTTCAGGGAGGCGACAATGGGGATAGATAGAGAGAGAGAGAGGGAAAGAAAAAGAAGTAGAGAGATAGGGTTAGAAGGTAGAGTAAGAAAAAGTCCCGGCGCTTGTTGGGTGAGATTCGGAGAATTGAAATTGGAAGGGGAGAGAGAGAGAGAAAAAAATACGGCAATGAGGCAGCAGGAGTAAGGAGAAGGGCTTTACTGGAGAGAGAGAGAAAGAGAATGAGAAGGATTGAGAGAGAGAGAAAAAAAGAGTGAAATGGAGAGAGGGATAGGATAGGATGAAGCGAGGGACTTAGAGAGAGAGAGGAGAATGGGGAGGAAGAGGTGGAGGAGGAATTAAAGCGCTCCCAGATATCCCGGATGGACAAAAACACACACACACGGATCCACACTTAGACCCTCCTCTTCCTACGCATGCCAGTATTTTATGGCTCTTCTGCCTGGGAAAAAAGGGAGAGAGAGAGAGAAGTGAGGGAGGTAGTGGGAGAGAGAGAGAAAGAGGGAATGGAAGGGGGAGAGAAGAACAAGACAATGGAACACGGTAGGGAAGGAGGGAGTCGGGTAAAATAGTGCGAGGAATGATGAGTAGGAGGCCGTGATGGAAGCCGCCGCTTCTGGGAGAAAGGAAAGTCTAGTGTGTGTGTGTGTGTGTGTGAGAGGATGTACGTAGGGGAAAGAGAGAGGATCGGGGAGGAACCATGTAGCAAGAATGTGAAGGCAAGGGAGAGGGGAGTTTTCTTTTTTGCCTGGCTGAGGGGTAGGTTGAAGAATGAGTGGGAAATGGATTTGGTAGGAATGAGGAATGTAAAAAGGAAGGGGGAGATGCGTGAGAGAGGAGGAGACGGGGAAGTAAGGGAAAAGTCGGAGGAAATAGAATCGGCGCGGAACGAGAGTCGGAAGAAACTGCGCTGCTGGTTTCTTTGAGCGATCTCTCTTTCTTCCCCTTCCCTTTCCCTTATAATACAAGGACGATACTGTCAAAGGGGGAAGAGGGCGTTCCATTTCCCTTCAACCCATACCAACGCCAACTCCTCACATACTCTCTTTCCTTCCTCTTTCTATCAATATTTTCCCTTTAACCCTCTTTTTTTTTCTATCATTCCGATCCCGCGCCGTCGCCCTCCTTTCTCCCTCTCGCTCCTCCCCCTCCACCCTCGCTCCATTATTCCCCCCCTCCCCCTCTCTCTCTCCCATTCCCTCCATCATTCCTCTCTTTTCCTTCCTCTTTCCACCTCTCCCTTTCTCTCTCTCTCCCCCTATCTCTTCTCTCATTTCCTCCATCTCTCTCCCTTTCTCCCTCCCTATACGTATTTCTTCCCCTCCCACCTCTCTTCCTCCATCTCCCTCCCTCCCTCTCCCTCCCTCCCTCTCCCTCCCATCCTCTCTTTCCCTTCCTCTTTCTACCTCTTTCTTTCTCTCTATCCCTCTCTCTTCTCTCTCAATTCTCCCATTTCTCTCTCCATATCCCTCTATTTCCTCTCCTCTTTCTCTCTCCCTCCTCCTCCTCCTTTGTCCCCTGCTCTAACCCACTCTTTCCCACCCCCTCTCTTTCTCTCTCTCTTCTTTCTCTCTTTTCTCTATAATATCCATCTCGCCATCACCCTCCTCTTCTCCCTTTCTCCTCCATTCCCGTCCCTTTCTCCACTTCCTTCTTATTCTCTCGCAACGAAGTTACAGCTGACGGGTAATGGTTATGCCAAAAAAAAAATTCCTAGAAGAAAACTTTCGGAGCAAAGGGAACAAAAATTTATTCCTCTTATTATGTACCGCGCTCTGCCGAAAAAGTAAACGACCCAATATTTACTGAATGAAATTTGTTTTGAGTCGTCTTTAATGCTTTCATCTGGATGATTTTTATTCCGAGACAAATAAGCGAGTGCGGGGACTATGAATGAAGGTTCATATATTTATTTATTTGACTCGTTATATATATATATATATATATTTATTTATTTATTTATTTATATTGTACCTTTTTATTACTCTCTTCTAATTCGTAAAAAATGTAAGACGAGGCATTCTCTCATATAAAATGGAGTTAAATGTGATAGTGCGTGTACGCGTTTTACTTGTGTGTGTGCTTGTGTGACATTATAACATACTTTCCGCTTGAATGTTAAAACAGATTTTGATAAAAAATATTTGCTTGTATTATGATACTTCGACAATAAAAATATGAGTAACTCCTCCGGTCATAAAATCTCCTCCTTGCACCGAAAAAAATCCGCATTTCTAATCCAGACATCCCCGCAATCTCCGCGACGGGCATATAGAATTCTCTTACGCATCAAAGCAGTTTTTGATCCCTCTGAAGGTACGGCAGAAAGACAAAGTGATACCATAAGCACTCTGCGTAAGTACTTAGCTCCGAAGAAAGAGAAGAAAGGGGGAAAGTGTAGTACGAGAAAGAGGAACGAAAGAGTAAGAACGGGGAAAAGACATTTTTTTAAGGAGTTCTCCGAGAGAAGCAGATGGAGGAGGAGTGAACGGTAAGTGGTTGGGTGCTTGTGTGTGTGTGTGTGTGCATGTGTGTGCCCGCGCGTTTGTGTGGGTGTCGAGGCGGCGGAGAAGAAACTGCTTACACGCGGACGAGTAAAGACTGTGTTGGCGTGACTCTCTAAAAGCACTGTCGTGGGAATGGCGTTTGTAATTTGTCTCCGGGATGAAATACGGCCTCGTCATTCTCTCTCCCGCTGAGGTTCTTCGAGGAGGTATGGGTTGGTAGGGAAGGGTCTTTAGGGGGAAAGGTGGGGAGGGTGGAGGGCGGGATGTAGGGGGTGGTGGGGGGGGAGGAGTAACGTGCAGAGACGTGGTGTGGGTGGAGAGACTTTTGGGGGCGGAGGAGTTAAGGGTGTGTGAGCGGGTGAAGTCATCGCTTGAGCACATCACGCTCATCTGGAAATATTTACCATTTACCTCCCCCCTCCCTCTCTTCCTCCACCTCCTTTCCTCCCTCCATCCTCCAACTTGTCTCCTTAAACTCAGACACACATTCATACACAAACACAAGCGGTCCCTCTCCTCCTCATCCGCGTCCTCTCCAAGGAGGAGAGAGAGAGGAAATTTTATGCACTCCCTTCGGTCTTGTTCGGGAGGAAGAGAGTGTGAGAGTGAGAGAGAGAGAAATGGGGCAGCGAGCGACTAAACCGTTTCACTCGAGTTAAGTGGGTAAAAAGAGAAGCTTTTGAAGGGAAGGAAGGAGAGAGTAAGAACGGACGAGAGGGTTTTGGGAAGAAATGGAGAGAGAACGGATGAAAAGGTGTGATGAGGCGAGAGAAAGAGAAACAGAACGAGAATGACAGAGATGGGGAAGAAGCGGGAGAAATAGGGGAAGAGTGGGAAAGATAGATTGAGAGGAAGGAGGAGAAATGTAACTAAGGGATTCGTAAGAGACGGACGCGAAAGGATAAAAAAATGAGAGAGAGGAGAGTGGGAGGATCATAGAGAATTAGAGGAAGGAGAGAGAGAGAAATAAGCTTTTAGGAAGAGAGAAAGTGAGTACAACCTAGTGAAAGGGAAAAAGAAAGGGGGAAAATCGGATGGAGAAAGAGGAAGACGGAGGGAGAAGTAGAGGGGGGATAATGAGGGGGAGAGGAGGAGAGAGAGAAACAGGAAAAGAGAGGAATAAATACAGAGAGAGAGAGAGAGAATTTTTCAAAAAATGAGAGAGGCGGAATTTTTACCGCCGTCTCCCTTCACCAAAAAAAATTAAACCTTGCCGACTCTCCCTAACTCCGTCACCGCCGACGCCGCCACCTCGCTCTTCCTCCCTCGCACACACGAATTGCTGCGCCATTGTCTCATACTTTCGTGCGCGCGCGCGCGCCAGCGAACTCCTGCACGCACTTATTCCCGCACTCCTGACCCCGTTGTTAACGGCGGTTTTAAAACGTGAGCGTTAATAATTCCATGAAGCCCCTTGTATATTTGGGTGGAAAGCATTTTTTATTCCCTCCTCCCTCAAACTTCTCCTCCGCCCACCCCACGCCCCTTTTTACCCTCCCGAAACGGTGTGCGAAAGGGAAGCGAGAGGAGGAGGAGGAGGAAGAGGAAAATAAGGTTGAAAAGTCGGATAGAGTATGGAGATAGAGAGAGAGAATTTTCGGCTCGAAAAAAAAAATATATAAAAATATTTCAAAAAATTAAAAATGCCCCCCCCCCCCCGCGTAAAACAAACACCGCTCGCGTAGCAAGGGGCACCGCAGAAACGCACAATGACGATTCATTTATCCAAAGTAATAAAATTTAGAGGGAGGAGAGTAGGAAAAAAGAGGGGGGGAGAAGGGATGGAAGGAGGAGTTTAAAAAGGTATTCGGGAGAGAGAGAGAGAGAGGAAGAGGTGAGGAGAGGGAAGGGAAGGGCCATGAAGTATAATACGGTGGAAAATCCGGGGTTGGTTCCCTACATTAACAATAATTTTACCCCTGAGGGGGTATATTGTGCTCTAAATAAAGAGGGAGTGCAGGGGGGGAGATGTATATGGAGCGAAGGAGGGAGGAAGAGAGAGGGAGGGAGAGGGAGAAGGGGAATGAGAGACTGAATGAAATAAAAAAATAGAAGGTATGACAAAGCCACTGGGCCGTTTTACTTTCCACCATTTACATTTCGGTGGCTTCTGAGCGAGGAATCGGGTGGGGAAGTTGTATATGCGAGATGCCGGGGTACTACGGGAGAAGGGGGAAGGAAAAGTAAGAGAAGACGAAGGGAAGCGAGGGGAAAAAAGGGAAGGTGTGATAGATGCAAAGAGGAAATGGAAAGGTAGGAGGAGGATGAGATGAGGGTGGTCCGTGGAAAAGAAGGAAGAAATGTCGGTTTGCCTGGGCGGGTGAGAGTGGTTACGGCGTAACAGTGGTACACACACACACACATATATATATATGTATGTATAGGAGAAGAGGTGGGAGGGGGAGAAAATGGAGGAGAGAGAGGATTTCTAGTGGGACCGGAAGTAGGTCTCCTCAGTCGGAATGGTCCTTCCCTCCCACTTACGGAGATAGAGGAGCCGTGGGTTTGCCACAGCTAAAGGCGTAGGCTCTAAGAAAGATATTTTCAACAACTCTCCTATCATTTTGTCCCATAATAGAATGCATGGTTTTACATCATTACGATTCTTTATCCACTTTTATTCTATATGTATGCTAAATATTTCAATTTGATTCGGTCATATTTTCATATTACGTTAAGGATGATGTAACCATCCATTTTTTTTAATGGATGTTTTTCGATTCACGGTCACTACTATTATTATTATTTATTTTTCCCGTGAAAACGTTAAATTTTACATTTTCGTGAGGAATGAAATTTCCGAAAATTTTGCGCACTCGGCATTTTGGTGACGTTTTTGTTTCAGTTCGTTTATTATTTCACGTTTCTATGGAGGATAGTTCCATGGATTTTTTAAAAATTACAATTACATTTTGGAGTTCAGCTGATTTTTAGAGATTGCTCATTTAAAAATAGTTGATTCGACGACGAAAAAATTTATCTACATTCGATTCATAAATGAATATCTTACGAAGCATCGCCAAATTTTGTGTGCTATCTTATTATTTAAGTCTAATCAATCAGCATCAGAGAATTTATTTATACGCGAGTCGCGTTAATAAAATTTTAATTTTACAATTACCATTAATCGGCAGAGATGATTTAGAAAATATATGCACATACATTTGCTACAATTTTGAAAATTAATCGAATTTATATTTAGATCCCGGGAAAATGCTTTTCGCGTTAGCTACGCCTCCGCCACAAGACAAATAAAGTTAATAAAATTAATTCCATCAAAGTTAACCGTTTTCTAAAAAATACTACCGCTTCCGCAAAATAAAGACCGTAAACCCATTTACCTCCGTCGAAATTCTGGAACGCAGTTCGTCTTGCGAAACTTGCTTTTATTTGATCTAAATTGCTAGGGAAAATTGAATTACGTCGAAAAAACCTTCACAAAAAGAGGCTGATCGCTCATTAAGGTCTTAATAAAAAATAAACTCCGGCATAAAAATATTCCGGCAAAAAAAAAGCAAACGCGCGAGCCTCTTTTTTTTCTTTATCTTGTGTATTAATAAAAAATTCCCGGGCAATTGCGAAGCGGCGGTTGATATATACGCACTCAAAAAATTACCTCCGGAATCCTCCCGCGTCTCTCTAATTATATTTAAATCTATTCCCTTTAGTCGTCTCCTCCCAACCCCCTCCACATCTCCTCCTTCCAGAAGCGAAACGGCTTCAATAGAAACAATTAACTAGAGAAAGCCGTTGATGGTTAAAAGCCGCACTGTGCTCCAGGAGTGGAAAAGGAGGTGGAGGAAGACGAATGGAAGGAAGGAAGGAAGGCAGGTAAGGGGAAGAAAGGGATGGTAAAAGAGAGAGAGAGAGAGAGAGAGAGAGAAAGAAGAGGGAGGTAGGAAGAGAGAGAGAGAGAGTAGAGGGGTGGGTATTAACGGAATTACTTACGGCGAATTTCAACGTGCGAACGCATATAAGTGAATTACAGTGAACGACGTTACCTCGCGCGATTAGGGACGAGAGTGAGACAGAGAGAGAGAGATAGAAGGAAGGAGAAGAGAAAACTAGAAGGAAGGAGGAGGGGAGAAAATGAGATGGAGAAACAGCGAGAAGAAGAAGATTGGGGGAGAAGAGGGAGAGAGATAGAGGAAGCGAATCGAGACGAAAAACGGTGTAAGGCTATCAGGACGATGAAACGGTATGAACTATAAAGGAGGGGAGAAATGTAAGAGGAATACCGGAGTAGGAAAGAAGAGGAGGAGGTGTGGGAAAAAATGGCGGCGAAAGGGAGACAGAAAGGCGGGGCTTATAAAAGGGAAAGAAGCAATAGCGTAGAGGCGCGGAGTTTTGAGCTGGGGAAACTTAAGAGAGTTTGGCCACGTATGAAAGCATACGAGGAGGTAAAAAAAAAAAAGGGGGAGGCAGTAACGCGAGGAATGATGGGAAAGGGATGGGGGAGATGGCGAAGAGAAAGAGGGAGAGGAAGGAGGAGAATGGTCTCGGTGATGGGAAAGATTCCTCCCCGTTGGTCACCTCGTTACTTCCGGAAGCATGGCGCGGAGAAACAGCCAAAGGCCTCCGAGATGACCAGTGTGGGAAGGGATTGAAGGATTTCGAGTTTAGCTGAACACAAAGGGTGTAGGATGGAGGGGCTGAGAGGGGGGGGGGGAAGAGAGAGAACGAGATGCGCGTGGGAAGGTAGGAGGGGGGAGGAGGAGGGAGGGAGGGAGTGAAGACGAGGTGGAGGAAACGGCTTTCGGTTCTGATGGGGAAGTGTTATGGGGAGGGCGGGATGGCGAGGGTGGAAGTGGGGAAATCGCGGGGATGTGCCGGAGAGAGAAATGAAAGCGGGAGTGAGGAGGAGAGAGAGGAAGGTAGAATGGGATATTTCGGGACTGGAAGGCGTTACTGGCCCAGCAGTCCGGGCAGTAGTGGCTTATAATCCCACTATTTATTACGGGCTGAGAGCCGGGTCTAATCACCCAAGCGGCCGCCGTTATGAAATTACGGAATGAGGCGATGGAAGGGGGTTTGGGAGGGGGAGGTGGAAGGACGGGGGAGAAGGGAGGGTGGAGGAGGGAGGAGGAAAGGTCTTCCACGTTGGCGCGAAGGGGATAAGGAGCGGGGAAGGAGGGGAGGGGAGGGAGAAGAGGTCTCCTGGAAGGGACGGGGGGAGACAGGAGGAGGAGGAATGGAGAAAAGAGGGATGGTTTGTTTTGGGTAACCGAGGATGTTTGAGATGGAGTGGTGGGGGAGGTTGGCATCGCATTCAGTAAGAGGGGGTGGTAGGACAAGTGGAAAGGAGAGATGGAAGCGAGGGCGGCGATTTATATATATATATATATATATAAAGAGATGGTATTTGTTGACAAAGAGATGAACGAGGAAAATATAGAACGGAATAATTGCGGAGGGGAAAAAATTGGAAGGGGAGTTTATGAGGACTCCGAAGCATTAGCTGGGAATATCTCCGATGTGGCTTGTGAACCAAAAAAATAATACGACGAAAATTAGATGAAATATATTTACCCCGCTCTTCTCCGAAGTTTACGTTGGGTGTAATTTGATTTTTAACGGGCTGAAGTCGCTGCTCATCTGACTTTTAGCGGAATATTTTTCCACGTGAAGTAAAAATTATATTTTGGAGATGAATATATCGAAATTAGTTGGCAAAGTTGTGGGGAGAACTTTCTCTTCTCGAGACCATTCAATTTTCAAATATAAAATTGTAATGGTCTAGTTCATTAAATACTAATATTAATTTTGCTGATCAAAATAATATATATATATATACAGTAAAACCCCGACTATCTTAGAGTTACCTATTTCATTTAAACTTTCTGCAGTGATGCAACTCCAGACGCTTCGTGTTTATGATTGTGAGTCTCACTTCTTCTTAAATATAATATCTTAAACCTCTTGGGTGGGTGGATTTCCTCCTTCATTTATTTACTTATTAACTAGTGGATCTTCTTCATATTGTTTGGTGTAGAATTTCTGTACTAGTATTAAATTTAATTCCTTGATATGAGTAATTGAAACTTTTTCTAGCGTCAATGCCACCAGCTATATCTCACCAACCAAGAGGTTGTACTAGTACTTAGACTCGAAGTACTAGTTTTGATTCTGCTTCCACGACAATGAATTAATTTAGGAGTACAAACTGGAATATAAAAAATAAGGGTGCACCTCTTGGTTGGTAAGATATAGCTGGTGGCGTTGATGCTAGAAAACGTTTTGATTATTCATATCAAGGAATTAAATTTAATATTAGTACAGAAATTCTACACCAAACAATATGAAGAAGATCTTAGAGGCATAGCCCAATAACTTGGCGTAACTGTTGAAGTCAATCCAGATAAAATTCATCTGAAAAATAAACAAAACTGCTGCAGCATCGTAACTAGGAGCGGAAGAGCCCGTGGCAAAATATTACCTATGACCCCCCTTCCTCAACGTATACATAAAGCGAGGGCCCCTGGGCCAGTGGCATTTGGCCACCCACGCCTCTCTATTGTTACGCCACTGACTGCTAATGAAGAAAAGAAGGGAAATGAAAATAAATAACTACCCCAAAGAAATGGTCCACTTCGCAGCACTTGAGAAACTATAAGGAAGTACTTCGAAGATACGAAGAAACATAATCATGAGCTAATTAATAAAAGGATATAAAATAATAATATAAAAATAGCATCGCCTCTTGCTCAGTAAGATCGGGATGATGCACATTTATGAAATGTCAGATGATTAACTCCCGCATTATCATTTTATTATAACTTTTTCACTAATAATTTTATTTTAATAAAAGTTTTCCGTTATCGATAATCGATTTGTACGCAATTAGCACCTTTAAATTAAATTCAATCTTACCGATATTTTTACTGTCTTTTAGCGAAAGTTCGTCCTGAAATTTTTATGTATAAACGATGTTTTCCTTATTATTTTCATGACACTTAAGCGTGAATGTCTACTCGTCTATTGAGGCGAATAAGACGAAAATTTCCTCATCTTCTTCCTTGGGCGAATTTTTTTCATTGTTTCGCAAATAAAACGACACCTCGAGAAACACGGAGTTTTAAAAAAATCTGTCTTTTCCTTCAAAAGCTCAAGGTTTTTTTTTGTGACTTACTTATTCCCGCGTGGCCCTTCGCGCGATATTTTTCCGTAACTCGCGGATTAATATGCTTTGCCGAAAAAAGAAAACGAGAGAATTTCAACAGAGCTCCCTTGGCGCGCTAGAAGTTGTTCGCTCCTTGAAAAACGTACGTGTTCTTCGGATGAGTGGGGGGGGGGGGAGGGAGTTACAACTTGTTTCTCTGTCCCTCTATATAATTCCACATCTACTCGAAAACCCTCCTCGAAACGGCTTCGGCAATCCGTTACTTCATCGACAAATTATGATTTACGATACGCTTTAAAAACTTCCCTGCACCTTTAACGTCCGAACCTCATCGAAGCGTACGCTACGTGACCGCATTCCAAACTGCAACTTTTTCTCCTCCCTTTCAACCGTCGAGTCGTTAATGCCATTATGTGTCTGCGAAGTTTTCTCTCCACCTTGTGAGAGAGCCTCCGGTGTTTCGTTCTGCCGGGAGATATACAGCGATTCGTTCTCTTCCCCTTTTGTTTCCTCTGGTCCGGTTACAATCGCATAGAAGTTCAGAGGAAGAAGAAAAAATAAAATAAAAAGTCTCGTTCCCTAAATCCCAATCTGCGATACGTCGAAGTATTTCGCAGTTACATTTATATATATATATATATATATTACCCTCCTTGCCCTAGAAGTAAAGATCTCCCAAACTCCTGACGCCCGCGCTCCAATTGCCGCCTGTCTCTTTCTCCCGTTTCGTGTGTCAGGTTGCGAGGTACTCTTTTTAACGGCTATGTAAGGGGGTGGTGGGGGGTGGGGGGTTGGTTGGGGGGGGGAGGGTTTCATGGGACCCTTGGGTCCTTCTTTTCGCGTGGGTAACTGGTCTTGCTTTTCTTCTCCCTCAGACCTTGATCCATAAGGGGCTCATGATCATAGAGGAAACGGTAGCAATCGCTCTTCCTCCTCATCCTCCTCTTGCCCTCAACACCTGTAATTCTACTTACTGCAGCTATCCACGCAGGGAGTGGAATCTATGGAGACGGTTGTTTCCGAGCAACTCAAATCGATTAATTATACGCAAGCTCGTTTGGTAACACTTATTTTCTCTTTTTCATTAAACGACTTGTTCTACGAAGTTCACCAGTCCATCTTAGTTTATTTAATGGGTAGTTAATGTTATAAATAACGAAAGTAAAGTAACCATGGTATTTAAGATGATGGATTAAATTGGTAACAAGCATCATCGTTGCGTTAATTTTTTAATAAAAGTTTTAAGTGTCCATTTATACGTGCTTAAATTGTTTACCGTAGTTTACTTTTTGTGGGTACTTTAACCATTAAAATGTCTATGTCATAATATGAAAATGGGTTTAGTACTTCTTCATATTTAACAGACAATCGATTTCAGCAAACATCACGAAAACCGGTTAGATTAACGCAGTGGTACGATGAATTTCTCCGATTCAAGAAAATACAGTCGGTTCTACATATTTCAAAGTATACATAATTATCGCATTTATCCGCCATATTGATATTTTTTCTAAGCAATGAAAAATCGTTTCATTACAAATATTTTTCTATTTCTGATTCATTCTAACTAGATAGAAATTCAAACCAAGTGTGTAATGCAACATTTTACTTAACTAAATAAAAGTAACTCAAATTCCAAGTATGCAAAACAGCAATTACAAACAAAAATATCTGTAACGCAGTAGACGTTTTAAATACATGGCGTATGCTTGAAATGCACCAAAATGCTATTTAAAATATGTTATGTACCTGTTACGATGCTATTGACTTGTACCGCCCTATGTTGCTTATAAAGCGAGCGTGCGTGGGTGCGAGTGAGTGCGTGTGTGCGCGCATGTATGTATGTCCCTTTGAATGAGAAGTTGGGCAAGATCTAAAGGGAGCAAAACTTGCCTAGCGAGTTTCTGCGACGCAATTTCCAAAAGTTCAAAATTAAAATTGGAGTTTACTTCCTGCCATAGAAGATGAAGCATTTCACATTTTTTCAGCTCTTATTTTTTCAGGCAAAAGCAGAAAAAACACAAAATAGATATGAGCTCGTAATAACTTGTAAATTCGAAGTCATAAGCCTTAGGGTTGTTGTGTATTGTTGGAAATATGACATAAATGATATCATGAAAGCAAATGTTTGTCAAAGATTGTTGAAAGTGTATCTATTCAATTTGAGTAAACATTGCACTACCTTCAAATTGGAAGATTTGCGTTCCTTGGGTCCTGAAAAGCAATAATATTACTAGCATCTCATGTCAATTTAATTATATTTTAACATTTAGAACAATGGTGCCCAAAATACCGCCCATGGGCCATATCCAGCTCGCAGAGTGTCTTCATCCGTCCAACCACGAGTTTAACAACTGAAAGACACAATGCAACATAAAATGAAAATAAAAAAATAAAATTGATATATATATTTTCTCTTTGCCCCTCTATTCCCATAATAGAAAATGCATCTTTTTAAATCAAGTAAACTTGACTGATAACTAAACCCTTAATTTCCATTAATTCCTTTATTTTCGACTGTGTGCGATTTAGGTGTTTCATCCTAACAATTACCATGTAGCAAAAGAACAGTTTATAAATTGCGGATATGTCCTAGGAATTTAATGTGTTCACTAAAAATTAATCCATATCTCAACATTATTTTAAGTGAATTCTACTCATTTCTAAAGACCGAACACACAGGTGAAATATTATCCTATACTAGCATAAGTGCCCGTTGAATTTCTACGCGTTTAATGAATCTAAATTTTCGTCAATGTAACATGTGAAAATCGCAAGAATAAAATTGTGCACTGTTTTAACCATCGAATATTTCTATATTATAAGTCTGTTTTAATTAATTAACTAAAATCTCACAGAAATTCCTTGTGAATAAAATAGTACCTTTCTTTCTACTAAAATAGCCATTGTTATTAGTTTTAAATTGATTATAGCATTAGGATTTCAATTTCATTAAATAAGCAGAATTCCGGTTCCAAAAAATTGGTTCAATCTTCAATTGCCTCTGATAATACTTTAAATAGATTTTGGAATATAATGTACCTCAATATCGTTTATCGTCTGCTCAGCACTCTTGCCTTCTCATTTTCCGAAACAACCACTTTCTCCAGTTTTAAATGGATTTCAAACTTAGAAGAGAACTTGATTCAATTCAGTTAAAATAACCACATAACAAACTTCTTATTCCAAAGAAAATCCTTTTATAATATGCAATGTTAACCTAGAATTCATTCATTCTGAAAAGTGAATATAAGTACCTTGTACATATATTTCTTTCAACTAAAATAGCCACTCTTAACAGATTTTAATGGATTAATGCATTAGCATTTCTATTTCATGAAATAAGCAGAATTCCGGTAAAAATTGTTCAATCTTCAATTGCCTCTGATAATACTTTAAATAGATTTTGGAATAAAATGTACCTTAATATCGTTTAGCGTCCGCTCACCACTCTGGACTTCTTAGTTTCCGAAACAACAACTTTCAACAGTTTTAAATTGATTTTTGCTTTGAAATATATGTACTTGAGTCAATTCAGTACAACTTCCACTTTACATACTGTAAATTCCAAAGTAACTCCTTTTATAATAGGCAATGGTAGCCTAAAATTAATTCATTCTGTAAAGTGAATAAATAAAGTTCTTTCTTTAAACTATAATAGCCACTGTTATTAGATTTAAATGGATTATAAGCCTTAGAACTTGCTCTGTATTAAATAAGCACCAAAATTCCTTTTATAAAAACATATCAATTCATTAAAGGATCCACTGTTGTTTCTTCGAAAATTGCCTGTTAAGAGTTTTAAATGTTCTTTTAATTTTAATTGAATTTTAATTTATATTCGTTTCCAAACTTCGGCCATTGTTACGAAATTAATTCGAGGAATAAAAATATAAATTCGTAAGCACGTATGGTTTACAAAGAATTTAATTTAAGAATGCTTTTTATTTCCAATTTTTCTAAAATGACACTGTTGGTACTTTTATATTTACGTTAATATACTTATTTTCAACAAAACAGGCCAAACTCTCCCCTTCCTTCCTCTCTCTCTCTGGTATTGAAGCACTCAAGGCACGCTTATTATAATAGTAATTGGAGGTGTAACAATGATAATGGTCGACATAGCAACATCACGTTAAAATGGCGAGATTTCCACAAAATATGCAAATTAAACGTTTAACATGGAATATTTCGAACTGTGGGCGAAAAAAGACGAACGGAAAAAGAAACTTTATAAATTTTTCTTCAAAATGGTTCAAATCCGAAGGTCGTCTGTTAATTTCTTCTAATTTTAATTTCCAAATGAATAAAAGCCTGCACGTCGAAAAATCGCGTTTTACATGTTAAGTAATGGGAAATGGAAATGCCTCTCTTGGAGAGGAACCAAGGAAATTTTTCACGATTTAAATTCGTCATTCTCTGAATAAGTGTTAATCAAGCATCCCTACCAAATTTCGAGTTTCTATCATTATTATTTCTCGAGTTATTAGCGTTTGCATAGCGTGACCAACCAACCAACCAACCAACCACCAGACGACGGCTTTTATTATATTAAATATTATGCGCGTAGTGAAGCTGCGTCCGTCCGTCAGTCCGTGCGTATGAAGCCTCGCGTAATTATATCGGCGTATTTCTCGAGAACCGTTCGTCGTAAAGATATGCGGTAAACGACGTTTTGTTTCTACTGGTTATGAGGTCCCTGGAAAAATATTTTCATTTGCTGAAGTGTCCCGGGTTCGAATCCAGGAGACAATTATATTTTCCCGTAAGTTTACACGGGATTTTCGATTTTTGAGAGTGCAAGGTTTTTTTCCTTCATTCATTAAAATAGGTAAATATCGACCGATTTTCTTCTTTTTTGCATTATTGGACGGCTAAAGCTGTATACTATCTTATTCGTGCAATGTTTATACGTTAAGAGGTCGAATTTTTCAGAAATACGCATTCTCTTTCGAAATTTTGCGGATTTTTATTACTCATTCCGGGCGTTGCCAAGGAGACTCTCATTGTTGCCTACGATTCATTTAAGGCTAATTAAACCTTCAAATAGACGAAAGAAAAGCCTTATTGTTATCTTCTCTTCATTGATAATCTAAGTAAACGCTTGCATTTACGTCGCCTTTATAGTAGGTCCTGTAAGAATTTAAAAGCAGTCGTTGATAGACACTTGAAGGAAAGCGACTGTTTGTGAGTCCGTGTATAAGGGTGCAACGATAATCATTGGAAATAAAGTAAGGTAGAATTAAAAAATTTTCCCCTTTGAATATACCGCGATATTAAACTAGCACTGAGTAACTCTGTGACACTGTGATCACGTAAATGCTCTAATATATTGCTGTAAAATCGCAGAAAATTTAAAAATGCTAAGTTGTAGACCAGTGAAAAGTAGAGCTATTAGTCCAGCTACAGCTGCCAGAGAAAGGAAGAGGAGCCAGAGATCAAACGAAGAGTATTGTAGGAAAGAGAGAGAAAGAGATGCGGAAGCTCACAGGATTGCCCGTGTAGATGAGGAGAAGAGAGTACAAGAAAGACAAAGAAATAGGGAAACACGTCAAATGAATAAGGAACAAAGAAGATCTAACCTATGGCCGAACTATTTAGATTATTTGCAAGCGTAGCTGCAACGGGCTGCTAGTAATTATAAATACCTCTTTTTCGCGTGAATCTGGTTCTTACCGAACGTCATCCCTCCGCATTAAAAAAAATTAGCATCGATAATTAGACTGGAAACAGTTCAGACATCCATTTTTGAGAAAACGCGTAACTTCTCTAAACTCTCCGTATCAGTTAACTCCGAGTAAAGCAAGTGACGTTTTACAATTCAACATCGCCTCGGGACTGAAAAAAAAAAGAAAAACATTCCGGCCGAGTTTCTCTGTTCATAGCTTCAGAATTCTATTCTCCCTCCCTTCCTCATGTTCCTCCTAGGAAAACACAGAAATCCTCCTCATTTAATCTGCGTGTGTGTTTTTTTTACGGGTACCCAGTAGAAAAAACTTACAGCGATACATTTCCTCGCATTGACCCGTCTCGCTCCTATCCCTTTCTCTTTCTCTCTCTCTCTCTCTCCCTCTCTCTCCCTCCCTCTCTCTCTCCTGTTTTCAGACGTTTTAGACAGTTGAGACAGTCACATTGATAGCCAAAGGACAGTCCCACGGACACGCCTTTCTCCTGTTTCCTCTTCCGTAGAATCTCTCACTCTCTGATTCCTTTCCCCTTCGCATCAGTTTCTTTCTGTTTTTCTCCCTCTCTATCTCTGCCTTTCCCCATCGTTGGAAACCTCCATCCAATGAAATCCTTCCATATCCCGCCATTAAATCCCTTTAAAACTCTTCTCCATCCTCCCTCTCTCTTTCTGTATTTCTCTCTCTCCAAAGTCCCTACCATGGTGACCATCCTTAATTTCCCTCCATCCACCTCATCCCATTCCCTTTATGCCACTCTCCCCACCCTAACAAGTGGGAATCCTTTCTCATCTCCCAAAAACCCCCTTCATTAATCGGATGGGGTTGTAATTCCATCCGCCCCTCCCCCCCCCCCCCCCCCCCCCCACCCCCCCAGTCCTCTTCTCCGTGCTCTTTCCGGCAGAAGGAATACGTGTGTGGTTTTGTAGGGAGATGTGCCTATTTCGCACTGCCCTACATTTTCTACCCTTCGCCTCTCTCTCTCCCCCTCCCTCTCCCCCTCTTGCGTTTATCCGTTTGCTTTTTTGACGTCCTTTCGAAATTTCGCGATTTTTTTTCTATCGTATATTTCTCTCTTTATCTCTCTCTTTATCTCTCTCTCCCTCTCTCTCCCCCCTTCGGTCGCAATTATGCCATTTTTTCTCCCCCGCTGCCGTCAAAGGAACCATTAAGAAGAGATGGATTGATTAATAAGTTAGGTTTTTCTTTCTTTTTTTTAATTCGGCGGAAACTGCATTATCTTCTTTACGGGATCGCGCGTCGTTGTGTTTTCTTTTTCGTTCTTTGTGCCGGAGATATTTATGCCTATTACTTTTTTTTTTCGACCCGAATGAAATTGTGAGGATTTCTTGTGAATTAAAAGAGGGTTAGAATTAGTCTTTAATCTCGGCGTTTTTTTTAATAAGAACTTTAACCGGATCGTACTTTTAGGGATTTTTTTCGGGCAGGAAATTCTACGTAAATGACAAAAATAAAGGTTCGTATCAAAGGAAAGGCAACAAACTATTTTACGCCTTGCTTTTACTATTACTCGCGCTAAATATCTCTTTTTATGCGCGTTTCGCTTACAGCGTAAGCGCCTATTATCGTCGGTCGGTACGTCTGTCAGTCCGTCCGTCCGTCCGTCCGTCCGTCCGCATGTTCGTTCTCGGCTTCTACAGAACGGATTTTCATGAAATTTTATATTAAGGACTTTAAATCAAATATAATAAGAAAATCGCAAAAATGAATCACGTACGCCAATCAGGGGTACCACTTTACTGGTGACAAAAAATTAAATTTTTGTCATATCTCGTAAAGTATTGCTTATATCAAAATATTCTTCAAATACAGTTGTAGAACTGGTAAAGAAGAGTATTTTCTTTCCTATATATTTTTATCATAGGAGTAGCCGTTATCGAGAAAATCAAACAAGAATGTCTTATATCGAGTTGAACACAATTAGAAAATTTCTTGCATGGTTACTTCTTCATTGTTGCTAACGTAAACAATCTCCCAAACAAACTTTTAATTTCCTGTAATATTATTAAATAGGAAGAAAATGGATTATTTAAGATGAAGAAAAGAACTTTAAAACACTATTTCCCTTACGTACAGGTATATAATTTCTTTCTAATACTCCAATGCACGAAACACGCCCATTTCTGATACGTTGCACACTTTCCAAACATGTTTAAGTATGCAAATGGATTTCTACATATGGTGTTCTGCAACTACATTCTTATAAATCCAGTACGAGAGTTATAATTCTGTAAAGTTTTTGTATCCCATTTATATCATACACGCACTAATAAATATATACTCATTAGTGTAATGCCTGTTGAAATGTCAACGGGCGTAAAGATTTGATCGTTCAAGCTATTCATGGAGATCAAATTGGCATCAGAAGCATAAATTGTATTGAAAGTCATTTTTCTCTCCTTCATTCCCTCTCTCCCACTCTCTTCCCCTCTCTCCTTTCCCTCTCCCTTCCTCTACCTCCCTCTCTCACCCTCCTTCCCTACCCCTCCCTTTCTCCCCTCCCTCCCTCTCTCTCGTACTAAAAGCAATCAAAAGACGTTTACACCCATAAGGATTGAAATGACAATATGATATCGAGGTTTAACAATGGAATCGGTAGGCAAGGCAACATCCCCTTAAAATGGCTAGATTAAACGTTTAAATTCAGCGATTTCGAATCGTAGGCGGAAAAATACGAATAGAATAAGAACCTTTATAACGTTATCTTCAAAATGGTTCACATCCGAAGTTCGTAGGTCAATTCTTTCTAATTTTAATCTCAAAAAGTATGAAAACTTGCGCGTCGAAAAGTTCATTTTTACGTGAAATTACGTGTTATCTTATTGAAAATGGAAATTATTCCCTGGAGTCGGACCCAGGTCTCTGATCTAGAGTTATATACATTAAAACGTTTTGTAATTATATCATAATGCTATCCTGAAAATTTCATCACATTCGGTTCAGTCGATATTAAGCTTCAAAAAGCATTACTGACAAAGTGACACTGTCATTTATAGTTTAGATAGAAATGCACACACACACATACATACATATATATACATACACACACACGTACACGAATAATTATGAAATGTTGCAGCTGACATAATCTTTAATAATGTATGGAATTAATTCCAAAGTCGTGAAAACGCTAAATAAACCGTGCCTACTAGGAAGAGATCTTTATTATCGAATATCTTTTTTAATCTTATTTCAGAACTATACGAAAACTAGGTCAAGCATTACTCCTCCTCATCGGCCAAAAATTATTTTCGCGGTTTAAAACATTTCCGATGCATATTAATAAAATCAAGGGATTTTCAAAAATCTTACCATCCTCTTGCATCTAACTCCGCGCTCGGAATATTAAAAAATATCGGACCGGCGCGGGAGAATAATAATTAAACCCTAAGACCTGAAATTCAACAAGATATTCCGGCTATCAATTCCAGGTAACCTGCCACCCGCAAATACTATTTCCCATACGAAAATATAATGCGCGAACGCGGCGAGGAAGCGAAAAAAAATATATTAAATAAACCCGCGTAGGTACCTACCTAAAACTTTAAACGAAGCGTAATTTTTTTAGAAAAAATATATTGACGTGAAACTGGTTGGGGAGAGAGGAAAGAGGAGGAAAAAAACCCGAAAATTTTTTCTCTCTCTCCCGGCCTACATTTCAAAGATATCCAATCAACTCCACACAGAGAAGTTTTATCTTCCACACACATACACTCCGTTTTAGTTAGTTACCCAAACTCCTTTTTGCTTTCTGCCTCTTCCTGCTCCGCGACCTCCTCCGTGCCGACTATACCCCTCTTTCTCTCTCTCTCTCTTCCCGAACCCACATCACGTTCGCTCCACTCATTACCTCCTCCCGCCACCAGCCGCGTTACCCTTCTCCTCCGACCTCGGCGCCACCTGACGTCCGGAAGATTTCGCGCGCACAAGTAGCGAGCAAAAGCAGGCACAAGGCAGTCTTTTCTATCCCTCCTCGAAGTCTTTCCCACCTGGCAAAGCTGCGCGTTTTCTGTAAGGTAGAGATGGCCGAGGGGATGGGAGGGTGGGGTGGGAGGGTGGGTGGGGGGGGGGGGAGAGGAGGTGTGAGGGATAGGGGCAAAAGCAAGAGGAAGAGGAAAGAGAGACCTTTCGCGATTTACGGCTCAAGCGAGTGGGAAAAGCACCGCAGACTGTTTAACGACGCCCACGGTAACCGACCCGTCTATAAAGCCGCCTAATTGTCCGAGGGAAAAACGAAGCCTCCCCCCCCCTCCTCAACCACTCCCCTCCACCTTCCTAAACTACCTCCACCTACCTCTAACCTCCCGCTCCTCATCGCTCAGAAGTTTCAACCCCCCCGTCCCCCTCCCCCTCTCCCCGTACTTCCCATACCTCTCCTCTGCCCCCCTCTGATACCGTGCGCGCATCCCTCTTTACTCTCTGCCCCCGCAACCTTTCCTCCCGTTCTACACAACCCCCCGAAGGCTCTCTCTCTCTCTTTGCCCCCCATCCCGTTGTCTGTTGAACTTTACGGCCGCGGGGCACGCCGCGAATTGTGTGTTCAGGGTTCCCCAGGATACGTGCCGAGTTGCACCGATGGAGGATGGGCATACCGAGGGGAGGGTAAGAGAGGTGGAGGAAAAGGAAGATAGGAGGAAATAAGAGGGAGGAGAGAGAGAGAGGGGGGATGAGGAGGAGAGGCTGAGGTGAGGGATGGGTTCTGGGTCTGGTAAGGGTAGAGAGGAAGAAGAAAAGTGGATGGTGGGATGGGTGGAAGAGTGCTCTGTGACGCAAATGGCGCCCTTAAAATGAGTCCCATGTACATCAGTTTGTTGCCATACTTAAGGGACCGCGTCTTGCGCGAGATCGTGGGAGGAATAATTTATGGCATTTTATTTTCCGAGAGCGAAGGTTTTGATTTAAATATTTCAATCTCTGAGGGCTGGATGATGCGCGGTGCGTTCCGCAGTGGGTACTAAGGGAGCCGTCAAAGAGGAAAACTTATCAGAAAAATTCGCGCGAAAATTAAAGGGAAATTTATCTAGCCAAAAATCCCGATGTTAATTAAAACTAAAATCAGTTACATGCAACATTTTTATCCGTCGATCACAGCGACAGGAAGACATGGGAGAAATTGAATAGACTTGTACTTGATGGATGCGTACAGTTTTAGATATAAAATGTTGTACTTGATTCGTCTAAAACTATCTCTTTTTTGACTCATATTTTTCTCCAACATTTTGTTTCCTGTGCATGAAAGTTGCCCCAGAGACAAATGGCGTTAAATTTTATATTTATCGCGACATATATTTTTAATATTTGTTTATTCTCGATATTACACACTGAGATGTATTTCTAAAGTTATAAACGTACACACATCTATATAAGATTTATTTGTATGTAGATATATACGTATTATGTACATATAGGTACTATTTATTTTCACATATATATAGTTTACTTGCTAGCTAACGAAAATAAAAAAACACCACGTATTTCAACATGACACAATCCACACATCTATAAATCAGCGATTAATAGTTAACCCAGTTCCCCAATATATTTTACCGCTTCCATGACTAACAAAAACAATATCACAAATAAACACATTTCATTCGGCGCAATAAAATTTTAGTGCAAACACTTGAGATACCATATATCTTATTCTTTTTTGAAACGCTCCTGTCGCTGCTCCTTCCCTTCCTCCATTCTACCCTCTCCCCCACCCCCCCCCTCCCCCACCCCCCTTTAAAGCGACCATAAAAACTTCCGGCACGAAACTTTTGAGAAACTCGGGCCTTGATTGCAAACTGAAGGGCCACGGTTCCGTCTTATATATAGAAGGGAAGGGAATAGCGGAAGAGGATCTTACGGAACTAACAGAGGCCTCAGCGGATATATAGAGAGAGAGAGGGATAAAGAGAGAGTGAGATAGAAAAGGAGATATTGACCGCCATGCCCCCCCCCGAACCTCTACCTACATCTCTTTATCCCTCGATCTCCCTCTATTACTCTCTCTCTCTCTCTCTCTCTCTCTCTCTCTCTCTCTCTCTCTCTCTCTCTCTCTCTCTCTCTCTCTCTCTCTCTCTCTCTCTCTCTCTCTCTCTCTCTCTCTCTCTCTCTCTCTCTCTCTCTCTCTCTCTCTCTCTCTCTCTCTCTCTCTCTCTCTCTCTCTCTCTCTCTCTCTCTCTCTCTCTCTCTCTCTCTCTCTCTCTCTCTCTCTCTCTCTCTCTCCGTGAGACACACACTGTCCCAGGCGATCTCAATGAAACTCAAGACTTTCACCTCACCCAGAGCCATTCACTCCCTCATAACCCCTCAAGTGCTCTCAAACGGTCTTCCCCTTATTGTCTTTCTCTCCGGGAGGACCTTCCCTTTGCACAACCCTCTCCTCTCCATACCTCCTCTCCCCTCTCGCCCCCTCTCCCCTCGCTACTCCGTACCCTTTCCTTTATTGCACCCTTACCTTTTCATACCGAGTCTACAGGAGGTACCACTCCCACGTTGGGATCGCCGCCTACGCGAAGGGCAGTAACATTTTTATTTAAACCTGTATTGTTTTGCCATAAATTTTTTATGCGCGTCGGCTAGGACATCGTTGTTTTCTTCCGTTGTCCGTCCGTGAGAATTTCTGCATATTACCGAGCGTCTACGGGTAGGACGTCTGCTATGTGTAGTAACGGAGCGTAATTTCGGTTTAGATTCCCCGGTAAAGATTCGTTCGAGATTTTATGTTGCTGTCTGATATTTGTCATTAGATGAGAATTTTGCAACAAACTGTTATTAAAGCTCGAAAAATAAACAGTGCGTTTATATTTACAAAACGTACGACAACATGAGATAACTTTTTCACAAAAAATGTGTTTATGTCAGATTTGGTTCCTTCTTCTTACGCTTTTTTTATTAAATGGAATTTCTGGCGATGGAGATGAGAGGTATTTGTTGCATAATTATAAAGGAACACTATTTCAGCAATTTTCAGGAAATAATATAGATTGCGTATTAACTGCATAGCTGTATAGTTTGGTAGTTTAATATTTAAAAAAATGTCCTTTTTAAATAATTAATATTAATTAGATGTTTTTATAAAATTATCGTTTCCGGTGGTTCCCAAGATGGGGAACCGCTAATAGGTTTTCTGATAGATCTCGAGGGCGGAAGGTTTTTTGTCTTATTTATCAATTTTTATTGTGGATATATTTAAAGTAAACTTTAATTTTTGCGAAAATGAAATAAATATTTCTAACATTTCGAAGTATGAATTATATTTTATATTTATTGGTGGATGGATGAGGGGTTAAGAAGGTCGCGATAAGGCATTAAGGCATTGCATATAATTTTTAAGAGGTAGTGGATTTCAATGTAGGTGCAATAACATGATAAACAAAGAGTTTATCAATCACAACTCCGATAGGTGTGAACCAATCGACTTTACCAAATGATTCGAGGGTTGGAAATTTTGTTTTTTGACACATTTTTCTTGTATTATAAAAGCGTTGTTTTCCGACGCCGCCGTGGCATCAAGATATATATATATATTAAGGATAAAAAGGCAAAATGTTTGACGTGACCTTTATCTCCGCACGCGTTCTCGGTGAAACGGGATTCAAACAGCTACCTTTTAAATTCCGTAGTCGGAAACTTCCTCGTTAAACGTCTCTTATAGCAGAACTTAACAAACGGAATTTTCTTGACATTGCGAAGACTTCGCTTCAAACACCTCTCTCCCGGTCCGTGTCAACAAAGCAGCTCGGCGCGACAGCCCCCTCTATCGCCTCCTCCTCCGCCGCCGCCACTCGCACTTCGTCTCCCGCACCTTCCGTGGGCTGTGTGCGATTTGCGATTCCAACGTCACGCCATACGGAGAGGATAGGCGTTTTTCGGTGATTTCCAATATGACGAGTAAGCTAAAGAGAGAAATCCTTAGTATTCTGAGAAGTCACGATATAAAAAATATTCACGATTCCTTAGCGTCTAACATACGCATCCGAAATTCCTTGCCTTTCTAAAAGTAACAGCGTGTTAAAATATGGCTTAATTAGCAGATGTTAAATTTGACTTCTGACTGTATTCTGCGTACATTTCCTTTCCTATACATATCGAAAGAAATTATTTTAATATCTGCCTCAATATTTAAAAATTCACGTTTCTGGCAAACGTTATCTAAATCCTGCGTGACATTTATTTCGCAAATGCGTAGCATATGCGGCCAGCAGCTCACGTAAATTAGAAAAGAAAATGTGCTGAAGTAATCTCATGGAATATGGCTCTTCGGCGTCTGAATTATAGGTTTTCTCTCGATTTTTTCATATAAAACGATATCATCATCATCATAGGTAGTCTGTCCGTAAACAATCCGTGAAATTTCATGGTTAAACCTGGTTTTCCATATACTCCTATTTTCCGCAGTCTTCTTCATGTCTTGATAGCTCTCTTTCATATATCAGCTGAATCCTTTTCCTACCTCTTTCTCTTTTTCCATCCAGTTTTCTTTCTAACACGTCTTTAAACATGCTCTCTCTCTCTCCTCAGATAATGTCCAATCCAGTTCGCCTTCCTCTTTCTGATTCCCGAAATGTTGTGTTTTGGAGTAAAGAAAATCCTTACTTTTCTCAAAAAATGGGCAGGAGTTAGTGCGAAGCACTTAATAGGGCCTTTTTTCATTAATGGTTCTGTGACCAGCAAAGATATCTGAACATGCTTCGGGAATGGTTTGTTCCACAACTCGATGTCCTTGGTATCAGAGATGAATTCTGCTTCCAGCAGGATGGAGCGCCTCCTCATTTTGCCCTGGCTGTTCGATGATACCTGAATGACATTTTTCCAGGAAGGTGGAATGGTAGGGGTTTGGAAACAGTACCATTGGCCTTCACGGAGCCAAGATCTTTTAACCTGCGATAACGCCCTTTGGAGTATTGTTAAACAGGATGTCAGCAAAGACAGATATGAAACAACGGAACAAATGAAGGGAGCCATTCGCACTGCATTCCGAAACATCACACCACACTTGTTAAGAAACATGAATCATCGTACCTGGCGGCGCATCATTCTGTGTGCAGAGAACAGTGGTGCCCACACAGATGTTATTGATGTTTTAGGTGTTGTGAAGATGTGATATGTTGCGTAATGATGTTCTGTAATGGTAACAATACCATTTTACCTGATTACACTTGTTCAGTACTTTATTTTCATATGCTACCTACTCTGTCGAGGGTGTAAAGGGACTTTTGGGACAGACTGTAGTTCCTTAATGTATTCTTCCCATACCTGTGCTACATCCTTTGGTTCTGCGACTACTTTTCCATCCTTATTCATAATTTCTTTACTGCGAATTTCATTAGTTTTCATTGTTTAAAAAAATCAAAGCGAGCACAAAGTGGCATATTCGTCACACATTCCTTTAAACACTATACGAATAGGGTTACTTGTGACATTTCGAAAAGATTAGCTTAAGTTTTATTACTCTAAGGCCAATAAAATTCCATCGTTAAAAATAGTTGTCGATTGCTTAACGCTTAAAAAATAAGATAGGGATAAAGTAAACAAAAATGAGTAGGGAAAGTGGTTATCGAAATAGTAAGACGCGTAAAAGTGAACGAATAAAAATGAGAGGGAAAATTTAAAACTAAAAATGAGATACGTAAAAATAGGAGCCAAGTAACTCAGAAAACCCATACCGAGTAAAGGAAAAGTATTTTTTTAATTCACGAGGTGGCAAGTCAGAAAGAAAGAAACAAAGAAAGGAAAGAGGAGCGATGTTTTGGAGGCAAAAAAGAGACGAATAGACGAAAAAAGAGAGAGAGAGAGAGAGAGTGAAAGTGGAGAGCTGGCACAAGAGTTGAGTTGAGGAAGTCAGGTGATGTGAAGTGCAGGAGAGAGAGAGAGAGAGGGAAGGAAGATGCTGCGTGGTGGAGAATTGGTCCCTTGGGGTAAACCGCCTTGAGGGAACCGGTAGCGAGAGAGGAAGGGAGGAAGATGAGGAAGATGAGGAAGGAGAGGAAAACAGGGAGATTAGGGGATAGGCAGTAGAGAACAGAAAGGGAGAAAAGAGGAGAGAAGGAGAGGCGAGAGCGTTTTTAAAGGGGTCGACTACTCTTGGGTGAGTTGGTAGGTGGCTGAGTGGAGTGGGACTTAAGGTGAAGCGGGAGAGAGAAGGAAAGAGAAAGAAAAAGTGTGGGATAGATGGAGAATTCCAGGGAGAAAGAGGGCGGGATGAGCGTCCCCAACGGATGCTCGCCTTCTTTTGTCTTCAATTCCCACGGTGCCTTTTCATTGCGTGCTTCCTTGCGAGAGTGAGAAGTTGGGACGGGCTCGTTTGGGTCGACAGGCTCGCGAAGGTGGGTTGGGTTGAAAGAGTAGGGGAAAAAAGAGGCTTCAGGATGTTTAAAAATAGGCGATATCCTCAGGTAATAGCAAGTTTTTAAAAAATATATATATTTTACTCCGGTCCAAAGTTAGTTTTAAGTTTCTAATGATAAGTTAAAATATGATAAACATCAAAATATAATTGTGTACGCGTATTTATTTCCCGATGCAAAGACGTGTCAAATGATTCTATTTTCAACAAATCAGTAATTACGTTTCTATAGAAAAACAATATTGAAACATTTTTATTAAAACTTAGCATTTGCTAACAACATTTCAATCGTATTGATATATTATCTATAGAAATATAAAGCGGCTTATACGGAACAAATCATGGTTATTCTTTTACATATGCGACAAGAAAACGCATTAGGTACTAGTTTATTTTTTCATTGATCACATTGACCAATCTTCAAGCTCTGACAAAATTATTCTAATCTCTTCTAGCGTTTCCCACCTCATCTTTTGGTATCGATTTTATTTAATTATCACAGATTTTCCGCATTCTCAAATGAAAAGTAATGAAATTTCTTCCGTATAATTTACGCAAAACTCGTACTCTTCTATTTATTGGACAACGAATGCTCTCCATTTCACTCCCTAAACTATAGATTTTATTGATAAAATCTCGGCTCTCTCTCTCTCTCTCTCTCTTTGTAAATTCATATCAACCAAATAGTTTTACCTAAACGAAATGTCTGATTCCTTGAAATTCATTCTGGTGCAACCTTGTCTCCAGCAACGATACATAAATATCAAATTTCCCCATCTCTTCTAATTAAAATTTAGATATAAACCTCACTTTATAAAATTGTAGAAAGTAATAAATTATTTTTCATAAAAAGTATGTAAAATGGACTTATAATATGGATTTTGGGTACCTGGAAACGTTTATATTGATTAAAAATTATGGAATGTTGAAAAATGTCTACAATAACTTCAATCAAAATATTTGCCTTAAGATATTTTTATCAAATTCTTTACCCGAATTTAGATATGCATATTTCCTTCAAAAGTTGAAATATTCTATCTTTATTAGTCAATAACAACATAACTTATAGTTTTCGTACATAGCTCGAGTTTATGTATTCTTATCAAATAATCCACCTATATTCAGGAATCATTTTTGTGTCATTATTATAACTACATAGCTATATGTCTATTTTATACATTAAGCAAGGTCTGTTTTTCTATTTAAAAAATATTCATATTTAAATATTCCGTTTCCGCTTTTCCGATAACGGATTAAATGCAACAATGCACCACTTTTAAAATCTTGTCATGTGTGACGCATTGCATTTCCATCTCCTAACTATAGCACCTCCATTTTGAACGAATAATTCATTACTATTCTTTTCCAGCTGTGAATGCCTTAGGTCGCACATTTCCATTTCCCCCCATTCCATTTAATCATTCAGTTTCTCTCTTGCTGGAAAAAATTCAACCAAACTCAACGTTGGCATTTGTTGACGGAATGGAGATTTCCCAGAAATTTTCGCTCTAACGACTTCAATTGGGGTAATGTCAGGCGGGAGTTTTATTCACGTCCCTGCACGTACGTGTGCTTAGCACGCAAGGAATGTAACAGCCGCAGTTACGTCGCTCACAATGCACGTTGAATATCCCGAACGGCTGCCGCGTCTCGAGGTCGCCCGTCAATGAACGACGCCATGTTGCCTTACACACGCGGCTAAGCCGGAAGAAACGACCGAGCGACAGTATTTCTCGAGGGAGCGGTCAGTCATGTCTTTTGCAACGCGCGCGCCCTCCGTCACGCTCGCCTTTCTAAAGGTTGTGCTCTTTTTTCTGTTCAGTTACTAAATTGCTGGGCAACTTGGTTATTTCGATTTTTTTTTGACGTGTCTGACCGAGGAAAGAATTGTTTCACGGCGCAGTTTGTCGGACTAAGCGTGACTGCGTCGAAAAGAGCTAATGATAAAAAAAAATAGATAAGAAACTCGCAGAGATTTTGTCGGTAAGGCAGTAAGACCTGCATAGGCTTCCCGTTCTTTCATTCTCCAAATTTATTAATTTTTCAATTTATCGGTGAGTTTAAATATTTACGGAGATGAATACAACATTCGTGTGAACTCGGAGTTTCCACGAATGAAAGAATTCACTATCTGGCCCTCGTGGATGATTTCTGTATGTTTTTAAATTTTCGTCCACATATGCACATTATTTTTAAGGACATTTAATATATCTCATCCCTATCGCTCAAAATACATTCTACGTATTTTTATTCATAAATTTTGAATAATCTTATCTGTTATTACGGAATTATTCTATTGAAATTTTTAATCGTCACATTTCTATGTATTTGTACGCGAGCTTAGTTTTATATTATCAACATAAATGTGACGATTAAAAATAAGTAACTTGGCAAAGAACGGCTTAATTTGGTATCCTGTATGTTATGCAACCCAATCAACAATCATCGACCCCGCTATACTAAAATCTGATATGGCCAACACATGACTTTCTCCAAATTTGAGGTATAGATATTTAAATTATTATGAATAGCATTATGAGGCGAAATTATTATTTCGTATCGTAAAAGAATACAGTCGTCCTTATTGCCGTAAATTATATTTTGAATATGTTTACAGAATTCACCGCTACATGGTGGTAGCGCTGTATACTGGAAATTACGAATAAGTTGAATATCTCCGAAATGGATGGTTCTACGAAAAGTAATAAACTGGCTCGATGAGTGTCGATTTGGTTGCATAACATAAAGGAATTAGGTTGTTTTTAGGCGCGTTTCGCTTCCAGCGTGAGCGCCTATTATCGTCGGTCTATCCGTCCGTCCGTCCGTATATTCGTTCCCGGCTTCTACCGAACGGATTTTCATGAAATTTGATATTAAGAACTTATAATAAAATATAATAAGAAAATCGCATAAATGAATCACGTAAGCCAACCAGGGGTACCACTTTACTTTGCTCATATCAAAATATTTTTCAAAAAAAACTTGCAGAAATAATAAATTAGAGTATTTCTTTTCCTATACATTTTTATCGTAGGTGTAGCCGTTATCCATAAAATCGAACAAGAAAGTCTTAAATCGAGTTGAACTTAGAAAATTTCTTGCATGGTTACGTCTTCATTTTTGCTAACATAAACAATCTCACAAACAAACGTTTAATTTACTTACGTGTGCATGCAATATTTTTATATAGGAATAAAATGGATTACACAGGCCTGCGAATATTTTGCTGTTTTGGTAAACATATGTGATTTATATAAATATTCATGCGCTGAATTCGAAAATGGCATTCGTTTTCACTTATCACGTACAGATTTTACACAATTCGATATTATATGGCTATTATCGAATCCTATATATGTACAGTGTTATACAATATCGTTAATGCATTGAACATTGAATAGAATGTGATAAAAAATTCAACGCTACTGTCGTCCTAAAGTGGGATAGACTTAATGCTTCTGCTGCTTACGAATTAGGTTGCAACAATTTATGATAAGCGAGCAAGTGAGCCAGGGGCGCGCCACGAAGATATCTCGCACCCTGGCACAAAGTACTCTTGGCGCGGTCGTAGCGATCGCGCGAGCGACAATATGAAATAGAATACAGTGTCTTCTATAGAAGTGGCAACAATGGCATAAGCACGTGAGCAATAAGGCGGGAATTAAATATCCCAACCTGTCATCAGCTATAAGACCTATGCCGCATGGACCAGACGTCCCGATTCTTACACCGCCGGCTGAGTTGGAGGATGTCGAATCCTCATCCAGCTCGGAGTTTACAGCAGAGTAAGATGTGTATGTGTATTTCTCATCTGACAACGAAGACATAACTCCGCAGCTATTTACTCAAAGTGAGTTGAATGATTTAGTCCGGGACATAGGTCTTACTAGGAAAAGAGTGAATTATTGGGATCAAGATTAAAAGAAAAAAATCTATTAGCCCCAGGAACAACCTTTTACTGGTTTAGAAATCGCGAGAACGAGTTTCGGAATTACTTTAGAATTGAAGCTGAACTGGTTTTCTGCTGTGATATCCCTGCTTTGATTCAGCAGTTGGGAGAAGAAACCTACGACCCGAAGGACTGGCGTTTGTTCATTGACTCTTCAAAAAGAGTTTAAAGGCTGTATTATTGCATAATGGAAACGAATTTGCTTCCATAACAGTCGCACATTCAATATACCTAACGTCGTTAAGAAGTTCCTCGGCAACGTAAAAGATCCCCAGTATGAAAAAATCGTGGGAAATATGCTAGACGAGCTACAGAAACTGGGATGTCACACTCTCATCTCGATTACTTTCCCGAAAATTTAGGAGCCGTCAGTGAAGAACAGGGTGAGAGATTTCATCAGGACACAAAAGAGATGGAAAGAAGATATCAGGGACGGTGGGATGTGTCCATGATGGCCGACAACTGTTGGACCTTAAAAAGAGAAGTTACTCGTCAAGAACATAACCGGAAATCTATGGAACGCTCATTTGGAACAAAGCAAAAACGGAAACATCCTGACCCTAATCATCCTATTTAAAGGTATTTAAGTAACTTCTTACCTTAGATGATGTTTATATGGGGCTGTCAGACTATATATCATATGACTTCTCCATGTCTCTCTACATATACACTCATAAACGCATGATTTTAGCGTAAATTTGTTTTGTAATTTCTGAAAAATCCTGACGTGATACGAAAGAACGGGTACCTGATTTGAATTAAGCATGCTCGAATTAATAAAAATCACATATTCAACTTGAAACAGCAGAAAAAAAATCATTTTCCCAGGCCTGTGTTATTTATAATGAAGAAAATAACTTTAAAACGCTATTTCCCTTACGTACAGGTATATAATTTCTTTCTAATACTCCATTGCACGAAACGCGCCCATTTGTGATAGGATGTACACTTTCCTAACTTGTTACTTCCTCCATACGTATTACAGGGAAACTGTTGTGAACACGAAAAAAATCTGATGTGGCCAACACATGACTTTCTCCATATTTGGGGTATAGATATTTAAATTCTTTTTATGAATAGAATTATAAGGCAAAATTATTATTTCGTATCGTCAAAGTATACAGTCGTCCTTATTGCTGTAAAGTACGTAAATTTTGAATATGTTCACATAATCCACCGCAACATGGTGGTGGCGCTGTAGACTGCAAATTAAGAAAAGGCAAAATATCTCCGAAATGGATGGTTCTACGAAAATCTGTTTCAAACAAAACTTGGAAAAAATATTATTCTCTACAACTTTGGTCCTCACGTAGATTACCAATAACGATGTTTTTATGGAGAAAACCGAAAAACCGGTTATTTATAAATAACTCCTAAACAATAACTCCTATAGAAAAATGTTTCAAATAGAAGATGTAGGAAATTACATTCTCTATAACTTTTGTATAGAATTGTATATACAATAATGATGTTTTAACGAAGAAATATCGCAAAAACCGAATCGGGTTTCGAATAAACCTCGACTTCTGGTTATCCGTTATTGTCCAAAAACTAATCAGTTCTTTTTGCTCATATTAAAGTGTTATATATGAAGTTTGGTAACGATATGGCATGTACTTTTTGAGTTAGAGCGCCCACAATAACATACACACACACAGACATCATTCAGAAAATAGTCTAAACGTGTTCTAGGGACCTCAAAACATGTATTTCCGTTGAAATCTCGAAGTCGATTTTTTTCATGAATACAATACTTTCCCATTACTACGTATGGAGAAAGTAAAAATCTGATGTGGCCAACACATGACTTTCTCCATATTTGGGATATAGATATTTAAATTATTATGAATAATATTACGAGGCAAAATTATTATTTCGTATCGTAAAAGAAGACACGTCCTTGTTGCCGTAAATTACGTATATTTTGAATGTTTACAGAATTCACCGCTACATGGTGTTGGCGCTGTATACTGGTATTAAGATAAAGCGAAATATATCCGAAATGGATGGTTCTACGAAAATTTGTTTCAAACAAAACTTGGAAGAAATATTATTTCTACAAATTTGGTCCTCACAATGATTACCAATAACGATGCTTTAAGGAGATATTTAACGGAAACCGAAAAACCGATTATTTATAAATAATTCCTAAACAATAACTGCTATGGAAAATTGTTTGAAATAAAAGATGTAGGAAATTATATTTTCTACATTTTTTGTAATGGTAAATGTATACAATAATGATGTATTATCGGAGAAATATCGCGAAAACCGAATCGGGTTTCGAATAAACCTCGACCTCGGGTTAACCGGTATTGTCCAAAAACTAATCAGTTCTTTGTGCTCATGCTAAAGTGTTATATATAAAATTTGGTGTTAATATGACAAGTACTTTTTGAGTTGGAGTGCCCACAATCAAATACATCCACACAGACATCATTCCGAAAATAGTCTAAACGTGTTCTAGAGACCTCAAAACGTGTATTTCCGTTGAAATCTCGAAGTCGATTTTTTTCGTGATCACAATATTTTCCCATTATTACGTATGGAGAAAGTAAAAATGTAAGATTCCAGTATTCAATAGACGAAAGAAGGTTCAATTTCTTTCATCAATCGTTATAAACGCTTCCTGAATAATATTCTGTATCTATTTACGTTGCTATCAATAAACATCGATCGTTTCGTTGCTTAAACAAAAGTGCGAATCGAATAACGCTAAACTTTCGTCTATTTGTAAGCTTCATTGAAGCTAACTGAATCGGAGGTAACAATGACGGCCGCCTTGGCAACGCCCGGAAACAGTATGAAAAATCACAAAATTTCGAAACAAATAGCGTATTTCTGAAAACTTCGACCGTGTAACATGTAAACTTCGCAGGTATAAGATAGCATAGTTTTATTCGTCGAATAAAGCAAAATCGAAAAAAATCGGTCAAAATTTATGTATTTTTATGCTTGAAGGAAGAATATCTTGCAAGTCAAGAAATGTATTCATACGCGTTATCTTATGGAAAAAAGTTTATCCTTTATAGCTGCAGCACTGATTAATCCCGGTTGACCAAACCTTGACCATTCACTAAGCTAAAAACGTGTATTTCCGTTGAAATCTCGAAGTCGATTTTTTTCGTGAACACAATACTTTCCCATTACTACGTATGGAGAAAGTAAAAATCACAATGTGTTTAAATAAATAATTAGGCAGTCTTAAAATATTATTTCGTTGGTATAATTAGTGCTAACAACAGAAAAATAGTTATTTCTTATGATGAGCCATTGTAATCTCATTCTATAAAGTAAATAAGTAAGCTATAAATGCCGCTATGAATAGTTTCAAACATGTAGGGAGTGATGAGGTTTGGTTTAGCGCAGTGGTCTTCAACCTTTTTTGAGTCACCGCCCACATTTACCATCCTTTGAAAAAAGTTCACCGCCCACCCAGTGGCGTATGAGGGTGTCTGGCGCCTTGGGCAAAGAAGAATTTTGCGCCCCCAGTAGCAAAGCCATTTACGGAGGTATTGTAACCCGAATACTAGTGGGATTGACGTTAGATGAGATTACCGTATACGGTCTCAGTGGTAATAACAGTGTTTAAAAATTTATGATTTTATATATTTGATAAAATTAAACTTAAACGCTTCGCTGTTTCTGCGAGAGACTCCGACACCCTCATGGGCCTTTCGATTTTACCGCAGCATGGATACATTGTCGCTAGTGTAGTATGATATGATACTATAGTTAACGACAAACGAATTGTAACAAAATAGTTGTACAGAATATGTGTGCGTATCATTAAGCTTTTTTGTAGAATTTTATTTTTCAGTGTAAAAATTAGAATAATATTTGGTGAGTTCTTTAACGCCCACTAAAAATCCAAAAACGCCCACTGGTGGGCGCTATCGCCCACATTGAAGACCACTGGTTTAGCGTATGAGGTGCAGTGAACATAGGATAGTGCTAGTAATGAATTAATTTACAGGAATATACAGATGTCATTTCACTCAAAATCTCTCGTAGATTTTGATCTCATCCTAATTATGAATTATTTTTCCAGATTCATAATTAGATTTGTATGCACAATAACGATCCTGAAACGTCGTAATAGAATACATGTGGATTCGCTTATTATCCGCACCAACCTTTTTTTATTCCAAAGGTTAGCATCTCCTTACCACAAACTTTGCAAGCTCAAACGCGCGAATAAACGCTTAATCCTCGCGCTTCAAGTTTTCTCCCGAGGTTCGGCGTATTCCATTACACATACCGCGCGACGCAGTTGTATCACACCCTTGATTTTCCGACCTCACCTCATACCCGAGCCGATTTAGCTACGAGCTAATTTCCCCGGGATCTAGGCCACACGTCTTACCTCCGCTTTAGACTGTGAGAGTTTTCCGCGTTATTTCCTCGTAAAGTCCCACCTGTGGGAAGTTCTCTCTGAAACACCCTCTCTAAAGAAGGACGGTGGGGGGGGGGGGGGGGGGAGAGACAGGGAATGAAGGAAGTTTGTCGTGAGGGGGAGAAGGGGCGGCCTTGAACTACTTCCGTCGCCTTAACAACGCACCTCGTCTCCTCGTCCGCCGTCTCTCCCACTATTCCTTACCTTCTTCACCCTCTCTCTCTCTCTCTCTCCATCTTCCGCTAGAGCTTTTCAAACGAGTAAAAAAAAAAAAACACTACAATACTCACAACTTCTCTCCTTTCCTTTTCCCCTCCCCTACGATCCTCCTCCTCCTCCTTACCAACAGCTTCTTCCCCTACTTCCCGAAACTCCTTTAAGTCACAAAAAAAAAAAAAACCCCTCCAAGAGTGATAGCGAAACCGCACTGCCGATCAAACCGTCGTCGCGCTTCGCCCCTCTTTTCCCTATCCTACTCCCTTCCTCTCTCCCTCCCTCGTCTCAAAATCCTTCTATATAATCCTCTCTCCCCTTCCTATATATATATATATGCCGCGGTCTTGCTCCTCCTCCTCCTTCCCACTTTGCCGACCCTCTTTACTTTCTCTCCTCCCCCCTCTTGCTCTCTCCAGTCCCCCCTCTTGTCAACTGCTTCGTCGTCATTCACTCCCTCCTTTTCTTACCCTCTCCACTTGCCGCTTTCCTCCTCCCCTCCATATCCGCACAAAACATGCTGTCGCGCTTTTCATCCCCCTTCTCTCAACCTCACCCCAGCCTCTCTCTCTCTCTCTCCTCGATCCTACCTCCCCCTCCTTTCCCCCTCCTCCCCCCCCCCCCGACGTCTTCCTTGGCACTGACATGAGACGGTTTGTGCTGGAGTCGGGTCAAGGGTCACTCTCAGCCTCCGGAAAGGAGAGAGAGAGAGAGAGTAATTCCATACGGGGTGAGAAGAGAGGGAGAAGGGAGGTTATGTGGGGGATAGAGAAGGAGGTGGGGGGAATGCGAGAGGTATGTAGGGACGGGAAAGCGTTGTTATATAGCTCCGGAGTGTGTGAGTTGGCGAGTTTTCGTGGTATTTTTTTCGTTCGTTTCAGACGCAGGGATGAAACGCGAAATAAAAACAGCTCGGAATCCGTGGCTCGACGTAAAAATTGCGGCGTTGTAATATATATATATATATATATATATATATTACCGCTTCTCGAAATCCACCCTTATACCGGGAGAAGCGTTCTAGTCGGGGGTTTTGGAGAGATCTCGCGATTTCTATAAAAAAAATACGTGGCTGGAACCTATTCCGCTGAATCTCGTGTGTTGTTGTTACGTGCGCTTTGCCTGTGTTTGTATGTGCACGCTCGCGCGTGTTAAATTGGCCCGAGGCGCGCTATCTGTCAGTCATACTGAGACCATAGACGGATGAGGCGGTGAAGTGAGTTTGAGCGGCGTACTCTGAAAGGCGATGGATGGAAGGATGACGTGGCGGAGTAACTTAAATCTCCCTATTCCTATAGCCCCCAAGTGTGCGGTTATCGGATGGGAAGGCGCACAGAGTTAGAGCGTGTCTAAGAAGTCGATTTTTCGTTAAGATATTACGATGGCGATGATGTTATGGGTAATGGAATAGATTACTTCAGAAGGATGTTAATTAATAAAAAATGGAATATGATTCTCCGAGAAACTAAAGTTTTTATAGCATTTTAAACAATAACCTTTGAAAGTGATAACGTAAAACTCGAATTTTAGAAAATCCGTAAGTAAAAAAGTAGATGTGGCAGTGTCCCGTATTTTGAGAATAATGGTAAACTATTCGAACTTATCTAAAAACGAAAAATCGTGGTTATCACACTATGTACTCCTATTAGTAGTAACACAAGCGTACAACATGAATATAATAGAAGTTACGTTATTAAAATATGCAACTCCTATATTCTAAAAGTTTTTATTTTTGTTTCCTGCTAACTATATGTTTTCTGCATTCCTTTTTAGCGACTTAAATATTAGGATGTTATTTTATATGAATTTCCGTACTTTTATTGAAATAAATATGTCACTTTTTAAATGCCTCTAATATAATGTACGGTAAAAACTGAGATTAAAATATTTCTACGATAATAAATTACTTTTACAAACTGAATAAATTCACACGGTTATGCAAAACGTGCAAAATAGAGGCAATCAATGAAATGTACGATTTATAGTGTAATAAAATACTAAACAAACAAATGTAAAGAGAAAACACGCAGATGGTTTTGAATGCTCATTCTTCTTGGAAAACGATCTTTTTTTATCACAGAATTGTTTCCAGTGATTAAATTAACAAAAAAATAACAAACCGCATTCGTAGCGGGACATATTTTTTAAAAACTCCTCATAAATTCAACTCCTTTTTTCTCGCATTTTCCCATCTTTTCTGATCCCCCCACTCCTCAAAAAACAAAACAGTCACGCAAAACGTTTCTCCTTGTCACGATTAATTCTCTAAATTGCGAAATAGATAAGGAAACCGAAAAAAAAAAAATGAAGATCGAGATTCTTTTTAGAATCTTCCGTTTAGAAAGCCACGCCCTCTTGCGAGGAGAAACAACTAATCCAAAACACACCCCCTACTACCGCCATTCCTTCTACTCTACTATCAGCCCTAACACATTCCCCCCTCTCGTCTCCCTCCTCTTCCTTACCCCTCCTCTCCTTTTCCTCCCAAACTCTAACCGTTCTCCGCAGAAACACACATCCTCTTTAAAAAAAAAAACCACCCCACCCCCTACTCCAAAGAAAATGATGGTTTAAACAACGCATTAATCCACGTTAGCCTGCTCCACTCGTCTTTCAAGCGAAACGGCGATGTTCGGTGGCATCAAGCCCCTGTGTTCAATCTCATTACGAAGCCTCCAGGGAGAGAGAGAGAGAGAGAGAGAGAGGGAGGGAGAGAGAGAGAGATATGTAGGAGGAGAGAAAGAGGGGGTGGGGAGCAGAAGAGCGGCGGTTTGGAGAAAGGGAAGGGGAGAGGCGGAGGAAGAGGGAGAGACGGACAAAATGGAGGGAGGAAGAAGAGCGAGTAAGGGGTGCGAGGGAGATTAGGATAGACGCCGACGATGAGGAAGAGTTATTGCGCAAAGGAGGCGGTTTTGAGGGTGAGAGGGCTAAGAGGGAGAGGAGGAGGAGGAGGGATAGGGTGAAAGTGGAGGTTTTTCCAGGAGAGAAGAGAGAGAGAGAGAGAAGAGTGAAGAGTATCACGCGATTTAAAGCGGAGGGAGAAGGAGGAGTCGGGACAAGAGGGAGAAAGAGAAGGGTAACCTAGCGACTGAGGGATGCTGGAAAGGATCTCTTAGCTCGCAGGCGGAGACAAGGGGCGTTGTATGCTGAAGAGACAGTGCTTCCCGCTTGGTGCACTAGGCCATATACTCGCCCAGACAACCTCATTCTCCAAGCCCGACGGGATCTAATGGCGTCTTCCTCCTCCTCCACCTCTTTTCCCTTCTCGACTCGCACCACGCGTGTCTTGCCTTTTACACACTCCTCCGCAGCCCTTTCCCTCCGTTTTTTTCTCCTCCTCCCTTCTCATCTCCGCCCTTCCATTTCTAGCGCCTCCTTCGCAACCAAAATTCCTCCCGACGCAGCCGCGCTTCTTCTACGAATCCTCTCTCTCTCCTCATGCAAAGAGCAAGGTCTGCCTCGAGGATTGCATGCGAGAGACTTTAAGAGTCTGCAAGTCATTCCGGTAGAGTGGATGAGGGAGTTTTGTTTTTGGCCTCGGTTTTGTGTGTGTGTGTGTGTGTTTGTGTGTTCATTCTGTGCTATGGCGCAATTTCGTGTAGTTTGAATAAACTTTTTGGTGGGAAGGGTTTTATAAATCACCTTTAGCTGCAGGAACTTACTGAGGCTCAATCTGGGTGAATTTGCTTTCCTCCTTTGGAAAGGGTGGGAGTGAGAGGGGACTGGGGGTGGGTGTTGTAGGAAAGTGGACGGGTTTTAACCCAGTTAACTTTAATCTCACGTTTAACTCGCTCCGTGCCCTTAAGTTACGTTCTCGTTTTTTTTTTAATTTTTTTTACGGCTTAGTTTAACGAGGTTTTTGCGGGAATTAATTTCCTCCTCCAATTTGCAATTTGTTTCGTTTGTTTCCCACTTTCCTCCTCCCCTGAAGCGCCGCGCACACGCTCTCGTCAAGAGATAAAAGTCCCGACGCGATACACGAGCGTTTTTAAAAAGTGCTTTCGGAGTAAAAATGTCTCCTCGTTCGAGGAGGTCGTAATTCAGGTTTTGAAATCGTCTCGAAAAAAATCGGCTTGTTTTCCGTATCAAAATTTTTCCAAGTGCTTCAGTTTGAATCCTCCTACTTAAATGAAATCGGCTAATTCCCGTTCTCCGTTTTAAGCGATTTATTTTCGTCGATTTGTCGACTTTTCTGTAGTAAATGATACATTCGAATGTTAAATAAAATGTTATGTCTTCATAGAATTTTTTTTTCTTTTAAAGTAAATTCTCGATTTACATGGTGGCTCGGTTAATCTATCTGGTTGATCGATATGTCAATTTACAAGTATCATAGCACACAAAAATTACATATTAAGAAGGAAAATAAATCTAATTTAATATTATTGTAAAAAGTAAGTTTACGGTACAGGTAACACTGCACTGCGTATTGACACTTTTATTTAGTACTAGCAGGAGTGCCCGTTGAATTTCAACGGATTTAGTGAATCTAAAACTTCGACCGTGTAACATGTAAGCATCGCAAGAATAAGATAGTACACAGTTATACCCGTCGAATCAAGCAAAAATGAAGAAAACCGCTCCGCATTTTCCTATTTAGATGAATGAAGGAAGAAACTCTTACGAAAATAACGTATAAACTCCCTCCCCCTCCCTTCCACCCTCTCCTTCCCTTCTCCCCCTCCCTCCCCCTCTCTCCCATATAAATGCATTGAACTCTCAATTTCGACGACAATGGGAGTTGTCATGTTAGCTTATAATAATGGGTATTGTAATAAAACTGATAAAATCACGTAGTGCTATTTTATTGATTCTAAATGCATTTTTATGCTAATTCGATCAGGATTCGGATTCTTTCTTCAATAAAAATAAACTTTGTTCTTTTTTTCGTAGAACTATTCAAGTCTCAAGTTCATATCATGTTTCTAAGTAATTTTAAAATTCAAATGAAAAATAAGCTGCACTCGTCCCTATGTTATTCAAATGGAGAAAATAAAAAAAATGTTTTTTAAAATTAGACAAGTCAATCAAATCGATATAAACTTTACATTTCTCTTGCTTCTACGATCTGTAGTTTTCGAGTTTTAAAATTATGATACACACATACACACATTCATTTTTATATATTAGATAGAAGAAATACATAGTGTATATATGCTCCTATATAATTCGGCTTAAATAAGCTTTTTTTTTTAATATTCCAGCAAATCTAAATCCCGGTTACTCGATGCCCAGATCCAACATTATTTCACTAAGAAACTCTATCCACTTCCAAAGACCTCTCAGCCAAGATATTTTTCAACAATTTATTTACAACTGACAATTCTCACTCCCATCACATACACATGTTTCTAGGAACAAAAACCGTAAACAATTTTTCATTCTACGAACATTTCGGTCATCAAACCGGTCGTCGCCAACATGTGCCTACGCCACATCCGAAAGCGTTTGACCGACGGAATTCCAGGAAATCCTTAGACTGCGGAAAGAGTGAAAGATAGATAGTTAGATTAACAGGAGGAAGTAAAGAGTTCACCTTCTCCCCCCTCCACTAATTCTATCCGTCTCTCTCTGAATCCGTACTCCCCCCCCTATCTCTCCTCCCCTATCTCTCTCTCCCTTAAAGTCCTTTGAGGCGACGGAAGCGCCGATCCAGCCATTCGCGCGAGCGGAGGCCAGTCGAACCACAGTTGCCGTCCAGGGGGATGAAGGGACAAGTGCGCCCAAAGGACCATACTTTTCCGCTCACGTCAGTCCACCAATTACCGCCAATTACGTAAGCGCCGGCGGTAAAATGACCGTTGCGGTGGATCTCCTACCCTTCCCCTATCCCTTTTAGCCTTCCGGAGGGGGGGATGGGGGGGGGAGTGGGATAGTGGGATATGGGAGGCGTAGGCGTCGCCGGCTGCAGCATCAGCCAGGACGCCATCAGGGGGGCGGGAGAGGTGGAATAGGGAGAATTAGAGAAAAAGAGGGGGATATTGGGTGCGGATGAGCGAAGCGGAGGGTGGGGTGAGGATTGGACAAGGGGAGTGTCTGAACGATGGGTGGACGGGAGAAGAGCGGGAAGAGGGGGTTGGGTGGGGAAGGGGATAGGGCGGCGGTCTTTGATGGGAGATGCGCCCCGTAAAATTGGTGTAGAAAGAGGGACGATAATGCTTAGTGTAGGGAGGGGAGGTAGATAGAGGAATAGGGCGGGAGAGGCAAGGGTTTTTTTTCGAAGAGGGGAATCGGAGGAAATGATACGACTGCATGCAAGGTGATGAGGAGTGAGGCAGGGGAGAGTTAGGCTGTCCGAGAGAGAGAGAGGCTATTTCTTTCTCCTCTTTTCTCTCTCTCTCTCTTCCTACATTCTCCGTTCCATGTTCATTGATGCCTACGGGTTCATTGTTAAGCCAGTGAATCCCCTGAAATGGATAATAGGAATACGAAATGAGTAGACAATTTGATTTTATGTTTTTTTATATTTATAGCCCCTGATCCGAAGTGACGTGATGGTGCAAAATAGGGTGCATGGAAACGGCGAAGGGATGAACTGAATAGATTTTGTTTGAGAAGACGGGTGAAATTGGTAGAGTGAGATGCAGGGAATTTTTAATGGATGATAGAAGAGGAGGATTGCAGCAAAGAATTAAGTGGGACGAGTGTCCTCAAGAAAGGAAAAAATAACGGGTGGAGGGATTAACTGCCTTGCCTCTAATCGAAGAAATAATCTGGATTGAACGACGTTTTCAGGTTTTTTTCGGCAACTTTTTTCTACGTATTTTTTCGGTAATGGCTACAACGTAGCAAATGATTTGATTATAAGATTCACGAGGCAAAGTTTGCGCGCGTGCAACGCATATCAAAAACCGTCAAACGTGTCAGAACCGTGAATCTTCGAAAACATTATACGTTTCGGGACAGCGGGCATTTTAATGGTCGTGCTAGACTGTCGTAAAACGTGAAATAATCGATGATCTTTCTCAATATAAAGACAAATGTAAAAAATATATATGTGATTTCGTTCCTAAGCAACCACTTCGTAAAATTAGAACAAATAATGTTCTAGAAGATTTTACCTGCGTTCTCGGTATTTTACTTGATTAACGACAAATAAAGTTTATATGTACCAGCTAAAATTTGTCGTCTTCAATTCATGTTTTCTTACCTCCCTCTTACAATTAGTCCTTTTCCGACCGAAAATCCCTATACTACGTACCAAACTTAATGATCGCTAAGATGGCGTCGAAATATGAGGGCGTACCCTTCGTCAACTAATCAGAGGCATCCGGCGTTGCCGCCTCTTTGGTTTCTGCTCAGGGACCCTTTCTAGTTGCGTAGCAGATTTTGGTGGAGGCGGTAGGGTTTATTGCGTGAGAGATGTCTGAGCGAAAATCTGTGAGACGTGTTCTTCAGAGTTCCGCGCGGAATTTAGTTTTAAGTGTACGAAATTACTTCGAGAGGGAGAAAAGTAATGGTGGATCGTTACTTGCTATTTCGAAGGCTGTAAAAAGATCAGCTGCTGCCCTTAACTTGGGAACGGCTACAGTCAGAATAATAACCAACGAGAAGTATTCTCAGGAAAACCGTAGTAGAACACACAAAGAAAGTTATCGAGGAGGCTTGGATTAAAGAAGGAATATTGGAAGAGGGAATTCAAGAAATTATAATAGCATTGACCTCAAGTTCGGATTCGAATACTAGCAGTGATGTCAATATTAGCGAAGATAACGTTGAACTGGAAGAATTAGGAGTTTCACCTTTGTAGAGGTAACTATAAAAATAATAAAAATTATAGAAATTATTTATATTTGTTTCATTCTGTTTAAATACTAAGGAAGGTAGGTATTGATTGAATAATTACTCTTTGTTTAAAAAATTAAGTGTAAAATTAGATAATTACTAATATGCTGTATTGTTTTGCCATTTACTCATACAAATATCTCTTTTTTTGAACAGCTTCAATTGAACACTGTCAATCAGTCAACAATTTGTCTCCTGATTTAAATATATCTTAATGTTTTAATAGGTAAGAAGGTAAGGTGAATGATGAGTTATAATTTCCTCTTGACTTCTTATTAATAAGTTAAATTTTCAGTCTATGCCAAGTTGATCAGTTCCTCCATGGTGCCTTTGCCCAAATTTCCAGCTGCTAATTAATTTCCACAATGTAAGTATTTTGGAGTATTAAATTACCACACTATTAAATGAGTGTTTTGAAATTCATTATGCTATTCCTCTCTTTTTTGCAGAACCAGTTAATTCCAACCAATGTTCATACTTAAGTTTGATTATAAGTATTAATTCATAAGTTATGTTAAGGCAATGCTAATAATAAAAATAATCTGTAATGATATAACTAAAACTTTCATCAATTAATTAAGACATATTAATTAATTTTATATGGTGAAAAGTCTTTCATTTAAAAACAATTTCATTCTTTTCTGCAAGAAAAGTATATGATTCTGTTACATGCCTTAGTTATCTCTTATGTGCAGTTTTGAATTCTTCCATGGCTTGCTGTAATCCCTACGCTTCAAATGTGCATACATTTATTTGCATGTGTCAATGCCTACTGAAAATCCCTGTAGTGTGTGTTCATCCATCTATCCCACAGTGCTTTTACTCCCATTTTTAGTGATAGTCTGGCCATTTCATACTCAAATCATGTGTGTGCTTCAGCTTATAATGGTTTACTTATTCAGTGCCTTTTCTACCAAATGTGGTTCTCCCTATTATCCTTATTAAAGTGTAAATTGTAATTTATTTGTATAGGGTCAGTGTCTACTTGAAATCCCTGAAGTGTGAATGTTTCTCCCTCTATCCCACAGTGCTTTTCCCTTTTTAGTGCTATAGTTTTTATATTTCATGCTCAAAGCATGTAAGTGCTTCTTCTTCTTTATAAGGACTTAGCTTATTAAAGTTTAAATTGCAATATATTTGTATAGTGGCAGGTTAGTGCCTGTGTGTACATGAAAGTGATGGATTTAAATAACTTTAAGGCAAGTGAAGATAAGTGATTATTTCAAAGGTATTTTTGTCTTAACTTTTCTCATTATTATGCATTTCCATTTTATTTTATTACTTACTGTTCATGCTTAGTATATAATTCCATTTCTGTTTATTTTATATCCTAAAATTGCTTCTCTTATTTTTACTTCATCTATTTACAAATAACCTAAATTTTATATGTAGCTACTCTATTTTTAATTCACTCTGTCTCTCTACCTATCATTATATTTCAATAGTGACATTGATGTGGCTATGATTAATCTAATGTCATATGTTTTTCAGGCAGTTATATTACTTTCTTCTTTTTATGAAATTCAGCAATAATAATATGCTGACAAAACCGGTTATTTTATTCTAGTGTTGATCTTACTATTTATGTGCACAATTTAATCGTGTTTATTGTTATGTTTTCTAACCACTGCTTCTTTTGCAGCTCTCTATATCTTAGTTTACCTCAGATTTCGCAGTTTTTTCACATCCCTCTTCTTGCGGCCGTTTTTCTGCAAATGGGGTTTTTGCCTTACTGGTTTTTCCCTGTAAAAATGTTCAATTTGTTTGCAGTTTTAAATATATTAAGTAATTTTACTACTTTGAATTTCTTTAATATTCCCCATATTCATGCAAACGTTTACTCTGAATCACAGTGTATATAATATGTAATGGTTTATTGTCTTTGGAATAAGTAAAAGTACCTACTCAATGAGAAGCGTTATTTTTATTCCTTTATCCAATCATGATTTCCTAATAATATGATAATTATTAACTTATGTGTTTGCTTTAATTTGTGTAATGTATTTGTTATATTATAATATTAGTAACAACAGAAGTAAGAAAATACTCGAAATGTTATTCTTCTGTAATCCAACTGCTACCTTTAAGAATATTTTTCTCTTCTTCTTGATGTGGTCTATTAACTATTTGCAATTATATAGAGTTGATTGTTAATAATAAAAATAAATAGATGAAATTAAATATTGCGTATTTATTCCTACTCCACACCCTCTTCCCTTTCATGATGCATATTGTACTACTTGGTTTTTTTAAATTAATAGTTCAATAAGACCTAAACTTTTAGAATGCTGCGTCTTTACAACCTATGGCTAAAATTTCTGTATTTTCGGCAATACGAGATAGGATACGGAAAATATGGCAGTATTTTCATCTGGCTGAAATGTTACGAGATGGTTCTACGCAGTTCTACCGTTATATACTTAACAGCTGCTTGAAAGCAGAAGCAAATAACTGTGAGAACGGAACATATGTTGTGGTTATACATGTGGTCCCTTAGAAATCCCACACCATTCTTTTCCCTCGTCCTTCCCTCCTTGTGTTTATTATACTACCTGCTCCGACATTTGCCATTCGCATACCAAATAGTCTCATCTTCCTGCTAACTTTTTTTCTACGTATTCTCAAAAATGTAAAATATAACATCCTTTTCTCTTATCTGTCATTTAAGCAGAGAATATTCGATATTTTTTAAATGACAATCATATAAAATAGGTACACTATAACGTGGAAAATATTTTATATCTACTTATGAAAGATAACGTAGGAAGTAATATATTCGTAGTTACTAAGATAATATTACCAAACGTAAATACTCGTAATTTCATTTTATGTAGCTTTAAATGTTAAAGTTTTCAACATTTTCATAATTCCCGTATCTGATCCCACTCTTACAAAGTCTTATCCATCCAGCGACTCTGTCCACTTGCGAAGCACTATAATTGGTCCACGTTTGTGGACTGATTCGGCAACAAGGTTCCCTTTCCACACATTTTAACCCCGCCTCCCAGCGATCATTAAGTTTGGTACAGACCATAGTTCTAAAATTACCTTTGGTAAAACTGCTCTGATTACGAAGTTCGCAGTATTTACACAGCATATTTTTCCCATATTCTTGCAATAAATTAAGGTTTTATTTAAAATGTTCCATCAAATGTATTTGTATAACCAATCCACTGGAACGTTCATCTTAATATATGACATTTTAAATGAGCCCAAATACATTCGAAAAGATTGTAAAACTTTGACGCGCTATTTTTTTTATTAATTGCCTGAACAAAGTTTAGAGAAAAGTAAAGAAAATCTTGAATTTACTGCATTGTTGAACTTTTAATTGAATCTCATTTTAATGAATGGTTTAAGTAAAGATCGCTTCCCTAAGGATATTTCTTTAAGTTTTCCACCAATCCAGAAAATCCTTCGGGACAGCACTTTGGCGACACAAGAGCCTGACGAATCCTAAGTTTCACGCGCGGGAGGAATTGGAGCACTATTATTTGCAAACCAAACATTAAGACGACTCAATCGGTAGAAGTTCGAGAGCCTCTTTGGCCGTTCATTGAAATCTTTTCACCAATTATCTCTCGCTAAAAAATCTAATAATCTCTCCTTGAAGAAGTACCAAAGTAGGATGGAGTTGAAAGTATGAAAAGATCAGAACAAACTGAGATTTAAAACATTTCTTTACTTTTTTAGTTTTATCTCCAAATCGTCACTAAAACGTTTTATTTCTCTCACATAGACTAAGACATCCTCTTCAATGTACAAAAAAAACATTTCCATCAAAAATGACGTAATAAGATACGGATGAATAAGAGTTAATCCTTAAAAGCTTGATTTTTTTTCTGCGTATACAAGAACCGTTCTTCTTCAGCTGTATCCTGTGACTCAGCAAACCTGTATTTCAGCAGATATTCAAAGAACCAATGATATACAAGTTGTAGTTTTTCTTGACAGCAAATAACTTTAAAATAGACTGTTAACGCCAGCTGCATTACTAATTAAAATAAATATAGTCTATTAAGCGTATTGTTATCATATGTTCTCGATAGGATTTCAAGGAGTCAATGTATTTCACGTTATTTAAGATTACTAATTAAAATAAATGCAGTCTATTAAGCGTATTGTTACCATATGTTCACGATAGGATTTCAAGGAGTCAATGTATTTCACGCTATTTAATATACTAGGAACAAAAAATCTCGCGCAAAAGAATTTCCGAATTTATCGAATATTGTCAACTACGTAAAATAATTTGAATACCAATCTAAACATGAATTTAAATCTCGATAATAAAAAACGCGTTTTGAAATTACTATTGCAGAGTTTTATCCGACAGAACGGTTTCGACCTTCGATTCAAATCTCTCCTGTCTTCGTTCCTTCCAGAGAAATCAGAGACTCGTCACAAAATTCGGAAATTCCGTGACTATTAAAGATAAAATAAAATGGGAAAACCAAACAATCCCTTAAAGCGTCTCTTACTTAAACTCTGGAAATGGAAGGGCTTAAAAACAAGAAAAAAAGAAATTAAAAATACGACACGAGGAAAAATAACGAAAAATATTTTTCTGAAAATCCCAAACCGTTGTTTTCCTCCTTCTCAAGAGCTAAGAGCAAGGGCGCGAGAGGGGGAAAAGGAAGAGGGGAAAGAGTGAAGGGAGGAGTGGAGAGGGGAGGAATATATAACAGCGCCAACTACCGAATGAATTAGTGAAGTAGTGCAGTTCTCGGGTATTGAGGCGGAAGAATAAGGGTAGGCGTAGGTGTGTGTGTGTTAGAGAGAGCGTGTATTGAAGCGGAGAAATGGAGAAAGGAATGCGGAGAGGGAGGGAAAGAGAGAAAAGGGAGAGGGAAAGGATTAAAAGGGATAGAGACGGTGGCGGGGTTGTTAGAAAGTAGGAATGAGGGATTCACGCTAGGTTGATGTGGAAACGAGTGGGAGAGGAATTAAACAGAGAGAGAGAGAAATAGGAGAGAGAGAGAAAAGAGAGGATTTTAGCAGTGGAAGTCTACTAACGCAAGCATAGTCTATAAGGATAGAGTGGTTAACTCGTCTAAAAGAGAATAAGAGGAAGACTTAAGGGAGCGAATGAGGTAGGCGTTTTTGGAAGTGAGGAGTTCGCCGAGACGGAGGGAATGGTAATTTTGAGCGTTTACGGAGGGAAAGGATTTAGAGAGAGAGAGAGGATGAACAAATAACTGGTTTTGGGAGCAGACAAGCGAATTCGAGGAATGTGGGATATTTTAAAAATAAAAGTAGAATCGAGGGAGAACGCAATTAAGATTTACTTGAGATGGGATCATGTAGTATATTCCGGTAAGAGAAAAGGACAGAGGGATGACGAACAGATACGGGACAGACACGTATCCGTGCCCAATATATATATATGTAGACCCGGGCCCCATGTAGCCCCCTGAGGACATTTTTCTCGGCCCAAGAAATTGTGATGAAAAAGAGACACGTAAACTTTAACAAAAAATCATATCTTTTACTCAAATTGTGATAGCGTAAAATTTATTATTGAAATTTCAACCCTAAGAACTTCGTTTAGAATTGATTCTCGCTCGTACGAAATCTCATGATCTAGGTAAATTCCGATTTAAACACTGATCAGGCCCATCTCGAAGCATTGGCAACTTCTGATGCGGCCCGCAAAAAAGTACTCGCAAACAACGACGCGTCCCGCCAAAATAGAAAAGGTTTCCCAACCCTTATATAGTAGGTGGTTTTACATAGACCCCATCGAAATATCGCGTGGTAAGTAGACCACTGCGATGTCGAAGATACTAGATCACGCTGAGGAGACGGGATAATAATAATAATAATAATGCGCGGAAATCATATATGAACGATTTTATGTATCGGGAAGGCTAGAATACTATATAGGTAAAAAGCATTGCGCTTAGTGTGAGGTGGAGGATGAAATATTAGAGCGTAAAGGACGGAGACGGAAATTATGCAATCAATGTGCTGGGTAACATGAGCAGGAAAGAGAGGGATCGAATAATGGTAGAAGCAGGGAGATTATATGTGGAGAAGATTGGCTTAGGAGAAGTAAAGAGAGAGAGACGAGAAAAGTAGAAGATGGAAATGGCATGGAGTAACAGAGAGAGAGGGTACATTTTGATGTGGGTACGAGGGATATGTGGAGGCCATATGGGGTGGATGGAGGGGAGAGGGGTCATTGAGTGAAGGAAAGAGGCAGAGAGGGGGGGAGGGAGAGAGAGGAAAGAGATGAAGAGAGTTCGCGATGTAAATCGAGAGGCGTTTCCAGCGAAGTTGTGTGTATGTATGTGTGGAGCCGTGGAATGGCGGAGGTTGTGTTATATTCTCCAGATCTCTCCTTCACTCTTCCCCTTACACTTCCCCACCTCTCTCTCTCCCTCTCTCTTTCCACGCGCTCACCTCACTGCCTTCTTTTTTCCCACTCCGCCGTGGATTGGGTTGCACGGTGGGAAATGCGTTCGGCGTTTTCACTCTGACGTGCCAGATGGAATGAGAAGTGCTTTAGAGTTTCTCCCAACATCTGAAGGATTTCTGGATTTTGAATCCAGATGAGTGTGCAAGATTTCTGTCGTTTGATATTGACATCTGGATTGCCAAGTGAGTGGTTAAGCCTGCAAGTTCTCGAATGGTAAAAAAAATAAATAAATAAAGCTTTTTGGGCGTGGCTGCATGGCATTATTCGTGTGTGTGTGTATATGTGTTTGCGTGTGTGCACATATTCACCCATAACCTTATATCTTAGAATTTATGGCATAAAATGGGTTTAAGTAATGTAAAACGAAACGTTGCTATTCCCTTTAGTATCTGTAAAATTACTGTAAGCGTGAGTTGAATATGATAATTATTTTTGACCGTTCGTTCAGTATCCGTTTATGGAGAATTATTATACAAATAAAGTTCGTGAAACATGCCTTAAACTTTATTTAGTTATATACGTTATATGGTTTTTAAAAACAGTCAGAGTAATTTGGAATAATAAAGCAATATACATAGAGTTTTTTCTTACTCTGTGTAAATTATGAACGACATAAACAGAAAATCTGACTTATCGTACGATTCTAAACCACTCGACTTTGATTAAGAAACTTCGTAAAGTTTAGATAATGTCTAACATTTGCATGCGGTTAGTTAAGGTAAACTTTACTGGAAGATAAAACTTTTATTAATATCATTCTGCAGCCTTGAAGGTTCATTAATCATACCACAGATTTAACTATGCAAACTTCTCGAATCTTAGTTTTGGTAATTTTGGACCTAAGAATTAGAGGACTTTAATCTTAGGTTACCGTCGAACTCCTCAGTTTACAAATTTAAGTCCTTACAAGTTGTACATCTTCGTTTATAAGAAAATTAGATTTTCTGTAAAGGTTATCACTATTCTTTTTTATCATATGCTTATTTACCTTTTTTGAAATTTCTTTCTTTTGAATAAAAGGCCATCAAATTGTCCTACTTTTGGGATAATTTAAGCTCATCTCTTTATTCAGTGGGATCGTATCGCGCATTTTAGTTTCGCAGACATTTTCAGTGGTAGCAAGTAATCATTCCTTTATCGGAACTTTTAATCTTAATCAATGAAATGCGCATGGTGTATTTACACCAGTGCTGACATTTTTCCTGCTTTGAGAAAGGTGTATATTTAAGATTCCATTCAAGTCCATCTAGGTTATAGGAGATAAAGGTGACAGATGGCCTACTATTTCCCTATTTCCCCTTGTTATGCCACACCATTCATCTCAACGTAAGTCGTTCTGGAAACGTTATCTCTGTTTCACGAACAAACGACAATGGTGGGCACACTTGACCCGACGTGGTCACAAAAACTTCTCGATGTGCATGAGAAAATACTTCCCAGCAAATACTTTGGCAGTAAAAAATGGGATTTATGCGTTCGAGATAGTCTGTTTAACACTTTAAGAAATATTCTTAAGAACAACATTATTGTCGTTTTATGTTTTTCTAATGTGAGCTTTCCTTTAAGTCTTTGGAAATGTTTACGCGCAGTATAGGTATAGCAATGTAATGCATTGCTATACATATACCAGCAAACTCATTCCAGCATACATCAATTAAAAATTTATCCGATAGCTATCTGAATGAATATTTTTATATCCATTCCGAAAAGTTTTTTTTTCGAGAGAACGCATTTTAGAGTATCGTGACGCGGTAGTTTAATGAGCGCTGCTGTTAAAAAGTAGCTGCGATGATAATTTCGCCTGCTTTAGAATAATGACCGTCTCGATGCTTTAGTTTCAACATTCTTGCAACGACCATGCTTTTATGATGAGGATATCAAAAGCACTTCGAAACTTTACGCTTTACCGACAAGAAACTAAACACTCATTAGACATATATTTTATCATAAAATATCGCATTATCAACAGTAGTATGTACATCTGTATGAAAACTCATTCAAATTTTTAATGCTCTGCTCATCATTACATTCTTTCAGAAATGTTGACACATATTCCTTAAAATAAAAGATAAATCTTTCATCCAAAATTTTTATTTTTGAACCACGTAGCCGAAATATAACATATTGGGAAAATGTAAAAAATGTTTAAATGTATATGTAAATATATTGATAAATTGACTGGAAATCGAACTTTTTAGGGTAGATAATGATTTAAATATTATTAAAAATTTTCCAATATCTCGCAAGGTCAATTAATTCTTATGCGTCTCAAATATGCGCAAATAATCAAGTTTTCACTATAATTCCCCAAAGCAACTACAAAAAGAAATCGCTCAGTTCGGAATTGATGTGATGCGGCAAGAAAATTAATTAAAAACATCATCTTCTTACGGTAGATGAAGCATAGTTCCTTATATTAGAATATATATAAATCCGACTTTATTTTTTGGCTCTCTGTTTACCGCATCAATACCCTTGCGCCTGAATAACCTATATATACATGCAGTAAGGTATTTTCCATAGACAGAGGCTGTATCCAAGGATAGTTCTAATGTAACCATCACTCATTCTAATTCAAATGTTAAATCAAAGTTTCTGTCTGCCACACATCTTCGTTCAAACCGATTTTTATATCGTTACGGCTGGTACACAAATAATCATAGTTTTCTAGTCAAATAGAAAACGGACTCAGCAACGCCAACCTCCCCAACACGCCGGCTACTCTTGATATTTTTTCAGGATCAATAACTCATCTTTTTTGCAACATAAACTTCGTGATCATCGAACAAATTTTGCCTTGCGTCAAAGTCAATTTTTTTTAGTATTCACTCAGGAAGGCCTTCTGAATGACGAACTCGGTTTGTTGGCACATTAACTGCAGCAATCATTCATCGCGAATCCCTCCAGCATTGTTTTTCGATAACCAGATAACCACTTTTCATCCCAAAAGCTTCTGCTTTTGCACTAAGCTTTAAATGGAACTAAAAATAAGGAATGGGGATTGCGACGGGGGAGGTTCAATTTTTTAGAAAGCCTATGCCTTCGCCAAAGCAAATGGCCTGATTTTTCCGCAGTAAATTTGAGGAAACGAGCGAAGAGTAGAGGTTGAGAGAGAAGGGGAAAAGAGGAGAAAGAGTGTTTTATGGTGGAAACGATGCGTTTCGAGGGAAAAAATTATGGCGACACGGCATTTGAAGTGACATTAAGATGGCGCCCTTCACGTTAAGATGGCGTCTTTCAAGTATAGGATCCCCCGATACCCCGAAGGAGAGGCTCAGGAGGAGTAGGATGGATGGAACGTGAGGCTGGTTGGGAAAGGCAAGGTACTCTAACGCTGAAAGCCACCGGAAGGCTCGTTCCCGCTGAACGAGAAGACGCCTCAAGGGGAAAGGGCGTGTAATGGGTAAGTTGGTTGGGAGAAAAAGATTCAAGAGACGAGAATGGAAGATAGTGAACGTGTGAGAGAGATACAAACATAGGCGATTGGAGTTAAAACACAAAAAATATATATAAACACACATACATTCATATAGACGTAATATAAAACAATGCAAGATTGTCTATCCGAATATCGAAACGAAAAAATAAACTGTTTGGTCTAGTTCCGGGGAAGACGCCACCGCATGAAGCTATGTTTGCAAATTGCGTGGGAATCACTTACTCAAACATTCCATCGATCCATATAATGAAAAGAATACCTACTCAATAAGATGCGACCAGAAGATCTTTGTGGATAATTCACTGGTCGCAAAACAAAGAGGAAAAGAACATTTCTCAGATGATTATGACAGTGGATATTTCCTGTTTTGACGATCCTTTCAATTTTATGCAGCAGAGTCCATTTGTTACCGAGGAGGCAATTAAGCAGATATTAAGAGATAAATTTGAGAAGGGACAGCGTAACTGTAGTGAATAGGCGGTTCTGGCGGCGCTCTTTTGGAGAGCATCTGCTGTATTATCACCACTTTCGTCTTTAGACTCTTGATCATCTGTAATTATGCTATGCCACTTACTAGCAAAACAACAGAACACTTTCTGTAAATAAAATCTTTAGTTAATTTATTTTATTTTTAACATTTTTTATTTTTACATGAATAGTCAAACGCTTATATTATTGGTTGATTTGTTTTGCAAGGGTTAAAATATCCAATAACCATAAATAGATGTAATCCGAAATAGTTCAGGTTAACGTGATGTTTGCGCCTCGAAGGAGTCAATTATATGAAATAATATTGTTATATTTTTACATTAAATTCAGATATTTACTTGTCTATATATTACTGCTATGTTGTTACGTATAAAAACTTCTCATGCCCAACATAAAAACGATTAAAATTGACCGTGAACTGTTTCAAATTTCTGCTCTTTTGGTGGAAATTTATTAACTCTCTTAACACGGAACGGAATTATATTTCTCAATTCTAATCCACTGCATTGAATAACGCATCTCGACATTTGATACCAGGAAATACAAACAGGAGATACGGCGACCAAAAATTTTTTATCAGTGAATTTAGAAAAGCGATTCTGAGATAGATTCGGTAAAAATTTAGGTGGAATAATCAAAATCCAAAACATCATGTTCCTAGTGGAATACTAAACCTAAACATGCTCAAAGTAAGCAAATGGCATCTGTATGCTGAGCATATCTGAATGCTTCGATTAAAACATATGTTAATATGATATATATCATCTATATATTCACATATAGCTAAAGTATTTTTCATATCTTCATCGAAAAACAATACTATTAGCAGATAAATGCAATGTATAATTAAAATAGATTCGTTTGTCTGATAAAAGGCCTCGTTTTAATGATACCTTGCAATTATTAGCTAACAGTATTTTTTCCTAATGAAAAGTAGAAAAAAATTTAGATATTTACAAATGTAATGTATTACATTAACGTGCGTTTTAATCGCCATGAAAGGCAGTATTTATTCATTCACATTTGAACTAAAAATTATCTCCTTCAATTTCGACGAATGCAAAACGCGCCAGCAATTCATAAACCGTCGGAATGGCATTGACGTACTGACTCTCGCGCAATTAGGAAGGGTCCACATTTTAACCTCGGTCAGCTATTGGGCGGAGGGAAAAAAATATTTAATTCACTCTTTTCCTTCCCACTCAATCCTCTTCCTCCCCCTACTCCCCGATCTCCGTAACAAATTTGCATATTTAGATGAAAAAAGGTGCTTTTTGTTACATTTATCATTTCGAGAGGCGAACTTTCACTCGCGCCCATAAACAGCAGCGTGATCCGACCATTCTCCCCCGCGAACACGGGTTTTCGCGTACTACTGATAAGTTCATCCCACGAGGCGTCCAATTTAACCTGCCCTTGTTCCGCGTAAATTAAAACCCAAGAGAGGTAGGAAGCAGAGAGGGAGAGAAGGACGGTTGGGTATGGGTTTTTGAGCGCGACGAAAGAAGGGGGAGGGTGAAGAAGGGGGTTGAGGTGGGAGGGAGAAGGGGGCATTGTCGAAGTCAGGAGCCATCCTCGAACGAATACTGTTCCTATGAGACCGTGGATAGAGGGAATACGGCGTAACCTCTTTGCTCTCTTCCCCCCCCCCCTCTCTCTCTCTCTCTCTTTTTCCTTCTCTCCTTCAGACTCTACTGGGTGTCTTAAGTTTCCATCAAATATTCCAAACGCATTTACAGACCGTGTTCTTGCTTCCGTTCCCTTTTGTCGGGAGATAACAAGGACGTCGCTTAAAATGGAGGCGTGTTATTCAGTTGAATTGTTACTTATGCTCTCCTGGATTCCCATTTATATATATATATATATATATATATATATATATATATATATATATATATGTGTGTGTGTGTGTGTGTGTGTGTGTGTGTGTGTGTGCATATAACAGGGAACAATACGTAGTGTTGGTCCACCTCAGGAAAAATGCGTGTCAAAGAGTTAGAATGGGAATCTCCTAAGTAATGCTTTTAAAAGAATATTTTGAAAAGGTGCTTGTATACGGACATACCGAACTAAATTATTTTAAACTTGAAATTTTTTGATGCAATAAAATATTATTTCATTTCAAAGAGGTCACAGTTTAATCGCTTACATTTCATTTTTAAATAGGAAACTTTTAAAATTAATTCCGTGCATTCGATGGCTCTTATTTTTAAATAACTTATAAAAAATTTTCTTAAGCGAAATTATTTGTCAATCCGTTTTTCCTTTTTTTTTATAAATACCCAACAGATAATTTAATAAACGATTTATAACGTCAGTTATGATTTTTAATCTTTTCTCATTAAATTAAAATTTTATTATTTCTTCGCTTCATCGATAATTTTCATTTCGCTGGATATAGTTGAGGAGCGTTAGCATGATGCGGAAGAAAATAAAATCTTATAAGATATTTTCATTAATAAAAAATGAAAAAGTCGAACGTGTAATTATTTCTTTTATACGATGGTAATACAAATGTGGAATTACGATAGGCTTTTAAAATATCCCATTTTTAACTGCTTCAGAGCACGAGCCGTATGGAGAAAGTCAATTTTATACTGACATGAGTCAAAATATGTAGAAATCATTGAAATTTTAAAATTATAGGTCTGAAACTCACACGGCCACTATGAATGCATATAGGTACGATAATTTCTATGATGCAAAATTAAAGTAATAGTTTAATGCAATAGTTTGCAGAATTTGCCTTGTTGAAGTACAACAAAAAATTTGTTAATTACTTCTACGACACACATAATTCATTTATTTACCAAAACGAGCAAATTTTTATGCACAATCAACAAACAGCTGTAAAAAAGGAAAATTCATGTGTAAAAGCACATAATAAAGAATAACAACCAAATGTGAGGTCAGACAGATGTCTGGCATGCCGAAATCACCATTCGGGCCACAGGTTGCTCACCTTTATTATATGCCATGACCTACAGGTGAAAATTCTCTGGCGGCGCAAAACATTTTGAGTTAGCATTATATCTTATGAAATTTGATTCAACTTTGTTCATACCATCATATATATAAGTATGTATGTCACATTTATTTCTCTAGCAAACATTATGCACGCGAAATTAGTCTCATAAATCAAAGGAAGTATCTTTACCCGTAAAAATGTGAATGCATTGGAATTATCCTCTTTTCGATAACCTTTTCCGCATGACATTCGAAAAATTCTTTCAAATATCTTCAAGAAAAAATCCTACAAAATATCAATTCGTCAGTGAAGAAAATTTAAAAATTTGAATGTTCTCAATTGATTTTTGGGATCAAGATAATCAGTAACAATTGAATTCAGTCAATCTACATGAATCAATGAGAATATAATGATACTTCAATAAATAGATTTATTTGTCAAAGATATTAAAATAATCCATTGACTCAGACACAATTTAAGCAAAGATATCAATATCCGAAACTAAAACTGAGGAATGCACTTAAGAAATAACCACCAAGAAAATAGCGTGAGCTTAGAAACCTCGCCGTTCGAGAAATGACATTCAAAAACTTTCACCGCCACTTTTTTCAGCTCATAGATTTTTTTAACGTTTATTGGTCAATCGCCGAACGCATACCGTCGGCGTAATGACCGTGTAGCCTTATATATATATATATATATATATATATATTTTAACGCGAATTCCGCTTTTCTTCGCTTCATTTAGCCCACTTATGTCTCCCTAAAGCGCAATCATTCCAGGAACTAGAACCTATCTCCCAGAGAAGGGCACTGAATGAGGTCGGAGGGGAAGAGAGGATCACTATCTCCTCCTCCTCCCACTCACGCCACCCTCTTCCCATCTGAAATCCTGCTTCACAATGAACGACCCTTGGTAATCCAGTTACTTCACGTTATGGCTGCCGACCTCCCAACATGTCGGCCCTCTCTCTCTCCCCCCCCCCCCTCTTAACGCTCACCTCCTGCACCCTCTCTCCACAACACCCAGTATCATCCCATCCGTTGCTCGAATCTTTCCCATGCCGACCCGACTACCGTCGTTCCGCCTCAACATTCTCCAATCTCGCGTGGCTTAGTGATCAACTGCTATCTCGGCTGAAAGGCCTTGATGGGGTTTAGATGACCTAAATGGCCTTATTCCATAGGAAAACAAAGATCGGGCAGCGTTATGGACGCGGTGAATATTTCCAAGGTTTGGATAAAGGGTCAACGGACTGTTTATTCCGTTATGTCTATACCTAGCATTTCAAATCATTTAGCGTATTGGATATTATATTTCGGTTCGACGTTGAGGTACTTATTTAAACTGCATGTCGTTCAGATATTTTGGCGCACGAAAAGAATCGTTTGTCTAAATTAAAAAAGTGAATCTTAATACATACGTAGCCCTAATCACCAGATTCGGGCTTTAAACATTACCTCTAGGATACTAATGCAAATATAGGATGAAAGAGGGCCGAATCGGCCCAAAGGTATTCCATGAACTTTATAAGTAAATATTTTGTTCAATATATTAAATTATTTAAAAAACGCAGTTATTCAAAGCACGGATTACTCCTTCACGTAAAAACAGTTGTAGTTGTAGTAGTTTTCCTATTTACGTATTTTAGCATTTGTAAAAATTTAAGGAACCACTACCCCATGATTCTTGAATTACATTCACATAGTAATCGATCAAACCGTCAGATGGGGAGAACAATAGCAGGCAAGTATTTAGTAGAGGGCGAAAACATCTTTTATTAGGGTTGGTTTTATGTACAGGTCAAAAAAGTGGGGTCGATTGATATGTAAAACATTATTCTGCTCAAAATTTTCATTCAGTACTTCAGGCAGGGAAAAGTAAACTAAATATGAGGCACATATGTATATTTTTCAAAATAAGGTCTAATCGTGTTAAAGTAACAAGTTGTAAATTTTATAATTTCCACTTTATTTCTTGCTCTACAGTTACAAATGCCTTTATCTAGCAATTTATTAGCTGCCTGAAGCATGTGTGTGTGTGTCTATGTGTGTGCGTGCGCGCGTGCGTGTGTGTGTGTGAGCGCGTGTGCGTACGTGCGTATATATATATGGTATAAATACTACGGAAGAGAAAAGGTAAATGAGGATACTTAGGGCAACTAGGTGTTGAAGGAAACCCAGTGAGCACTTACCGGAAGGAGAGCCGCTGGGATGTTGGAGAGAGGCATACATGTAGAAGTTACTGGAGCTTTCGGGATGACCCTTTCGTCAGCACAAGAGAGACGCAACAAATGTCTCTCTCCAACACCCCAGCGGCTCTCCTTCCGGTAAGTGCTCACTGGGTTTCCTTCAACACCTAGTTGCCCTAAATATATATGTGTGTGTGTGCGTGTAACCAACTGGGAGGTGAAAGAATTGTGATGGAAATTAGCGATATCGGAAGCTAGAGAAAATAGGAAGTGTAAAAGAAAGAAGGCTAGTCAATTGTCTGATGATGCAGTGGTAACTGTTTAATCAGTTGCTATAATTTTTCAAATGAAGTGGAAGTAATAAAGTTTGCAATTTATTACATTCATCTAAATATATTATGCATTCCCGTACTTTTAATTTAGTAGGTATAACCATATGAAGTTCCATAGCGACGAAAAATATGACTACTTCCAAAGCATAGCTGTTTTATTTCAATACCTATTACCTAGCTTCCTGAGACATATATTACCTATTACCGATTACATAAAGTTATATTAGATATTTTTAAAGTTTATATTAACATAAAATTTTTAGATCATAAATTAAGTGAATGTTACGGATTATAAAGACTTCTTTTTTTAATAAAGAAGTGATATGGTTAGTTCTATCCGCTCCTAAATTTTATAATTGAAACTGCTTCATACTCTGCATCGTCACTCTGCATTTCCTTAATTTGACACTAAATGTTAATATTGAAGTCAGTCGTCTGGCTTGTCGCAGATGTTTTACATTTATATTTTAGGGGTTGCGCTAAACAGCCGGGAACTTCCACGCTGTTTTTGCTAACAGTCTTTTTTCTATGTTTACTGTGGAACATTTCCCCAAAATGACCACATTCGCTCTTGCGCAGTTACTATCGTGACTGAATAATTTGAGGAATCTGCGCCGAGGAAAAGTGCGCGTAAGAGAATCGTGTCCGTTGTCGAGGTTTGTTTTTTGCTATTTCAGAAAGAAATTATTGGGAATTATACTATAACAGATATGTTAGTCGTATTTTCTCTTTCAGATTGGGCTAGAAAATATATAGATAAATGTGTAGTATATGTATGTCAAATTCGTCCTGATACCAAACTCACGGTATGCCAATGTGAAGAATACCGTAAATCCTATTCCTCCGTAAAAGGTTAACAGAAAGTACGTAAAGTCTGCATATACTCGTACTTTTGATAGATTCTTGGATGGCAAAAAATTGTGTAATAAAAAGCGATCAATAGACCGATCAAACACTAGCCAACTATTTGGCCAACGTAATTCGCCTCGCGGACGGGTAACACAGCAAACGTCCGATTATTTTTCATCATAGATCAATAACGAAATGTCATGAACATGTATCATTTTCCATTTTCGGAATTTGACCTTCCATTTCATCCACTCCTGTACAAAGCGTCATTGTTTTTTATTAACTGCTTCAGTAGAAACAAAGTAGAGGCATATTTGATTCCCTCTACGCTCCCTTTAGTTAATTAACGAAGTCGTCAGGCAAAACTCACGGGGTCACTGCCACTAATCCATTTTACTGCGACCCGAAACTTTTCGCTACTCTTAAAAAAAAATCTAATTTTAGTTCTTTTTCATAATTCCAGTTAATTTTAAGCCAACATTTTCCGACTTTAAAATTTAAGCGGCCGTAAACAAGTTTCAAAGCAAAAAAGCAGAAATGGCTGTTGCCATCTACTTATTCTAAAAATTGCCGAATGATTTTTAAAGCCTAAAAGTTTATTTTTAAATGAAGAAAATTATATATATAATAGTTTAATTAATTTTTGTTTGAAAAAAGTGTATGGCATCTAAGCATCAACGTAATCGGCTTCGTGAATCAAATTTTTAATTATCAAAATCTGTGAGGGAAGCGATGGGGAGGAGAGTCCTACGGGCCCAAGCTCCGAATCTTTTAAGCAGCCTAGCGACGCCTCTGAGTAAATTTATGTTAAAAGTTTTAATTATATGCCGTCCCTGGAAATAGCTCTTTTGATATTTCTTGCGAGGTCGTCGACGGAATAAAACTGGTGCCGATCAAGCAATCGTATTATTCCAATAAATTAGAGTATTTTTAGTTTTTGAAAAATAATTTTAAAAGAAGAGAATGATCGAAAACTAACTGTAAATTCTTTTCCTTCGGTAACTATTTTCTTGAAAATGATTTTTTCCAAGAGAGAATCGTAAGATTTATATATTTTCACACAGTCGCTGTAGCATATCCTGGTTTCAATAGGCACGGTTGCAAGGGTAATGTCAGGGTCTCTTCTCCCCCTTACACATTTCCTGAATTTAAATATTTTTGACTTAGTAAATAACATTAAATAAGTCAATCAGTTTTGAAGTTGAGGAAATGCATTTTAGGAAAGTTAATTTAAATTTCTCAATATATTCTTCCAAATTTACCAATAACTTCATTATTAAAAAACTAATTTCTCAAGAAAATTTTTTAATATTTTATCATATTATTCTCCTTATTTGGACTAAGTATCATGTTTCTTATTGTTCACAAGAAACAAAGGGCCCCAATTTGATCATGATATGCACACAAAAGATCTACTATGTGCACCTTTAGAAATAAATTATTTCTCAAGTCATAGTGCATAGTATTTTTCATAATTTTTATTCATACAAAAAGAGTCAGTGTAACATTGTTTTAAAGAATTTTCATACTTATGAAGAGATACACTCTTGATAAATAAAAAACTTGGCATGAATAAAAATATCAACCATTTTGATTGTGGCTAAATGAATGATTTTAAAAGATTTCACATAAAACAATATTGCATATAACAACATTCACAGCCCTAAAACGTTGTTGCTATTATACCTGAGTAACTATCATATTGACCCAATTATAAGGCATATTTTAAATGTAAGCCAAAATCCCATACTTGTTTTACATTCAATCACTGCCGATGATGTCTCTCTCCACCCTCATATGTAATCCACTGCGCACTATCAAAACATCTCTCATCTGCCGATTAACCAACTTTTTTCCTCAGAGAAAGTTTTGCCTTGGTTTCGTTATTTTTTTATTTACATGGGAAAGTGAGAGCACCAATTATGGCAGTAAATATGAGAATATTAAACTCCAAATTTCTTTATATTTTTTCTACCTACTGAAATTATAGGTTGCCCTATAATCAGGCCAGTGTGGCATTTCATTGCCAGGAGCTCTTTACTAGACAAAAAACATAACATCATGGAAAATCCTGACATTGACGCCAAAAACATATACATAACAGTAAACCCTCGATTTAATGGACTACTAGGGAGAATGGGTGTCTGTTAAAGCCGAATGTCCGTTAAATGGCGAATGGGATTTTTCAAGCCCAAAAACACTCGTACATGAGAAAACCAACTTTACTGATAGTACATAATGATAATTACTGTCTAAAATAATAATAAATGGTTGATTAAATATTTACAATTTTTGTTACAAAATATCCCAAACACTAAAACTCATGAAGGTCAATTCACACGGATGCAAGATGATGCTTTACTCACAAAACTCGGATCCAGCAGATTTTGTCCATTAAATCCAAAGTCTGCTAAACCGAGGTCCGTTAAATGGAGGGTTTAACGTATTCACATTCCAGCCATGGTAATAAGAAAAATTAATTATAAAAAGAAATAAGCACATAAATACACATGACCAATTCTAAGGAAATAATTGATGATTGGCTTTAAGGATGTCTCTCAATTTGTCAACAAGGGTTTAGTAAAGTTGCTTTGTTGACTTATTTCTACACTTCCATATGAGTAATGCATTTAACAAGACAATACTATTTAGCTGACCCACTCAGAAAAAAATTATCATGCCTGACTAATCAACCAAAACTTTTAATGAAGTAAAACTATAAGTGGATTAAATACATATTTCTGCAAGTATATATTTCTAAATACAAGAAATATCATTGGAAATTTTTCCAACATATAGAAATGAATGTATACTGGCAAGAAATCAAGCTATGGACATTCACATTTGAAGTTAGCTTGTTCACCATCTGATCGACATACCAGAAGTTTAATTTTTCAGAGTCATATGTCATTTATCTGCAATCCATATTTCAACAAACTTCCTTGAACATTCAGAATGTTTAAATGCATTTATAATGAAGTATATACAAGTGCATAGTAATGCAAGTAATCAATTACAATGCAACACTGATATCATGCAGTTGGACTCTTTGCTTATTAAGTACTTCTTCTTATGACAGAGCCTACTGTAACTTCAGTTGTAATGATTCTTGTCTCCACCATACTAAAAGAAATTTCCCAGCTTTCACATATGTCAGGAATAATTGTAAACGTGTATTGTATACAAATGTTCCTTATCATCTGTCTACTATACACACATTTACAATTATTCCTAACATGTATGGAAACTGGGTGACTGTTAGCTGAGGTAGATTGCATTTTATAATATGAGGACGTGCTAGCAAGGTTAATGCCATACAGCATCAACAATTTTAATAAGTAATGAGTAAAATCTTGATGTTTCATAAGTAAGTTAAGAGGTATCAGATGCATTCTTAAAACAAAAAATCTGAGATAAAGAATGACTAATACATTTAAAAGCACTGACCTAAAAGACATTATAACAAAGAATTATCTTAACAAAATACTTCCTGTGACTAATTGAATGATTTTTAATATTTAATTTCTATTGTTCAGTGTGCTGTTCATCTGCAAATTATTTGCTTTATTTCAGAAAAACGTTTCTTTTAAATGCACAACAGCACTGCTTATTTGCAGAAATATTTATAGCAATGTTACGATAGTGTAAATATTACTAGAGGCAAGCAAACAGAAAATTTAACCTTTATTATCTACATAAATCTTACAGACACAGGCACTACAATTAAAAGACAAGAAATTGAATAAAAAAGTAGTAGCTAAACTTAATTTAAAAAATTAAAAACCAATAAAACAAATTAGTGAACTAAGCCAACAAACTTACTTAATGGCAAGTAAAAATTAATTTAATCAGTCTAACCATGCAAACTGAAGCAAGCACAAAAAATACCAGGTCCAATTCGACATTATGAATACAAAGAATAATAAAAATTTCATGCAATATGTAGTAAATAACAATCTATTATAGGATTATGCTATATGCCATGCTACAGATAAAAATGTCATAAAACCCAAATTTCATCTGTTAATCTTCTAAACACATCTAAACTTGTGAAATTAAAATGGTAGCAATAATAAAAATTATAACCAAATAATTTTTAACTACATTCTGTTCTTTATTTTCAAGGAAGTTTCATATATGATGTTCATTCCAGAAATAAAATAAATATATTTTCCAATTGTTTTTATCTTTAAATTAAGGTCAAAATGAAAATATACAATAATTTACAAATATGGATTTGTGATTCTAAAAACAATAAACCACATATATTCAACCTTTTTTTTAAAGTCCATGATCAAAATTTTAATGGCATTGGCTCAAAAGAAATTTTGTAACTCTTGTGGCTCCTCTTCCAGTCTGCAGTCTGACTACTTCATCCAATTTCAGTAAATGCTTCAAGCAACTATGCAGCAAATAACTTCACAGTTACACTCAAAATGCATTGATATAACTTGTCATTCCCGATTCAAAATTTCTGTAACAACAAAGGCACTAAAATATTTAGGTTGAGTACCAAAAAAATATATAAAACTGGAAGTTTCAAAAAACTGTAAAAAAAACTGTCAAATTAATCTATATGTTTTGATTTTACAGGTCCATGTTCTAAAATGATGAAAACTGCTGTCTTGTGACAGATAAATAACTACTCTCAACAAACACAGCACTGTACAGATTATAATCTCAGCCTTATTTCTCTATCATGAAGGAGGCCCCTCGGTGGAACTCTTACCAACAGCAGCTTCCCCTGACTTTTTTCCTTCACTGTTATTTTCGTCACTCTTTTTGCGATCGACATTCCAGTCCTTTAGACCCTCAGGTAATGTAGTATCTTCTTCAAAGGAACCTGTACCCTCAACAAATTCTTCATAAGTTGCTTTCTCTGGGAATGGCCTCTTACCCAAAAGTTCAATCATATCATCCCGGCTCAAAATTTCCTGCTTAAGAAGCCTCTCAGCCACCTGTTAAAAAAAGAACATTGCCATTGAGTTAATTTTCGATAGGAAATTTAAAAACATCTAAATTTGCATAAATTACCATGTGAAACACATGGTATGAAATGCATTTAATAATCAAGAAAGGACCTCTGATCAATTCCATAAGTGAATGGGTATTCAGAAAACTTGAAACAAAAAATAATATTCTAAAACCGATGAAATGATTGAACAAAAGAAATTACCTTTCTCACATCTTCTTTGTGCTCGGTTAAGAGTTTTCTGGTATGTACATGAGCATTTTGAATAAGATTCCGAACTTCAGAATCAATAAGTTGAGCAGTCTCCTCAGAATATGGTTTCTCCAATACCATTTCACCACGCTGGGGCATATCAAAACTGACATTTCCTACTTTTTCATTCATGCCATAGTGCACAATCTGTAATAAATTATATGCAAAACATATTTCAAACTGCACAGATGATCAAATTTTCCTTGATTAATTTCTGATCTGAATTTCCACTTGGGAGGGAAATACACACTACTTGGACCAAATCAAATATTTAACGAGCAGGTTATTAACATTATGAGTGTGAATCCACACCTGCAGTTGGTTCTATTACAAGCATTGACCATCACATTATTTCCTTAATGTTAACATATGACAACTCTATAGTAGGGACCATTGGCTCAAGAAATTTTTAACAAGTCTAAATCTAGAATATTTAGACCTTTAAAAACTAACAGTTTCTGATGGCATAGCTAGGATAAAAGATCGGTAGATTTTCTATAATGGACAGTTACAGCATCGCTGTTTTGTTACTTATATTGATTTTCACTTCAAATATTTGTCTCTATATTATTTAGTACTACTTCAAGTTTTGAAAAGACCTTTCATGCACATAACCTCACAAATTTATGGTTAACTACAGAAATAATAGGAATTAAAGAATTCTATTTTTGTTAATAAGAATTTTTTAAATTATAAAAGAAAAAATGTCTATAAAATGTACAAACATTTAGCAGGTTCATGAATTTGATGCTAATTAGAAATCATCAATGTAGCCAGTAAAATAACATACAGTAACATGACTTTTTCCATACAGATCAATGAATATGATTGCTCTTGACATCAGCATCCTCAGAAATAATTATCAGCAATTACAATTGTGAATAATTATAAAACAATTCCAATTGTCTTCATTTAAAAAAGAACTGATGTGGTCAACACATGACTTTCTCCATATTTGGGGTATAGATATTTAAATTATAATGAATAGCATTATAAGGCAAAATTATTATTTAGTATTGTAAAAGAATACAGTCGTCGTTATTGCCTTAAATTATATTTTGAATATGTTTACAGGATTCACCGCTAAATGGTGGCGCTATATACTAGAAATTAAGAATAACTTAAATATCTCTGAAATGGATGGTTCTACGAAAATTTGTTTCAAACAAAACTTGGAAAAATACTATTTTCTACAACTTTGGTCCTCACCAAGATTACCAATAACGACACTTTTAAGGAGATATTTGACGGAAACCGAAAAAACCGATTATTTATAAATAATTCCTAAACAATAACTACTACGGAAAGTTGTAGGAAATTACATTCTCTATAACAATTGTATAGAATTGTATATACAATAATGATGTTTTAATGGAGAAATACTGCAAAAACTGAATCGGTTTTGAATAAACCTCGACTTCCGGTTAACCGGTATTGTCCAAAAACTAATCAGTTCTTTGTACTCATGCAAAAGTGTTATATATGAAATTTGGTAATGATATGGCATCCTTTTTGAGTTAGAGTACCCACAATCACATACATACACACACACACAGACATCATTCCGAAAATAGTCTAAACGTGTTCTAGGAAGCAAAATCTACTATAATATACTTTGAAGCGTGTGTTTGTTCATGAAACTCCTCCTAAACGATAAAAGCTAGAATAACCACATTTGGTACGATTCTTCCTTACATCCTAACTTAGTGAATGGTCAAGGTTTGGTCAACCGGGATTAATCAGTGCTGCCAATATAGGGGATTAACATTTTTCCATAAGATACACGTAAGAATCCATTTCTTGACTTGCAAGGTATTCTTCCTGCAAGCATTAAAATATGTAAATATGGACCGATGTTTTTTGTTTTTGCTTTATTCGATGAATAAAACTATACTATCTTATTTCTGCAAAGTTTACATGTTACACGGTTGAAGTTTTCAGAAATACGGTATTTGTTTTGAAATTTTGTGGATTTTTCGTATCCCTCCTGGGCGATGCCAAGGTGGCCGTCATTGTTACCTACGATTCAGTTAGCTTTAATGAAGCTTATAAATAGACGAAAGTTTAGCGTTATTCGATTCGCACTTTTGTTTAAGCAACAAAACGATCGATGTTTATTGACAGCAATGTACATAGATACTGATTATTATTCAGGAAGCGTTTCTTGATGAAAGTAATTGAATACTGGAATCTTACATTTTTTGTAAGTAAAATCATTATATTTTATATTATAATGTTTATTAACGTAAATAAGCTCACGTATCTGGTGTACATTTACCAGAGTCAGTGTTCAATCATGGACAACTGTACGTTGCTTTTTCAAGGGTTTCTTGCTTACAAGACATAAAAGTAAATATTTCAGCAAGGCATAATTACACAGGAAATGAAGCTGGATTTGGCAAAAGTAATATGATAGGAAATAAAATTATCGTTATATTTGAATGCAATAGGCTCGGAAACGGATTGTTACAAACAAATATGATTAATTGTTAAGAAAAGCTAATTGTAATTTTAAAAGTATCTACAATATACTTTAAAGAGTTTGTATGTTGTGCTGTAGCAGCTTCACTGAATCCGTTGAAATGCAATGGGTAATTCTGCTAGTATCTAATAAACTATCGGTTTTTCGAAAAATTCCTACACATACACACAGACAACATCGAGAAAATATTCAAAACATTTTCTAGGGACCTCAAAACGTGTATTTCCGTTGAAATCTCCAATTCGATTTTTTTCATGAATACAATACTTTCTCTATACTACGTATATGGAGAAAGTAAAAAGAATTAGTAAATTGTTAGCTATTTCTATGGATAACTAAATGTCTATGTGCAATTAAACTTACCCTTCACAGTGTATGTAATGCTAACAACAATTAGAAATTTTCACCATAGCAATGGAAACAATGGTATCACTTAGCAACATATTTAACATAGATTTAGACGAAAAATCAAAATATTTCTTAAACTATTGGTTTTATGAAAAAATATTTCAAACAAAACTTGTAGAAAATTACGTCTACAACTTTTGTAATAAAAAATATTTGCATAAAGTTCTAAAGGAGATATTTGGAAAAAAAAACAAGAATAAACCACTTCCGTTTGAGCAGTTTCAGCCAAAAGCTCTTCAGATCTTCATTTCGGGAACAATCTTAAGTATGTATGAAGTTCTGTGCTGATTTGATTATTAGTTTTTGAGTTAGAATGCCCACAAAATTTTGTCGCATACACACACCCACAGACATTGCAAAAATAGTCAAAACGTACTCGGGGTACCTCAAAAGATGTATTTCCGTTGAAATCTCGAATTCACAAATACGATACTTTCTCCTATACTATGTACAGAGAAAGTAAAAAACGAAAATGCACAACTCGGATGAATTAATGAGTGCTCAAAAAACCAAGCAGCCCATTAGTGCAATGCAAAATTTAAAAAAGTCATAAAAATATCTGTGGAGGCATAATTCAACAGCGGACAATAGGCAAGGTTACTCATGAAGATTATGAACCTATCAGGGGCTCATGATCACGTAATGAAAGGTGTTCTTCTCCTGTAACTGTAAACTATTATTAAGTATGTAGTTTCTAGGAAGGCAATATTTTATATGGCATCACATCAAAAGGACAAAACAATAAGGGCGAGTGACAAAAGGCCAAAAACAAAAAGGGTGAACAACAAAGGGGCAAATTCTGTCATTCCGTCAGTAAGATGATAATTTGCTCTCCAAAAAATCCCAACCCTTCGTCCGAGCCTTTTAAGGACACGTGGAGGGTGGAAACAGGTGGAGTAAGGGAATCCCATCGGAGTACCTGAAACATGCTGGCTAATGGGGCTCTGGTTCTACCCAAGACATCGTGCCGAGGGCTGAGTGATACTAGGGTAGCAAAATATGCAGTATCCCGAACAATCCCCTTGGGGCACCGGGTGACACCCCAATGTAAGCAGCCTTCCATCCATGTTGGGGCTCCGCGGATGGTGACCGAATATTTCCCCATTACTCGTGGGACCAAATAAGGAAACCAAAAAAGAGGACTCCCCAAAAGGGAGTTTAAAAGAAGATGTCTCTCCAATGAAGGTTGGCAGTTCCAGCGTACCACTGGGGGGAGCTGGAAGTACCAACATACCCTCAGAAGGAGATAAAGATGTCAGTAAAGTGGCTTCTGGAGTCAACAGGCTTCATCTAGAAAAGACCAAATTATCTGGGGCTGCTAGATGTAAGCTTAAAAAAAGGAGAGGGGTCAGGATGGTACCGGGGGCACACAGCAATCGGGGCACATGACACCACCTCAGAAGGGAGGCAATCTGACTGGGGCCAAGAGAACCAGATCAGATAACTCCACACCAACAGGGAAAACGAATCCCACTAAGAGATCCAGGGGCCAAAAGGAACCTGAATCTTACAGTGAGGTGTTGGCTACCCACAAAATGGCAATCATCAAGGCAGGCTACCCTGATGATAAACTTGAGGATGAAGATATTAAACTCATCCAGGCTGAGATCCTGAGGAGGGTTGATGGAACTCCAGAAGGAGAACCTCTACCTCGTCTCAGGACTTACAACCTGGTGGCAGGGACGGTTATTTATACCTGTGACAACCAGGAAACCTGTGATTGGCTTATTAAAACCCTAGAAAATCACAAGCTTAAGGAGGGAACTGTGCTGAAGGTACCTGTGACAACCAGGAAACCTGTGATTGGCTTGTTAAAACCCTAGAAAATCACAAGCTTAAGGAGGGAACTGTACTGAAGGTGTAGGATGCAAGGAACCTCCCAAAGCCTGTAAAAACGGCTTTTAGGACTCAGGACCTAACAACTGATAATCCTAAAAACCTACTAAGACGACTCAAGGCCTATAACCCAGGACTCAAAACTTAGCACTGGAAAGTCCTTGAGAGGAAACCTGACCTGAATGGGCAACGGTTAATACTACTCGTAGACCGGGACTAAGCTAATGCTGTTAAAGAAACTGGCTATAGAGCCTACACAGGGATGGACCAAGGATCCTTTAAGGTCCTAAGTGACCCTGATGTCAAAGGTAAGCCAGCAGATACTGGGGAGGAGGGGACTGTTACAGATACCCAAGAACCAGTATCTGCAAAAAAACAGGAAGGAAAATGAAGATCCTTCAAATAAATTTACACCATAGCAAGGCGTCGTCAGCAGTTCTGTGCCAAAAACTTGCTAAGGGTAAAATAGATATTGCTCTCATACAGGAACCTTGGATATTCAAGGGAACGATAAGAGGCTTAAGCATTCCTGGATGGGCATTATTTTATAATGCTCCTGATGGGAATGAAAGAACATGTATGTTTATATGAAAAAGCATTAATGCCTTACCGTTGTTGAGTTTCTGTTCCAGAGACTTAACAATGGTGAAGCTAATGTATGCCAAAGGAGGAAGCCAAGAGGAGCTTATTATATCCTCGGCATACCTACCATATGACTCTGAGGGTCCTCCACCAACCAAGGACCTCAAAGATATCATAGGCTACTGTCAAGACGGCAGTAAATAGCTTCTCATTGGGTGTGATACCAATGCACACCACATTGTATGGGGGAGCACTGGCAACAACTTCATAGGGGAGAAGCTATTGGAGTATCTAGTAAGTACAAACCAAAACATTCTAAATAATGGTAATGAACCCACCTTTGCAAACGCTGCAAGGAGGGAAGTTATAGATTTAACACTAGGGACCAATGGTATTGGGAACCTTGTAAAAGACTGGCATGTTCTGATGAGTCATCTCTATCAGATCACAGATACATCTGCTTTAATGTTATAATGGCATTATCTTCTATGGTTATGTTTAGGGACCCCAAGAGAACTAACTGGGAATCCTATAAGGATGACCTAAAGGTAAATCTGGAGGTCCTACCGCAAAATTTTCGCTCGGTGTTGGATTTGGAGTTAGCTGTTGACCAGTTGCAACAAGCTATTCTCCAATCCTATCATCAAAATTGTCCGGCTAAGGTAATTTACTCGCCAAGGAAGGTTCCTTGGTGGAATAAAGAGTTAAGCTATCTTAGAGCCAATTTAATATAGCTAAAAGGACTGGGAGATAGGATGACTACAGAACCAAACTCACCAGTTATAACAAAGCAGTTAGGAAAGCCAAGAGATCATCATGGAGGAGGTACTGTCAGGGAATCGAGGATATACCTGGCAGCTCCAGACTGATGAAAATCATGGCTAAGGAGGCTATCAGTAGGGTCCAAGTTCTGAAACTACCAGATGGAAGCTTTACAACTGGGAAGAAACCTTAAGGGAATTGCTTAACGTACACTTCCCAGGTTCTAAGAAGACTGATGAGTCACCCTATGGACAAGAACAACCAAACCTGGACGTGCAGAGATGCAGAACGAACAGGGAGGATTGGTGCCATGCCAGAAAGGTGGTTAATCAGTCTAGGATAAGATGGGCAATACACACTTTTAAACCATTTAAGGTTCCTGGGACAGATGAAATTGGACCGGCGTTTTTGCAGCAAGGGATAGAGCTTCTTGCCTCTTCACTATGCTATATATTCAGAGCCTGTCTAGCAATGGGGTATATACCAACTGCTTGGAGACAGGTTAAGGTGACGTTTATACCTAAACCCAGGCGTGCAAACTATACAGATGCAAAAGCATATCGTCCAATTAGTCTCCTATCGTTTTTACTTAAAACTATGGAGAAATTGGTAGACAGATATATCAGGGATGGGGCTTTAAAGGAATATCCTTTGCACTGATACAAATTTGCCTACCAAGCTGGTAAATCAACCAAGACAGCACTCCACAATGTTGTAACATGCATTGAAAGTGCTTTGAACCGCAAGGAATTGGCACTTGGAGCCTTTCCTGATATTGAGGCTTTTGATCGAACCTCATTTGAAGCCATAGCTTCAGCAGCCAGAAGGCATGGCATTGAAAACACCATTTGTAGGTGAATCAATTCCATGCTGAAGGAGAGAATCATAGTAACCTCACTTGTAGGAGATACCCAGAGGGTTACCACTACCAAAGGATGCCCGCAAAGGGAAGTTTTATCACCCCTGCTGTGGAGCCTTGTTGTGGATGAACTTCTGAGGGAGGTCAATGATGAGGGTTACCATGCAGTAGGATATGCTGATGATATTACTATCCTGATTAACGGGAAATTTCCTTCAGTGGTCTCATAGGTGCTACAAACAGCTCTGAGGAAGGTCCAAAGTTGGTGTGACAAAACCACATTGGGAGTCAATCCAAGCAAAACGGTGGTAGTACCATTCACCAGGAAAAGGGATCTAAGGGGCCTTAAGGAACCTACCCTTTTTGGAACTAACAAGGAGAGGCTACGGAGTGTAACTCTCAGATTTGATTCATCTTCTACCAGTGGAAAGTTTAGGTCAAAAAAAAATACCATTTCGGAATTAGGGGCCAATGCCTTTTAGTTTACGAGAAATAATTAATTAAAAAGTACAAAAATTGGCCAATCTTAATAAATCATAGTAACTTCGCTCTTAAATTCATTAGCGACTGTAGCCTAGGCCCTAGGGGATAAGGAGTAGTACTTTTGATGCATGGTCTCGGGGTTCGAGACCAGCGTTGTTCAACTTTTTTTCTAGTGTAAAATTTCATTTTTCGTGCTAGTTTTTCCCCAATTTTTCGGGAAATACTTTATTCACCGCAATTTTTATTTTTTTCATGCTGGATAATCGTTTTTAATCACTAGACCACTATTTCCCCCCATTTTTCAGAAAATATTTATAGCTATTTACGTATTTTATTCCCAACCTACTCCCCCAAGAAAATTAGCCGCGTCTGTCCATCACTACATTGACACTCTCCATAAACATTGACGTATCCTTTAAGCTGTGATATTCTGCCGTAATTGCACTTACACCCTCTACATCTAGTATGCATTTCCCGCGCATTCCTTTGGATGGTAATCGTCGAAAAAAACGATAATATAAATATTCATGGAAATAGGGGCAGCATATAAATAGCTGTGAGCGGCGCGAATTATTTCTTAATGTAAATGAAGTTTCGGTCACAGATGAAATTAAAATAAATCGCTGCAGCTGTGGCAAGCGTTCATTTATATATTGCTCCTGGTGCCATGAATATTTATGTTTTCTGTGTTTCTTCGATTATTACATCCAAAGGAATGCGCTGGAAATTCATACTAATTTTGAAGGTGGATATCAAGGCTGAACACATTTCTTGTCGTATACAAATCAACGAAGTGCAACATGAGTAATATCAAAGGTAAGTAATCGATACTATTACACAATCATTTTGGGCGTAAACATGTTTTGATTGCTTTTAATACGAGAGAGAGAGAGAGAGAGGGAGGGGACAAAGGGAGGGAGGGTGAGAGAGGGAAATGACTTTCAATACAATTAATGTTTCTGATGCCAATTTGATCTCCATAAATAGCTTGAACGATCGAATCTTTACTCCCGTTGATATTTCAATGGGCATTACGCTAGTAAGGTTTTAAAGCAGAAATATAAGACTCTAATTCCCATTAAAAGCTTACCCATATGAAAGCATTAAGACTATTGCCTAGGTAGCTGATTGTTGGACCCAGAATAATTACCACTTTTTTCTGATAAAAACTATAAATTTATGCTAATTCTACTTGGATTGAAATTCTGTCCTCAAAAATAAGAAACTACAATTTATATCCTATCCGATAGTTTATGTCTCGAGTTCGTATCTTGACAGGAAATAATTTTAAAGTGCAAATATAGAAACCTCTACACCAATTTCCATGTTTTCTTATGGGCGAAAAATGGGTAAAAAGGGGCCAAAATAGCCCCTCAAATTGGGAATTTCGCCAGTTTTGGATTTTTTCCTTCGGTTGTGACCAAAAACCTATAATCCTACAAAATTTCAAGTTTCTAGCACATCTGGAAGTGCCTCAATTTTGTATCTTGCCAAAGTGGTTACAAACCGCTACATATATATATATCGAGTGAGGTTAATATAAAAGTTATTAAAATAGGAACATCTATATTCTCTGTGATAGTCAAGCGGCATTAAAGGCACTTGACTCATACCAGATTGACTCTAAATTAGTTTGGAATTGCCTCCAATCCCTAATAGAGCTGGCAGAACACAACAGGATTCAACTGCTATGGGTGTCATAAAGGGATTGAAGGTAATGAAATTGCCGATCAGTTGGCAAAAAAGGGTGCTGAAAGTTCCTTCTTGGGACCTGAGCCTGCGTGTGGCATTTCTATGAATGTCACAAGGAAGGAAATCAGGGACAGAATGAACAAAAGGCACCTTGCCTATTAGAGGTCCATTAGTGGACAGGAACATGCGAAATCCTTTTTACAGGGAATGTCGCAGAGCAGAGCTAGGGAACTATTATGCTTAAATAGGAACCAGTTAAGAACAGTGAGGGGCCTATTGACTGGAGACTGTCACTTAAAGGGACACTTACACAAGCTAGGGTTGGTTGAAGACCCTAAGTGTGGTAAGTGTGAAAAAAGTGAGGAAACAGCCTCACATATTCTATGCCAATGCAAGTCCCTGCAGGACTCAGATTTCGTCAACAACAAGCTACTGCGATTTATTCAAAGTGCTTGTTTGCTTGTAGGATAAATGGCTGGGGATGCACAATAGACCAACAATGGTCACAGTGCAAGGGCTGTAGATAGCCCACCCTTCTAATTCTAATCTAAGATGATAATTTTATAAGAAATTTTTAGGTTATTAACAATTCATTAGTGGTTGGCTTTTCTGGAGTAGTTTTTAATTTTTTAATAACTATAATTTAAAAGGTAAGAAAATTAAAATAGGGGCATAGGTTAGGCTGAGATGGTTATAGAGCAAGGATGGTGAGCCCAAAGCCCACAAGACTGTATAAATTCATATTTTTTTATTCAAGCATTTGATATTGAAATATAAAACCTGGAAATCTCACTCAGAATTGATTTTCACTTATATGATACCTCAGAATCTCTAGGTGTCTTCTAATTTAAACTTTAATCTGGTAACTTCCAAGTCAGCCCCCTGAAATATTTGCTACCACCAATGCAGAAAAGGTCTCTGCCCCTGTTGTAGAGGATATCAGTTAGGTATCTGTACTGCTACAAAAATTATATCACAAATCCCATAGATATCTTTTTATAGGTTCAGGCTGTTTTTTTCTATCAAGAAACATTACTTCCTAACTAAAATCGACCTTTACCAATAATGCTTCAGATTATATATAGGCAATTAGTAGAGGCTTCCTTAATAATACAAAAATAATTTATAAAATTATCACAGAATGACAAAAATTGCCCTTATTAATGTTCAGCCTTTGTGCTTTCTCCCTTTTGATAAGTAACTATTTTATTTACATCCTACTAGTAGGTAGAGACATCAATTTTTAACTGTTCATATTGGCTTCATAAAAGAAATTTCTTCATAATTCATACTATAGATAAAATTTTCATGAAAATAATCTTGAATTAGAACAAATTGTTCTGCATAAAAATCATACACTATCCTGATATGTTAATTCTCAGAAAAGGACATACCTTGAGGCAACTTGAGCTATAACTCCTTGAACAGAACACCTTCATTATTACTAATGGGCAGGCAGAAGCCACAACATTGTTAGTATTAAAGATTTTAGTTTTTGCTAATCTAACTCACCTCTCTCTCATCCCAGCTCTGCCCCTAAACACCACAGGTCATGCATTGGCCATGTACCACCAGTGGCACATGACAGCTAGAATTGAAATTACTTTCAATCAAGGCATCAAAAATATGCCAAAAGAAACTATGAGCTCAAACAACATTAAAAACCTTTCCCAACCACGATAAAATTATAATATCCGATCAAGATTAGAAAAAGAAATTCTACAGGCCAGTGGCAGAAGAAGAAATTTGCAAACATATCCAAAGAAATTTATAAAATGTGTTTACTCTCATTTCTTACCTGAGCATATGCACTCTCTGTAACCTTCTTCAGATCATCTTGAGCGCCAGTGGTGATCCTCCCAAAAAATATTTCTTCGGAAACTCTTCCACCTAAGGTCATACACATTCGATCAAATAGCTGTTCTGTTGTATATAAATACTGCTCTCTCGGTAAATACTGAGCATATCCTAACCCTTTTCCTCTAGGGATAATGGAAACCTAAAAATAAAGAAAATGTTTTCAGTAAGCTTATAGGCACCAGAAATTAATTCATAACATTTTAGTATAATATTAGATCCTACAGTATAAAAAAATAATGGCCACACATTAAAATTACAGTAAAAGGCTTGAGAAAATATCAATAGAAGCAGCGGCAGATTAAGACCCCCTGGGGCCCCTAAGCACAGGCAATTTGGAGGTCCTCCTTGTAGTTTGTTATGGTATAAAGAAAACTATGATACACTGAAAAACATTTTATTGACAAATGATGTCATCTTATTTTTTCTTTTTCAAAAAACACGAAAATAAGCCTCACAAATTCACCTTCCGAACTTTTGAGGCAGCAAATTTCTAATCTTGGGGCCCCTAAGCGCATGCCTATTGGGTAATCCAGCACTGAATAGAAGGAATTATTTGACACTTCACCCAAAATATATTTCCTGCACCTAAATCTATAAAAGCCCAAGAACCACATTGTATAGGGTTGGACAGGTATGCAGTGTTTTCATCCATGTCGCAGAAATTTTGACTTCTGCTTATATGTTTATGATGACTGGACTTCATTTTTGTCCAAATAAACCTCGCATATTTTTACAAATAGAAACATATCTCGAGTGGTGTAAAGAGTGGCAGTTAGAATTGAACTTAGGAAAGTGTTCCTTTATGAGATTCTGGGGAAACAAAAACATTGACACGACGAATTACACTGTTGAAGGCGTCCAGCTAAAACTAGCCGATTCCGTCAAATACTTAGGCGTTACTTTAACAAGCAACCTCTCGTGGGATATGCACATACGAAATATATGCGGGAAGGCTAAACAGAAACTAGGATTCATCAAACGCATAGTAGGTAAAAGTGAGGAAAAAGTCAAAGAGACATGTTACTTCTCGTTAGTAAGACCGCTATTAGAGTACGCGTCGAGCATATGGGATCCGTACGTGAAAGGATCAATCTCAGAGTTAGAAAGAGTGCAGCGAAAAGCCGCTAGATTCGTCAAAAATTGTTACGATAGAAACAATAGTGTTACAGCCTTGATACAGGACTTAGGATGGGAATCACTAGCTGAGCGCCGATCACGCTCTAGGTTAAAACTTCTCGAAAGATTTAGAACGCATATATTCTCCAGCGATGTCGAAGAAATAATAAGAGCGCCAACTTATATTGGTAGAACGGACCATCCTCGTAAAACAAGAGAGATAGCCTGTAGGACTGAGAGGTATAAAGGCTCGTTTTTCCCTAGAACGATAGCTGAGCAGAACAGAAGTTACGAAAGGAAATCAGCCGACGTAGAATGATACTATACATTATTATGCGCTTTAACTTGGTGCTATTGCACCCCCTGCCCTTGCGGTGGCTTGCAGGGTGAACTATAGATATAGATATATCTTCATATTTCATATCTGAGCATGTTGCAAGCTGCACATGGAGCAATTATATGAATTGAACTGTATTGTAAGTTTCAGAAATATGTAAGTTTCTCAAATACACGAAAGGCAACACATATGAGATAAAATTCCACTGTTTAAAGTTAACGTTGTCAATGATACAACAAACAATATAGATTCCATAATTACCTACCTACCTTCTATATTCTGAAAATCACACAGTTTTTCAGTATAACATTAGACATCATTACACAGCAAAGGCTAAGCAATTCTAAGCAAGAAATTAATATTTTGGCCTGCAATTGCGTAGATGAAAGAGTATTCGAGTGAGAAAGATCTCATAACAGGATAATTCATCCTGCCTTATCTATTTAGAGCATGTCCAAGGTGGCAAGCAAAGAGACTTACCACACATTCTAATTCACAAAAAATTAGAAAAGTACTTCAAAAAAATCTGATGTGGCCAACACATGACTTTCTCCATATTTGGGATAAGTACAGATATTTAAATTATTATGAATAGCATTATAAGGCAAAATTATTATTTCCTATCGTAAAAGAATATAGTCATCGTAATTTCCTTAAATTATATTTTGAGTATTTTACACAGTTCACCGCTAAATGGTGGTGGCGCTGTATACTATAAAAAGCAAAATATCTCCAAAATGGACGGTTCTACAAAAATTTATTTCAAACAAAACCTGGAAAAAATATTATTCTCTACAACTTTGGTCCTCACCAAGATTACCAATAACGACACTTTTAAGGAGATATTTGACGGAAACCGAAAAAAACCGATTATTTATAAATAATTCCTAAACAATAACTACTATGGAAAATTGTTTCAAATGAAAGTTGTAGGAAATTACATTCTCTATAACAATTGTATATAACTGTATATACAATAATGATGTTTTAATGGAGAAATATAGCAAAAACCGAATCGGTTTCGAATAAACCTTGACTTCCGGTTAACCAGTATTGCCCAAAAACTAATGAGTTCTTTATGCTCATGCTAAAGTGTTATATATGAAGTTTGGTAACGATATGGCAAGTACTTTTTGAGTTAGAGCGCCCACAATCACACACACAGACCATTCCAAAAATAGTCTGAACATGTTCTAGGGACCTCAAAACGTGTATTTCCGTTGAAATCTCGAAGTCGATTTTTTTCCTGATCACAATACTTTTCCATTACTATGTATGGAGAAAGTAAAAAGTAATATCATATACTTCTCATACCAAAAATATAACATTTAGCAAATGCTCAAGATATAATGAATATAATGGTAGCACACACAGGATTCATAATTTATAATATTAGTAAAGAGTGGTATGTAACAGGAAAACATTGCCAAATCCTGATCTAGATGATCATTTAATTTGTTTTCAAAGCTCTTTATTTATAAACTCAAACCTCATTTACTTGCTATTGCAAATGAGAATGTTACTAGTCACATACATAGCACTGCATGGTTAAAGATAGTTAAGCCAGAAAAGAAAAAAAAGACTATTTCTGTAACGAAATGTTTCTAAGTACAGGCAACCGCCGACTTTCGTACATTCAACTTTCGTACAACTTGATCTTTCGTACATTATACATTCTCATGCCTAAACCGCCTTTCGTACGCCGAATGTGGACTTTCGTACGTCAGCTGACGATCAAACATTTCGAGCTATCTCATAGTGGCGCTGTCTGTCAGCCAAGCTAATACTTTTAATAAATTAACAAATGAAGCAAAATGCATAAATATAATAAAATTCAAAAGAGTAATGGCTTCATGGCTGAAATCTAAATCATTCTACTCAACTGATGAGTTTCTAGAAAGTGACCTAGCAGATTTAAATTTCTGAAGACAAAATTAACAAAGTATGCTGTGTAATAATATATGTAATGTAAGATTTGTGTGTAATGTTTCTTAATATTGTACTAAAATTTGACAAGATTAATGCCACTGTAGAGTCAGTTAATAATCATTAAATTATTATTATTATTCAGTCTCGACAACATTACCATCTTCGTTTGTACGTACAGCAGTGTTTCTTTGTTTGTGCATTTTACACCTATTATATTATAAACATGAGTGAGAAACGGAAAACTGAAAGTGCTAATACAAGTGAAAAGAAATTTAGTGCTCATAAAGTGAACACGATTGAGACAAAGATGGAAATAATTAGGCGTGCCGAAAGCGTTGAATCTTTGCTTCAATTGGACGCTCATTGGACTTAAGCCGGTCGAGTGTGTGTTCAATTGTGTAGGAGAAGAACAAATATAATAATAAAATATGTACTGTGGCGTTCTGAATAAACGCCACATTTTTTTAAACAGCAAGGAACCGATCTACACACGTTTCGATGACGTTGGCGATATCCCGTTAGAAGTCCGCGAAACAATTTGAGACATAATGACTGTACAGTTTTTTGGCTTTCTCAAGAATGACAAGTGAACTCAGCGAGATTTTCTTGTGAGTTTGGGTCTCGATTCACAGGTTTAAAGCCTTCTCTGTCTTCTCTACATATGGATTCTTAGGTACAAAAGACTCTTTTGTACTCATTGAAGTACCACTTGCAACATTAGCTCTAATCGCTTCTTCACTTCCCTTATCGATTTTATTGTGGACTTGGTCACAGCAAGTAATTTACCTACTGATGAAGCCTATCTAAAACCTCAATTTTCTTCTCCAAACTCATCACTTTTTTCGCCCTTTTTACCAACTTTTCTTTCATTTCAATCATCACTCTCTTTGGGGCCACGATTAGGCAATATTACAAAAAACTATGAAAACAGCAAAATGCTTTAATGAAAAAAACTCACACTTTCGTTCATTATATATTGACACCCCTAAACCGCCTTCCGTACACCGAATTCGGACTTTCGTGCGTCAGCGAAATGATGAATGAATATTTTGAGTGCTGCTGGTTGCCAGCCACCAGGCCACCAGTTTCTGCCACATCAGCATCTTTGTCTGTACAGCAGTGTTTATTTGTGCAATTATTTAAATATTTTATTGCATTTTGCCCTATCTCTCTATATTATAAAATCGACGATTGTGTCTAAAAGGCCCCTGTTCAAAAAACTAAACATTTATACCATAATTAGAGATTTTATAATATTTTTTGGCTCTCTGGGAATGGAACCCCCCTATAACATGTAAGTAGGGTTGCCATGTGTCCTTTATTTAAAAGGGCAGTCCTTTATTTCAGACAATTTGTCCTTGTCCTTTATTAACCTCGGAAAGGACACCATTTGTCCTTTATTTAGAAAATAAATCTTCTTACAGTACTGCCTTATTTAATTAAACATAAACGAATAAATAAAATGAGAACAAATTCCAAAAGTGCGCTTCTGCTGGCAGAAATATACTACCAGTGCCATCTAAGCAAGGAAGAACAAACTACCAGGAAGCCACCGGAAGCTTTTCTTTTGTCGTCATTCTGGCTTCGCTTCTCTGCCTCCAGCCTCCATGCCTCGTGTAATACAGCCTATAGAGACGCTTAATTTGTGTATTGGATGCCTGGTCGGGTTCTGGTGTTACGTTTGTAACACTGTAACCGTGGAGACACTTAATGTTATGTGTATCGACAAAGAGACTTTCTGTCAGTGTGAAAGCAGAGAGAGAGAAGATTCTGCCTGTGTGAAAGCAGAGAGATTAACCTGAAAGCAATGAAACTTGTGCCGGGGATGTCTACTATATTTTTAATGATGTAAAAAATAAGTTAAAAAATCACTGCGATGAAGAGTTTTTTGGGTATTAAGTTCACCAATATTTTAAGAAATTAGATGCTACAGTTATGGGAAAGATAATAAAAAATTTCAAATTATTTTATAGCACTGCAATAGAATATTTAGAAGAGAGATTTGATTTTAGCAAAAATTCATGTTCTGGTAAACTGTCAAACCTATGCTTTCAAGACAATGCATGCCCAAAATATGACACATTTATAGAAGTAGTTGAATATTTTAAATTAATTGAAAAACTGAATTTGAATATGGATGATTTGTTTGAAGAGCTTTCCCTACTTCAAACTAACTTTGAAGCTATTTCAAGAATTGTTTAAGCATGGCAAGTAAATGGCACCTAATCTTAAAAAATAATGATTTCAAATTTGTAAATGTTTTTCAAAGTGGTTTCTTATGTTTTGTCTGTACCTGGAACATAAGCATATTGTGAAAGAATTTTCAGTGTGATGAATGCTAAGTGGCGAGATGACCGCAACAGATGTTCAGTTGAACTCGTAAAAAGTGAACTTTTGATTTATTTCAATTTAAGAGACAATTGTTTAGATTTGCTGAAAAAATAATAAATGATACTGTTTTACTGAAGGCTGCTCGAAGCCAACAAAAATATAAATTTTTGAATAAATAAATTTTTCATTTTGTAATTTTTTTCCTGCAGAAAACTTGCATATAATAATAAAAAATAACATTTATAAGAAATATACTGTGTTCTTTATTGAAAAATAGAATTTATAAAAAATATACTACGTGTCCTTTATTGAACAATAAAATTTATAAAAACTATACTATGTGTCCTTTATTGAAGCTTCATCGACTTGGCAACCCTACATGTAAGTCTATGTTCGACTTTAATGCACGTTTTCAGGAACGTATGTGTACGAAAGTAGGGAGTTGCCTGTACAGGGTTGTATAAGATTCAAGGTTTTCTTACTCTAAAGTAAATATGGTACAATATAGTAAGATCAATATTTGTGCATATAAAGAAAACATCATAAAAGGGTGATTCTAAATCTTAAATAACAAAGGAAAAATGTTAAAGTCAAAGGAAACATTTGGATTAAACTATAAAATTTCATCACAAGGTGAAGCAATAAAAAAATAACAACTTCAAATTATTCAGGTTCTAACCATCAGAGCTGTCAAAATTATATCAACCTTGCTTACTATCCTTTATTCAGACAGGAATTGCATATTGTAATATCACTACATCATTGAATTTGAACTGTCAAAAATATATCGACTCACTAATCCACTAATCAGACTGTAAAAACATAATTAACCTTTAACATATGGCTCTTAAATCTCCCAATAATCCAAAGTGGCTGGAAACAAATGACAAGAATTTTTCTAAATTGCTCAACCTTCATATTAACACACATTGTTCAACGATTATAAATGATAAAAAATTCAAATAAAAGCATTTAAAGAAAAACGTTAGCAAATTTTGTAAAGTAATTATTTTATAAAACGGTTTTCTTTGGAGGAATATGTGTACAAATGCTAAATAAAATCAAATATACTATAACCTAGATGAAAACAAGATTAAATTTCAGAATTTCAAAGGCCTCCCAATTAATAATAATGAAGGAAAATCCCCCATAAGAGTATTTCACTCAAATTAACCATCTATCTCTTTTCTAGAAAAGTCAATGGTAGGAGAGGTAGGAAATCAGAGGCGTAACTATGGGGCCTTGGCCCAGGAGAACCTCAAGAAGGCAAAAAAATTATTGTAATATTATTGTAACATGAAATAAATCAAAAATGCTATATTTTTTCATTTCTAAAATGTAAAATAAAAATTTAAACTATATGTATAAATATTTAATTCTGTTATGGGGCCTCATTTTAATTATTTGCCTTGGGGCCCCGAAATTTAAGTTATGCCTCTGGGGGAAATGCCTTTTTGGAAGCATGCAGATGGTTTTCTGATTGGATTGGAAGAGAAAGGAGGGAGTAGATTGAAGAACCGAAGGAAAGGATAAAAATTATGGTAGCTATATAGTCGTGGCAATATTCAAGTAAGAATGCAGAGGTATAGAAATGAACCAAGTATGTGTATGGGCAGGGTAAGGGCAATCCCACTCATTGTTTATTTTCCAATCACATCATCATTTTTCAGAACGTTGAAAGAAAAGACAGTTGAGTAGTATGCTGTTTAGCAATTTTAATTATTGATTGTACTCCTTTATCAACTTCATAAATCACTTTTAACTTTTCCAAACTTTTTAACTTGTAATTTCTTTCTGTCATCGTGTCTACTCCTACTCTTCTCACTAGTAACTCAACTAAAGTGCAGTCAAGATTGATCAAACTAATAGGGCAGTTGAGCCAATCAAAACTGGAAGATTAAAATAACCTCTAAATAAGTAATGCAGCATAATACACAGTTGATATAAGTTATATTGATGAATCAGTAACCATAAATTGATACAAATAACCTTTGTTAATTGTAGGAAACTTAAGATGTATTGTGTACCAAACTCTGCCAAACTGTATGTTTGAATACTGACGCACTTATGAAACGTTGTTGACAATCAGCCATGATGTATCAGATAAAAAAAACGTTATTGATGAAATAAATATTCAAATTAAATTACAGTAAACTCCCAGTTCCCCAGAATGCTGGGTTTTCAGGTAAAGTGAATATTCCGGTTGCTTGAGAGTTTTATTGGATAGGCCTCAATAAAGCATTGGGATATCAAAATAAGGAACAGATGCAGAATTGTACATTCACCTTGGAATTGCTAACCTGTAGACTAGGTATTCTACTCACAATTGTTCTTAAATAATTCCTTAATTTTCAAGGAAGTAATGAAACTCAAATATACAAGTATTCAACAGGTTTAGTTGGAATATTTTAATATTTACTAACTACATTACATCCAATGGAGTTTCTCGTATGACTATCGCTACTAGCTTCTCTTTTGTTCTAATAACAACCTCGCGTAAGGGTTAACTTCATCCAACCTTTAGGATTTTACGACAAAAAATATTGTTTCCTTGTCCGAGAAAAGGAGAGAAATTATCCACACCCAACACAATGTATTAGCAGAAATTCTTGAGGCAAATTAATACACAGGTAAACACAGTTAAGCAATCTTTATTTCTTTAAAACCTTCAGCACGAGTCTCACTTAAACTAGCCAGAGTTGAATGTGGTAAACATCGCCAAAATAAACCGGTCTCATCAGCATTATAAATTTGATCAGGGGTGAGGCCATGTTCCTTAACTAATGCTTCAAGAAAGTCACAAAATTTGTCGGCAGCTCCTTGGTTAGCCGAATTTTTATCACCCAAAACATCTACACATCTGATCCTATGCCTAATCTTAAAACATGTTAGCCATCCATCTGAAAATGCATACAGTTCGCTAATCTTCATCTGTTTATAAAAATCTTGGTTCAGAAATAGGGACTCCCTTGGAACGCTTTATCAAAAACCATTTATAAATAGCAATATCCAATTGCTCAAGTTTCAATTTTCGAAGTGTGCCGATATTCATTTCCTCTAGTTGTCACAGAAGATTTAATGAATTTCATTAACTGTGATTTCTGTGTCTTAATGTCATAAATAGAGGAAGAACTGACATTGAACTCTTTCATTAAAACATTGCAGTTCTCAACTTTCTCTAAACGTTTTATTATATCAAGTTTCTGGGTTAAGGTTAGCACAACCCGTTTTCTTTTATTACCTTTAGCACACATTGGAGTTTTAGGAGACATTTAAAGAAAGCGTGCATAATATTTTATTTAACATAAACACAGAGTGCAAGAAATATCCACAATTGCATATTGCGACTGCCGAAAACACAAATTTTAGCGGTAACATTCCAAATTAGATGTAAACAAAACATTGCCGAATGCACCAATTTTAGAGGGAACATTCCGAACTAGAAGTAATAAAAATTAAGATGCAAGAGATGCCGGTTGCTTAAGAATTCTGGTTGCATAAGTGCCAGATAACGAAGAGTTTATTGTATATTGATTTCTATGAGTCAGTTCAGAACTTTCAGATTCCAAAACTATGTGTATTCAAAACTATATGACTGCACTATGCTGTGTCACTAATGAATTTTGAGCCATGCAAGAGATCAGGACAACGGCAGATCCAGAGGCAGGGCAAAGTGGCAACTGCCCCCTTGAAGACTATCATGTCTGCGAGATCAAAACAATACACATTTTTAGAGGTAAAATATTCATCTGAAAACTGATTTGCTAAGGGCATTTTCATGATAACTTGATCTGTCAGGGATCATTTCTGAAAGCAGCCAATTGGAAGGCATCATAGTTGCACCTGCTTTTCTTCTCAAATTACAAATATAAATTTATTAAAGATAGGAAATATAATATGCTGAATCAACAGAAGGCAATTGGAGTGGGGAAAGAATTTCACAGGAATCTCAGGTTTTGATTTTCTCCCAAATTTATTTCTTTACAAAAGGTGCTAAGAAACAATATATGAATGAAATGATGAGAAAAACTACACTTTTCATATTTCACAAATAAGTCATTTTGCCTGCAAGTTTATCTTTTACATATTCTGTAAAGTTAGAGATTACATGAAACATCAGGACTCAAATCAGTAGGTGTACAAAAGACTGAATGTAATTTTCAGCACTTACAGCATCTAACTGCAAAAAACAACCTGATGATACTTTAGAAGTGAGTGAACTATTTATAAGTTATCAGACCTAATACCAACTTCAAATTTCATTGCAGATGTATTTTGAATTATCTGTATTAATAAGCATGTAAACCCTTATAGTGTTGAATAGGGAATGATTGTAACTTTGAAGTACACAATGCATCGAGCAATCCAATATCAAGCTAACGAGGTTTTACTATAATACAATAGCACTCCAATTTAAAATATATTGTAAGATTAAACATCATTACAAGGTCATGAAATGCAACATTTCAAAAATGCTATGTAGCAATGTAAAGCAGTTAATCAATTACCTTCAGGAGAGGATCAGCATACCGAAGAAACCATCCTGCTACAGCATGTCCAGCCTCATGGTATGCAACAGTCCTCTTTTCCTCAGGCTGTAATACATTGGTCTTCTTCTCCATACCAGCTACTACCCTTTCAATAGCTTGCTCAAAATTCTTCATATTTATAGATTCATTAAGATCACGAGCAGCTATCAAAGCAGCCTCATTACAAACATTAGCAATATCAGCTCCTGCATACAAATAAATAAGTGAGAAGGTTTTTATAATAGCATGCACAAATGAATCAAGACAGAAAAACATAAGATTTAAAAAAAATACAATATTAAAGTTAGCTTATGAAACTTGAAACCTTTGTGAATATATTTAAGATAAATTATTTTATATTTATCAAAGATACATAGTAACAGTTTTCTACTGTTATTACAATTTCCTGATAATAGAATGCTAGTTTAATAATCACGGCAAAAAACTCTCAAAACCCTGATTACAACAAATTATTCCAATTGCATAAAGCAATGCAAGAGAGTTTTTATATCTTCCCTTTAATTTTTGCATATAAAAATTCCATATACTTCCCATCCACCTTGTGGACTGAAAAATTTACAGAGTAAATAATTATGAATCAATTTATTTCTGTTATAAGTGCACTTGATAAATTAAGAACAGTTCTTGACTAAAGTTATAAAAAACTCACCTGTAAACCCAGGAGTAAGAGCAGCCATTTTTCTGGCTAAAATATTTTTGTCCAAAATAGTTTTTAGAGGTTGCAGGTGAACTTTGAAAATGGATGCTCGACCTTTAATGTCAGGAGCTGGAACATAAATCTGCCTGTCAAATCTTCCAGGTCGTAACAGAGCATGGTCCAAGATGTCTACTCGGTTAGTAGCTGCCATCACAACCACATTAGTGGTGGTGTTGAAACCTAAAATTGGAGAAAAACAAATTATTAGTGTTTAACCCTGAAGTATTCGCGTGAATTTTTCGAACATCAGTACTCACATGGGGTGTTCCTGACACCTCACATGCATTTTTGTTAAAAAAGAAATTTATCATCAGTATCTGATAAATTTTTATTAGGTATGTTTTTTTTACTGTTTGTGATTATTTATAAGTTAACTTTAGCAAAACACAAGTTGATTTAGGATTATAAATATATTTCATAGACAAAGAGTTCGAGAATATTCTTATGAACCTTTTCAGATGTCAATAGGTGAAGTAATGTTTGATGGATGTTAAGAATATATTCATACTAATGTCAGTGCTGTAAATAAAATAAGGAGTTCCCCAAAAGATTTTTGCACAAATGAGAAATAGCGGTTTTCCACAACATGCCCCGGCAAACTTTATCTGCCAGTTTAGAAAGTCAGCACTTGTGCTATTGTGCATTCCATCACTTCCGTGCAGTGTTGGAGGTATAGGAGATTTTCCCTCTCTCTCTATCCCATGTTATTCTTTGTATAGCTCTATCTCTCTCTAAAGGTAGCCTCTACCCAAGGTGCGCATAAGCAAATCTTCCCACCAAAATCATTATTTATTGCTCTATTTTTGTGTTTTTAATTTAATTTTTTGTGATTTAAAGAAGAAATTTTGTTCTTTAATAGTTCTGAATTTTTAAATTACTAGGAAATTACTGAAGTAGCGTAATAACTGAAAACCCTACGTTTTTTCCCTGCATTAACACTGATAGAAAACCAAAATTGTCATAGACGGCAATTTCTAATCGAAAGTAACGATTTTTCGTGTGGTACTTCTTTAAAGGTTGTGGTTAACAAATATCTCCTTGATTGTTGGCCAAAAAGTACGATAATTGTTTTGAAATAGTTTAAACCAAAACACATCTCAAATTTCCACGGAGAGCATGAAATTTTCAGTCGCCTACTGAATCGTGTTCTGTTGGTTTTAGATGGGTGCAGTATGCAGGAGAAATGCGAAGAAAGGTTCATATTTGCAGATGCTGCAATCAGGAAGTAATAGTGTTTGATGGTTTTCAAAATATTGAATTATATTTGAAAGAGCATGTGAGCAAACGGCCGCCTCAGTTTCTGCAGCGGAGAAAGATATGCATTTACTTCAGGTTTAACTGTTGATTTGGACCGTAAATGTCTTAGATGCTTTGATTTTAGAAAAATTATTTATCTTTGTGGCAGTGATTTTAATGCTTAGGTAATTGCTATTATTATTTTGTTTTGAAAAACGGTTTTCATTTATATACTATAAATGAAAATTGTAACAAAAAGTTTTTTTATTTGAAGGGCGATCAAAAGTTATGTAAAACAACACCAGGGCTATAAATAGTAATAGTAAGGCTACATTAAAATGTGAAGGAAAAACACTGTTATTCACTAAGCGAGCCAGCGCACCATCACAGAAAAAACGTCTTAACTCAAGAAATACAAGGAAGAATAAGAATTTTTACTGGAAAATGCTAAAAACACAGCTACCGAAAATTACAATAGGAAAAAGTACAATACAAAAGGTATGGAACCCTGTCATAAAACACATGGCTGGGGATTCCACAGCACCCCACGTGAGTAATGCCGGGTTTTTGAAGTGAAAGTTCCCATCAAAAGTTCCTATACTGTCTATTATACAGTAGAAAAATGTTATAATGTCTCACTATACTCTGGATTCAGATACACTACAGGTCAAGGCATCCCCTAACAATATTGTTAAAAGAAATCAATGTGTACAAGATCCAATTTAATGTTTTTTCGGTTTTTAGTTTTTTCCAAAAAAGGTTTCAGCATATTTCTGGGAAATAGCTAAAAAAAATTCATGAACAATTGTGATAATTTTTTAATGGATCAAGTTCTGAATAGTGTGGGCATCAAGAAGAAAAAAAATAATATTTTCGAAACATCAAAACCTGATCTCTGAAAAACCTTTGTTACCTTCGGTTTTCAAAGCACTGTTCTTCAAAAATATCATTATAGCAAGAAGTTACTTCATTCCAAGCTTTTTTCAGTAAAAAAATCTGATGTGGTCAACACATGACTTTCTCCATATTTGGGGTATAGATATTTAAATTATTATGAATAGCATTATCAGCCAAAATTATTATTTCCTATCGTAAAAGAATACAGTCGTCCTTATTGCCGTAAATTCTATTTTGAATATGTTTACAGAATTCACCGCTACATGGTGGTGGCGCTGTAAACTGGAAAAGGTAAAATATCTACGAAATGGATGGCTCTACGAAAATTTGCTTCAAACGAAACTTGGAAGAAATATTGTTTTCTACAACTTTGGTCCTCATGAGGACTACCAATATCAACGTTTTAAAGGAGATATTTGTCGGAAACCGAAAAAACCGATTATTTATAAATAATTCCTAAACAATAACTGCTATGGAAAATTGTTTCAAATGAAAGTTGCAGGAAATTACATTCTCTATAACCATTGTATAGAATTCTGCATACAATAATAATGTTTTAACGGAGATATTTCGTCAAAACCGAATCGAGTTTTAAATAAACCTCGACTTCTGGTTAACCGTTATTGTCCAAAAACTAATCAGCACTTCGGACTCATACCAAAGTGTTATATATGTAATTTGGTGATAATATGACAAGTACTTTTTGAGTTATAGCGCCCACAATCAGATACATCCACACAGACACACACACAAACACATATACATCATTCCGAAAATAGTCTAAGCGTGTTCTAGGGACCTCAAAACGTGTATTTACGTTGAAATCTCGAAGTTGATTTTTTTCGTGAACATAATACTTTCCGATTACTACGTATGGAGAAAGTAAAAAGCAAAATATCTCCGAAATGGATGGTTCTACGAAAATTTGTTTCAAACAAAACTTGCAAGAAATATTATTCTCTACAACTTTGGTCCTCACGAAGATTACCAATAACGATGTTTTTAAGGAGAAAATCGAAAAACCGGTTATTTATAAATAACTCCTAAACAATAACTACAATAGAAAATTGTTTCAAATGAAAGTTGTAGAAAATTACATTCTCTATAACTTTTGTATAGAATTGTATATACAATAATGATGTTTTAACGAAGAAATATCGCAAAAACCGAATCTGGTTTCGAATAAACCTCGACTTCCGGTTACCCGTTATTGTCCAAAAACTAATCAGTTCTTTGTGCTCATGTTAAAGTGTTATATATGAAGTTTGGTAACGATATGGCACGTACTTTTTGAGTTAGAGCACCCAAATTCACATACACACACCGTTACACACACAGACATCATTCCGAAAATAGTCTAAACGTGTTCTAGGGACCTCAAAATGTGTATTTCTGTTGAAATCTCGAAGTCGATTTATTTCATGAACACAATACTTTCCCATTACTACGTATGGAGAAAGTAAAAATCTCTCCTCATCTTTCCCACAAACACCGTATTTACTCGAGTAATACCTGCACGCATGTAATACCCGCACCCCCAATTTTGGAAGTAAATATCTGGGGGAAAAAGTTATTCGTGTAATACCTGCACTTTAAAAATTTCAATTTTGTTATTTAACGGTAACATCGGTAAACTAATCTATCTGAAGTCGAGTCTGATGATGCGTAAGCAAGGCTGACCATATCCAAACAAGACGAAAACGGGACATTTCCCACCAAGAAAACGGGACAGGTTTTTCGCACGATTTTTTTAAGAGAGTGGTTTTTATCACTTCAATAAGTACATCATTTAAAAGGACTTGAATTATTTTGTAGATAAGAAATTTATCTACACCTATTTATCTACATTAAATAGAGAGAAAGGACCTATACTTGATGCGTCCATATGAGTTCGACAATATGCGTTAAAATCAGTTGAATACATTTTTAATGCCAAAATGTCCTTTTTTTGAAAGGAAAAATTATTCGCCACTATGTTAACATAGAGTTTTCACGGAAAGAGTAATCCTAACGTGAATGAAATTTAATATGAAAACATTTGCTCGTTTTCTTAGCTATCAATTTTAATATAATAGTGAACTAGACATGAGATTTCTGTTATAATTGTTGCCAAATATTTATATTTATTACTATCAGAAATACCCGGCGTTGCCCGGGGAAATTTTGTTCAAATCCAATCGGAATTCTAGATGATACATGGTATTTTAGAATTCACTCGGCCGCTGTTTTGAATAAAACAGGCAGAGAGAAACAAAAACCACGTATGAATTATTTCTGGGAGCCCTCCACAATCGTACAAAATTTGATTCAAATCAATAGTAGGACTTGGGAAAATACGAGTAGTTTAATCAGTCCCCGCAGTCCAATTACGGATAAAGAAGTAGTCGTTTCCCACCTTTCTCACTGTGTATAAGATGTGGAGTTACTTGTTCTTTGAGAACAGGAAGTTTATGAGAACAGTTATTTTATTGAACAGTTTAGGCATCAGAAAAGTTCGAAAAGAACTGTTCCATTCTTTCTGACCAATCTCTAGTGTTAAAATATTTAGCACTAGCATACAAAGTTATTTTACTTTTTGTACATTTAAAACATTTGGGATTAAAAAGTAGCCTATGGCCTTCCTATTTGTGAAGAAAGTATCTGTTGAAAGTTTGATTACTCTAGCTTTAACGGTGTGGAAATGTATAGATGCACAAATAAACAAACAAACTTTCATAAATATATAGGAGATATTATACAAGGTAATATCATTACGAAGTATTTAAATGTATAACAAATAATCGTAATCTTGAATTTTTTTCTTTTATTTAGAAGTCGAGCGATAAGTTTCAAATAAAGAAACAGAAACCCTATTTATTCATTACAAACCTATTTAAAGAAAGTTGATTTAAAAATAATAATTTAATTTACAATGCAGATAGAGTTTTGTAATTAAATATTACCACCAGATAAGGTCTTTTGACCTCATTTCGGAAGCAATATAATATCAAATAGTAAGGAAAACAATTGTATTTAAAAAGTAGATAAACAACATTCTAATTCTCCGCATGAAAGTAACTAATATTTGCTCAATATCAAGCAAGAGAAAATTGTAATTAAGCCTATAATGTAAGCAAATTAAATAATGTTGTTTAAAAAGTTGTTTTTAGTTGTTAAAATTTTTAAAAATATTCTCATTTATTACGTATGTATATTATCACAAAAAACAAGTAAGATGAGTTAATAATGCAGATGACGTTTCATAAGAATAAATTGCCATTAAAATAAGCGAATTGGTGGTCTTACCTTTCACAGGAATTCTGCTTAATTTTCTCTCACTATCACAATGTATATCACTTCCTTTGCTTGCTAAACATTTTTTTACATTTACATGAATACCCTGCAAGCCACCAGAAGCATTTGGCAGGGGGTGTCACTGCACTAAATGAACTCTAACTAATGCCTCTGTTGGACTGTCTTATCGCGTCTGGGAAAAAAGATCTGTAGTATTTCTTGGTTGTAGCGATTGTTTCGACGTATTTTCTCGTACGCTCTGAACTAACGTTACATTCACTAACACTGATGGGTTCAACTATGCCGCATACGTCTTCAACAAATTCGGAGCTTTTAAACTTTTCAAATAGTTTCCTTATGTACTCAATTCTTCTACTCTTCAACATCTGCCATTTCAGGTCCCTCAAGATCTCTGCTCCACTCACATCATACCGATATTCTCCCTTTACAAATCTAGCCACTCTACGCTGAACCATTTCGAACTCCCTAGTTGGGTCCTCCTCGAAAGGGTCCTATACTGCACAACAGTATTCCATGACTACTGAACTGAGAAGGTAATACGATCGGGTAAAAGCCAAGAAAAATATTACAGCCGAATCAAAGCCTTGCACAGACACTATCTCTTTAGGCAAATTATAATGCAACTTTAATTTTGTTGAAGTTTCTGCCTTGGTTTGCTTGAATACCTTGATTAATTCTGTTACATAGATGCAAGTAAACAGAGTCCGGAGCTCACAGAAACAGGAAGGCGAGTAAATTTGTGCATCCTGCTCAATGAAGTCAGTGTCAACTTGGCCTTATCCACACTTTACAAAACCGAGAAAATGCTCAGTTAACATCTAATATGATCCACATTTTAAGAAAATTGAAAAATCTGAATTTTAATCGCGAAAGTCTTTAAAACGGGACGAAATGACTTTTTTGCCGAAAACAATGGGACAGTCTGGAGAAGGCCCAAAAACGGGACTGTCCTGGCGAAAACGGGACATATGGTCAGCTTACGTAAGCGGCAAAACTCATGTACTTAAGACATAAATATTAAAACAACTTTTAAAGCCTATTCTAATGCAATCAATAGTGAAAAGTTGACAATGAACAATATTATATTATAAGGAAAGAAGTAGGAAGCGTATTTTGAAGGCCAGTGCATTAATATCGCCAAAAGGTTTCGTTTTGAGTCACTGCACAGTGTACATGCTTTATTTTCGCTAAATGTTCAGAATCACAACGGATATGCTACCATCACTGAAAGGTGTGCACCTCTCATAAAAGAAAACTTAAAAACTATGTACACAAACTAAATCCAAACATCCAATAGAACAAGTTTTGATTCTTTCTTAACATAATTATAAATCGATTTAGGTCATAAGGCTCCATGCGGTCTCATTATCTTTCGATTATTAAATTGTATGTAAATACCCATAAAAATTATAATGAAAACAAGAAATATCGTAAAATTTTTAAACAAAGAATTTATTCAACTCTTATTTCAAGGGCTTCTTTAGGAATTCCACGTTCGTTTTTTTTCTAATACCTAATCACTGATCTGGTCTTCATCTGCAACATAATCACCCCATAAGTAATGCTCCTCAGTTCCATCCAATGAATTCGAAATTCCAGTCACTTTAAAGCCGTTGATCACAGTTTCTTCACTTACACCGCGCCATGCTGCGAACACCCATTGGCACACCTCAGACAGCGGAGTGCAATTCAGCCTGCCCATTGCCGTTGTGTTCTTCAAATTTAAGCATGAATCACGTAAAATTAAAGATAAAATCTGCGGTGTACAGCACCTTCCAGGAAACACTGAATTCATTCTTTGCCACGAAATGCAACAGGTGTTTCGCAGGTGGCCTACCGTCGAAATGTAAAGGGCATATCTTTTGTAATGTCTGCACCCCCTTTTTCTGGGTCCAGTTTTAAGGAAAAAAGGTGCGGGTATTACTCAAGTAAATACAGTATTGGGTGTATTCACTGGTAGTAGTGCAAATCGCTGCGGTCAATATGATCACTTGCTCAAAAACAAACTTTGCTGATCAAATGCAATCTGCCCGCCCACATGAAGCCGCCTCCACTTTGGCTACTACCATGCCAATTTCTTAATTTCCCGCTTGGTCACTTCCACCACCTGCTCCTCCCACTTACCGCATTCACATGGGAGGTAGCTTTAGAGATTAGATGTGTTTTTATTTTCAGTTAAATTTCATATATAAATAATGATGGACTGCTAAAAATAATAGTTCCATGACCCTTAATTACGTGTTTTCCAAAATACAGTGGGTTGCCTATAACACGTGTTCTTTCTCTTTCCTGATACCCATATTATAACAGGGTTCCACTATATTTAAAGGTGCTGCTTGGCTGAGTGCATACTTAAGTGCCAGCCAGATGGAGGAGGATGGAGATGGTCTACTTGAATTCATGATATCCAGACTCCCTGGGGTGATTTGATGTTTGTGGAATGTGTAAAACATCACTTTCTGAGTAATGACTAAAAACTGTAAGGATCGATTTATCATCGAGATAGTTTGTTTACCACTTGAAAGGGTGATTAAGCATTGGCCCAGTTCATAAGATTGCTTCTCAATTTCATTTCTCCCTCTTCATAAAGCGGCGCAGTGCTTCTCGATTACATGATTCAGCCTCTCAGCCCTGTGTTCATCTCGTTGTTTTTCTCTCTTTTATAGTACCTGACTTGTGTGGCAGCAAGTAATAGGGTTTCTTAGAATGTAATTTTATACAAAATGGCCTCAAAAAGGAAACTGGGGAAGAGTAATATTGCATATGATGAAGTTAGTGAGGAGAGTGAGATTGAGGTAGGGGAGCTGAAGAAGTGAGTGCAACCAAGGTTCGTGAGGATGCTAACTGTAAGCCTCCATAACTTAGATAATACATCAGCTGTGTACACCCATTTACAGCTGGTTCAAGTGGCATAAAAAAATAAGTAGATACTGAACATCACAGAGAACTCAACTCCACTGAGCATTTCCATGCTCTATTTTACAGATATTTTCCAATTTCTGGTGGACGAGACAAAAAGGTACTACCACCAGTATATTAGCGTAAAAATTTGATTTAACTATGAATTTATTGAACAAGTAACTTTAACTCGGTAACTTGCCAATATATTTTCTACAAAATACTTTTTATTTGAAGGTTTTATCTTAATTAGTTCTTAAGATATGATAATTTACTCAAAAATCAGCATACAGCATTTCAATATCACAAATGAATTCTCCTGGCGGCCATTACGGCAGGAATTTACATAAAGGATAAAGGTTAAAAGAGTTCAAGATGTAGACCTTGGCAAATAATTCAAATAGCAACTTAAATAAATGTTCCAGGACTCACTCTGTCAAAACTTTATGAACATTACAAAATAAATGTTAACCACCACAACAGTACTATTCTACTTCCAGAAATGATTCCCTCCATATAATAAAATCACATCCACTATAATTTACCATTTTGATTGCAAATCAAATTAATTTAACAATGCCATAAACCATTAATTTCCAGACAGAAAACATAATAAAAAATAATAGTATGCTATATAAATGAGCCATTACACTCACCATCCATTTCCACTAACAGTTGATTTAAGGTATTTTCTTGCTCTGAATGCCCACCGAAGCTACGTCCACCTCTTTTTCTTCCGACAGCATCAATTTCATCAATGAATAATATGCATGGAGCATGCTTCCTTGCCATTGCAAACATGTCGCGGACCTTGAAAGAAATTTTAAATTTAATTTTGATTTTTTCACAACTTATGCATCAAAAATTTTAAAAAATCACAAAAATAACATTAATTAAAATCTCTTCTCCTCCTCCACCATTGATTCTTAAATACAGCAAAATATTAAAATTAATTAAGCACTAGCAAAATGAAAGTGAAACATTTTCAATAATTACTTCCACGTTTCCTAAATCCTTTTTTGATACTTTACTACATAATTAAAATCAAATGGGATTATTCTCACCAAAAAATACATAGGTATATCTTCAAACAAAACATTGTCAAACATATCCTATACCTCAATTATAAAAATATTCAAATTGATAATAAACTAAGCCCATTAATAGCTTAATGACATGTATCACAGCTGTCTTACAATTACTTAGGCAACAAAAAATCATTTTTGAGCCCTAGTAACATCAAAGATTAGATCCATATCTCACCATAGTTTTTATACTAATTAATACTGAAATCTTTATATATTTTTGTTGGAATAGAACAAATGTGACCAAATTTAGGTCATAATGTGAATACTCAAACACAGTGCTGTAGTCGTAAAAAAAGCAGAGGGTATACTGTATACTTAAGTAAAACTTTAAGGGAGGGTTCTTACCCAGTTATTTTAGAGCAAATTACATGACTGTAATGTTATGATGCCAGGAGAAAACGTATGAGGTTTTTTTTCAATCAACCTGTATAGTTTTTCATAAGGCGTGGATATATGCTATTTGTTAGAAAAAGCAGAGGGTATACCCTATTCATTCAAAAAATGCAGAGGGTATACGTATACTCTCCACTACAGCACTGCTTACACGAATTCTCTATTCAAAACACACAAAGATGATAAAATATTATAATGTTGTGGTCTAACTTTGAGATATGAAACATATTTCACAATTTAAAAAATTTTTTATGTAACACTAGTTTAATCCTTTTTGCAAATAGTTTTTTTAAGAACCACAGTAGGCATCATTAATTTAACATCTACAGATCAAAGATCATTAGAAAAAATAATTAGGTATACTTACTCTAGAAGGTCCAACACCAACAAACATTTCAAGAAACTCGGATCCAGAGACAGTAATGAAAGGCACATTAGCTTCTCCTGCTGTAGCCTTGGCAAGAAGCGTTTTACCAGTTCCAGGTGGTCCTGCATTGATTAGTTAAAACTTAAATACAAAAGAGAGTACATCTTAGGTATTTCTTGTGCCATCAATTGAATTATTTATTCAGTAATGGTCCTATTCCATCTACTTGTAAGGCATATGCAATTTGTTCAATGATGCATAATGCTGTGTTTTATTAAAAGAGTGGTTTTCCAATATATATACACATTGAAATCTATCTTTTTTTTTGACAAATATGATGAATGAATATGAAACAAATATTAACTATCAATTAATAGAACAAAAACTCACCACGACAATTGGACATAAGATTACTTGAATAACGATAAAAAAGTGGATCATTCCACCAGTTACACACCACATTAATTAAATCTTAATTACACTTCTTGCCAAGCTTGAGTGTAGTTTCCAATCCGCTTACCTGTTAACATTGCTCCCTTTGGTATTTTAGCTCCCAAATCAATATACTGCTGAGGATTTTTTAAAAAATTTACAAACTCCATAATTTCAAGCTTGGCTTCTTCACAGCCAGCAACATCTCTACAAAAAAGTCATAACATCTATAAGACACACAGTCATAGCCATGGTCTAAACAAAAACTTACAAACAAGGAGTATACACTCACCTGAATCTTACTCCAATTTCATTTGAGTTAATTAGTTTTGCAGTGGATTCCATGACCCCACCAAAAATCCCTCCTCCCTTCCTGCCCCCACGTGCTCCCATCATTTCGGCCGATCTTCTCATCATGTATATCAAGAACCCTAAAAAAATTTCAAGCGCTTAGTAGAACCTAAGTTTTTTCTCTAATTAATTTATAACTAAGCTTGTCATTTCTTACCTATTATCAGAAGTGTTGGAAGAATTCCCGTTATATTCGATGCTTCAATCTCGTTTTTATAAATCACAGGAATAAAATTGGCTGGCTCTAAATTCATCTCTATTTGTGCATTTTCGAGATTTCTTTCGAATGAATCCACACTGCCAATGTTGAACCACAGAACACTCTGAAATATTGAAGGTTACATTTAAAAGTGGTTGATACAAAAATGAATTTAACAACTGCAGAAACTAAAATCTGGCTTACGTTTCCATTCACGCTGTTTCCAGGAAGCAGTCGTACTTTCACCCATTTCTTGTTTATTACTTCCAGCTTTTCGACTATCGATTTTGAAAGGTAACTGTAAATTTAATGGGTGTTACAGGAGATTTGGACTTAGTTCAAATTAAATGATATGATATAGCAGACAACTCACTTGGTAACAAACTCTTTCCATGCTATTTCTTTATAGCCTTTCTCATAATAAGCTATGGTGCCTAAAAGAGCAACTGTGCCCACTACTCCAATTATTAGCCATTTGTCACGCTCACTGTCACCAAAGCCTTTGGCTCCACTAGCCCCTGGACCCCTGCGAATTAAGTTACGTAATATGACATAACACTCATAATACGTCCTAATAGTACAGTATGTATATATTAAAACCTTGGTCCTCCAAACATTCCAAATGACCATTGCTCTGGGGGTTTCTGTTGCATCCTAGGAGGAGGTGGAGGAGGAGCAGATTCCCCCTTCGATGATCCACTTTCTTCTTTGGGCAATTCCTTCGCATCTTTGCCGCTTTCGGGTTTAGCTGCTGACTTTTTACCACCAGGTTTAAAAAACTTTTCAAAGCCTTTGGGAGGTTTTTCGCACAGAAGCTTCCAATTTTGTAAAACCAATTCTAAACATGGAGCTCCAGGGGCATTTTGTAGTTGAGCGAGTTTCTGTCCAAGCTACAAGAAACAATACCGGGTTAATATTATAAATATACAACTTAAAATCAAAATATAACGTTATATTTAAATCTTTCGCAATAATGTCCGGTGTTGCGTGAGTATATTGTCGTCGTAAATTCCTGTGCTTTATGTAATGATTATCATTTTAAATTATATTATGATCTAAAGCATAATTACAATGTTGCGGTCAATATTTCCTCTCTTTACTCCATTCCATAAAAGTCTTTCTAACTTTCTCACGGTTGAAAGTAAACGATGAGCCATTTCGTATTTAATCCTCCAAGACAAATTTTCTTTTACGAACCAACCAAAACACCGTAACACGCACACGATGTTCTTGTGTTACTTGTTCGATAATCAGTTGTAGAGGTCATTGGTGTTTTGATTTTTAGTAATAAGGAATTATTTAAGATATCAACCAAAAAATCGTTGCGTATGCCATGCGTATATTGAAAAATTTAGTATAAACTTTGGCTAATGGTGAAAATATAACACACTGTTACTGTTATTTTGAACATCAGTGCCACATAGAGAATTGACAACACTGCCATCGCGACTTCAACCATCACGAAAGTATCAGAAAACGCTTATCGGTTCTCAAGTACTAATTGTTATAATGGGTAAAAGAAATAAATAAAATGCTGTCAAACTTAGTGAAGGTGGTGAACTGTAGCATTTTTCACTTCTCCTTAGTTTTATAAACTCACTAAATACTATGTCATCGCGAGTACTTCGAAAACTTCAGGGAGATCAGGACCTTGGGAGTGTGCTTGGAGTTGAAGGAAATAGTGATGCCGAAACCGATGTAACTGGTGCTTCAGTAAGAAAGAAGCCTCTAAATGTCAACCGCTATGATTTGGTAAATTATTTGTATTGTGCTGTGATATTTACCATTTTATAAATGAAGTTCTTGTAATCTATTTGAAAGCAAAATCGTGTCTTATCTACCCCATTCTGTTATGAACGTACCGTCTTCTGTAACTTTGATTAATACGTCCCTTTAGCTTAACCAGCAGTCTCTTTCCGAGTCCGAAGTGAAAGAAGATGATGATCATGAAACAGAGGCCAAAGATGCAAAGGATAGTTTGGGTGATGATCGAGCATCCTCTAGAAGGAAAAAGAAGAAGAAGAAGAAAAAGTCCGTTAAATCTCTTAATTGCCGGAGAAGTAGCGAAGATATAGAGGTATAGTTATATATTTGTAAAACTGCGTGACAATAAATTTTGAAATTCACGTAGACAGATGTTGACCTCCATGTTAAAAAACCTCATAATAATAACTTTGAAATTCTTTCGAGGGCTGTGGCATTTACTTTGTGGTTTTCTATAATAAAAGAAAAAGAAAGTGCAAAATGCATTGATTTTGTAGTCTTTCTTTTTACTATGTTTTGTTACTTTTCCAAAAAATATAGCATTGAAATCCTGTTATAAGAAGAATATTGTACCTCTGCTGTGTGTTTTTCAAGTATATCTTGCTTAATATGTACAAAATTTTTATTCTCTCTTAGGTAAGGCTTTAATTTTAATCATGAGCACTAGGTGAGACATGCATTAGTGTTTTGATTTAGCATACGTTTTTATGTCTTAAAACCAGGTTGATGAAGTTGAGCGTTCAGTACGAGAGGTAAATCAAATACTTGGAGAAACACCATCATTAAATAATTATGTCAGTGCCGAAACAAAAGCTGCAAGTCAAAAGAAATTTACAGGCATATTGAGTGTAGAGCATCGAAATTTGAATCCAAACATTGAAATGAAAAGAATATTTGGATCTAAGGTTATTCAGTCAGAGCAAAGGTTAGCATAGAAGTTCAGTGGTAACATTTTTCAATGTAATCATTTGTGAATGGTAATAAAATGACAGTGATTAACTCTCATCTTGTTTTAGCAAAAGGAGAGGCCGTGGAAGAGGTACACTTAAGTCAACATGGCTTGTTTCTCCCAAAGAAAACTGGCCACAGATTGGAAAACCTGGTGAGTCCCTAAGTTGTTTTATTACTCGCATATAATAATTAAAAATTGTTATTTTATACTTCACTTTTAATATGTATAGGTTTGTCAATGAGCCTTGTGGAGACCAAAAATGGCATACAATACTTCAAGTACGAGCACAACCTTCACTATCAGCAAATTCAAATGAAGTTCCTAGAAGCTGTTGAAAGTCTCAATCCAGATAATATTGTGGTTTGTATTACTTATCTTCATTTGTTAAGTTGAGATTACTCTAACTTATTTTATATTCTGAAGTATTGCAGAATCTCTGTGATCCTATGTACATACATAATTTAGCACTTTTCATATTTGAAAAACTTGGACATTTTTTTCTTTGACTCCATAAAAGAAAATTATAATAAAGTAAAATGTTAATTTCGGCTTTATTTGGTTTTTGGGTCTTTAAAGTCAGATCTGTAATATGGTAAGATTTACCATATTTACCTGAACAGAAGATTATTTCCTGTATTTATATTTAAAAAATCAAAAGTCCTCATTTTTATTCTGTAAGATAACTCTGAAAGGAATAGTTTTCTGTCAAGGTGTTTCATAATAAAAATTCAGCATTGCCAAAGTATACATGTAATAGTGTCAAAGGTCAAAAGAAATTCTGAAGTGTGACATTTATACAGATAAGTCTTATTGTTAGTGAGCCCTAGTTTAAGAATTATTAGGACTGGTGTGAATGTTTTCCTGTATAAAATAATTTCATTTGGGTTAATCTTATAATAAGGCAAGGGTCTTTTTTTCGGCTGGAACGCTGATTCGGAAGTTGTTTTCATGCAAAATATAAAATCAAGAAACTTGTAAGAATAAAAAATTATACATTTTGAAAATGGTACTTCAAATTCAAAATATTTATTATTAGAATGACATGCATTTCACATGCGAAATGGCATTTATGACCTGATGTTTATAATATTCACCTTTTCGTCTGCAAAAAAGTATGCTTCTGGAGGCTAATTTTTTAGAAAAAGCACTGTAATCAGGTGAACACAGTAATTCAAAGGATATCTAATTGAACAGTATTAAGACTTGGGATATTATCATACTCATATTTTAATGAATGAAATTCAGAATCAGAACAAGACTAGTTGAGATAATAACATTATTTAATGAGTGATTCTAAAGAGTCAAAGTTATTGTTAATCTTCAAGTATAGAAGTAGAAATAATACTAGGTCTTATGAAATTGTTTTTTGGTATTCCTATTGAATTTGTTGAGGGTTTACCTTTGTAATGTAATATCACGTAATAATACATGGCATATAATTATTGTGTTTGAATATTTTTTCAGAGCATAATCAACATGCATCCGTATCACGTTGATGCTCTCATACAGTTATCTGATCTCAGCAAAATGAGTGAAGACTTGCAAATGGCAGCAGAACTTGTTGCTCGTGCATTATATTGTCTGGAATGTGCATTTCATCCTCTTTTTAATATTGCCCAAGGGAATTGCCAACTTGATTACAGGAGACAAGAAAATAGGTAAAACTAATTTTTAAATTTATCATAAGAACTCCTGTTTCAAAACCCTCCAATTTCTGCTTAATTTTCTTCGCTTAGTGGTAGGTGTTCATAAAACATTAAATTTTATCTGCCTATGTATTCAGGAGTGGACCAAGGCAGCTTAGCACCCCAGTTGTGAACACATTCCATTGCTCTCTTCAGATATATTTAAGAAGACCTTCAAATATATTAATTCATTTATAGCTTCTTAAAGTTGAAATGTACTATGGAAATTTGAAAGAATGCCATTTCAGCAGTATATGTTGCTAGCCTACATTTATCTACTTGCAAGTTTGCCAGGCAAGCATCACATAGATTATTGTAACCCAAGCAGCTGCCTAACTCTCAGGTCCATCCTATATAGTTATTCTACTTCCAATTTCAAAGATTTATACCATAATGCAGGGATCACCAAGTGCCACACAAGACTTCATGTACAACTCTGTAAGCCACATACCACCTTTCAAATGACTGATTGGCCCATGTGAAAATTTCTAGGAGCATGTTTTGTGAATTTTTTTGATTCTGTAATATGCCATATGCCTATATTAAAAGTATTCAGCATCCATCTCTTGGAAAATATTGTTTAATATAAAAAATGATGTCTAAGAAAAACTCCTGCAGGTAAATATGTAAAACTTAAAGAAATTGATGGGGTAAGGTGGGTCAGATGTTATAACTGTGCAGGCCAGATGTGGCCCACAGGCCGTAGTTTGGAGATCCCTGCCATAGATGCAGATAGTGCTTCTTAATTTTGATCTGCATTGCTGATAAGTTTTTTAAACCAAGAGGAAAATATTGTGGATGACGTTAATAATGACAGAATTTGATTGAAGATGAAGTTAAAATCAATAGTTTTAAAACTTTTAGAAACATCCAATTTGCATTTCAGCTCAGATTTAACCACCAGTCATTGCTTCTTTTAAGGAATACATATTTTTTCTTTTGGTGTAAATAAATTGAGGTAAAGGGTGTTTGTGGGGTTGAGAGAAATTTATTTAAATGTTGAAAATTTTCTAGGTCTGAAGGTTTAGAGCTATGAGTGGATAGGGGATTTTTAGGTATTGTGCAAGAATTGTTCTAAAACCCAAAATTATATATAAACTATGGGCCTATTTCAATTTCTGTGTTATTATTTAATTTATAAATTTTCTTTAATAGTAGACGGTACTTTATTTTGCAAGCATTTCAGCCTTTCTGAATAACGGGGTAAAAACAACCACAGGTTGGCGCTGAGTGCGAATGGACTGCCTGGTGTAGCTTCCTCTCGGTGCTGCATTGTGTCGTGTGTGTTGTGAGTGCGTGACTTTAGGATACGGGTCTAGCCCCATCGCAGGTTCCTTATCGGCATTGCGGGTCGCTGGTAACGGGTTTAATCCAGTCACAGGTTCCTCAGTTTGTTTAAATTTTGAGTTCTTTTTAACAGGCAAAATATTGACATTTTTGATTTTTTTGTCGATTTTGCCACTTCACCTACCTACATGTCAAATTTCAAATCTGTAGCTCACCTGGAAGTGCCTCATAATTTGTATCCTTCTATATCCTATGTAAGAAGCATCTATATATTATAGATAAATTTTCTTTATATACAATATTATTTGTGTTGGGCATATTTCATTTTATGTTTTATTAAATTTGCAAAAATTCTCTATATAACAAGAGAGTAATATATAAAATATTGTTTGTGACAGTTGGCTCTTGCTTAGGACCTGGTATGTATAATTTGAATTTTTAAAGAATTTGACTGTCAAACTCTTGAACATCCCACTCGTAGTTGTCTGCTTGGGCAGAAAAATACCAGGTTCGTATAATGTTTGGCCTTGCAATTTATTTATTGTCATGGCATAAGACAGTTTTATTTGGAATTGTCTGTGATGCATGTTAAAAGGAATTACTGGATCATTTGACGTGTCAAGTGTTATATGTGGAAGAAAATGAATGTCCAGCCAAAGAACTTCGAACTTAATCACATTTGGTTGAATTCCCCGGACTATCATGCGAGTTCCATTGCAACACCTCCTTGATTTTGACAAATTCCGTAAAAGCATAACGTTCCAATTTTCAAATTTAAGGAATGAGGTCGTAGGGCAGCTCTGGATTCAAACTTCAAAACTTAACAGGGAAATTATCTTGAACATCTGCATCTTCCTCTCCACTGTCATTTTTTACAATATTGATGACATAGCATGTTCTTTGTTCCTCATGTAACCGAAATAGCACTTTTTTGTTTATTTTCCTAGAAGATTCGGTTTTACTATTTTGTGCTATCAGCAGTCGACCTTCCTCCAATGCCAATAACCAGTTTGAAAATTCTTGATTATTTTCTGCATGCATATTAACGGTTAAAGGAATAACATTTAAATGATGATAAATAATAATAATTTTTTTAAATTCTTTTTTCATTAATAAATTCTATTAATTTATTAACATATTATTTTTTCTTACAATTAGTTTTTTTTCGGTCCAATAAAGCCAGTACATGGTTATATTGTGCACACAACCTATATATTACATATTTATTACAAAACAGGCTACACAAAATTCTTTTTTACGTGGTAAGTAATAAAACAAGTGTCCACACAGACATATTTTACATTCATAGGAAGTATCTTTTTTTCCCGTTTTTCCATCTGCATTCTTGGTCTTTATGTGTAAGCAACACACTTTCTTTGACAAATAAATTTGTCATTTTTAACATTCTTAAAGCAAAGTTCCTGTATGATAGCTTCCCAGAGAGATCAGTAGCTATAACATCTTTGGAGTTATCATCAGAAGATGAATTGTATTCACTGTCATATATAACCTGTAGTAAGGCAAATAATTTTGTATCTAAATATAGTTTTTTGTCCATCACTAATAGTAGCAAGTTAGGAAAGTACTGCGAAAGCAGACATTATAAGGCAATTTTTTTACAGAAAAATAAATTCCTTCCATTGGTCGTTGTTTAATATTAATGACATTATAATATAGCCCTCCATTTCCCATTAAAAACTTGCCCATACAAAAGCGTTGAGCTCGATTATTGAAACTCAGAAAAACTCCCACTTTTTTTTTATAAAAACTAAAAATGTGTGCTAAATCTACAGGGATTTGAATTCTGTCTTCGTAAATAAGAAACTATAATTTCTAAACTTTCTGACTGTCCGTGTCCTGAGTTTGAATCTTGATGGGAAATAATTTAAAAAAGCAAATACCATATTAGCCTGAATATAAGGCAAGGTTTTTTCAAAAAATTGTCTTTCAGGAAAGTGGGGGTCGCCTTACATTCGGGTCCTTAAGTATGAAGAAGTTACTTTTTTTTGGATTTTCTCATTGGGAAAATAAGGAGTCGCTTTATATTCAGGGTCGCCTTATATTCGGGCTAATACGGTATATAAAACCACAGATTTACGTGCTTTTCTTATGGGGCAATAATGGGGTAAAGTTTGCCTCTGGCAGCCGATCCCAGTCCACCAAATTCTTGCCACAAGTAGTTGTCATATGTAGTAATTTATGCTGAAAATTTGGTTTCTCTAGGTTGAACCGTTTTGGAGATATCATCTGCACAGTCGGACAGACAGACAAAGTGAATACATAAGCGATTTATAAAAAAATCGCTAAAAATCACAGTGAAATTAGCCTATGGAGTAGTTAAAAAAAATGTAATTGTACCCATGACTGTGCCATTATCTACATCTAGTGGTATTTTTGTGAAGTGCACGGTCATAACAGTCTGACAGTATAGGTATCGCAGAAGACATTCCGTAACATTGCATAGAAATTTGGAATAAATTCATGCACATCATGTGCACAGAAGGCACCTTCCATCAAAAACATAGCAAATAATCTTTAGCTCACAAATACAGTTTTAGCTCAAAGAAACAACTGCCTCTAAGACAGCATATCTTAATTGTATTTGTATTCTTTTTTATCTTTTCAGGGCACTTTTTATAGCTTTATTCAAGCATATGACATTTGTTGGTCAGAGAGCTTGTTATCGTACATCTTTGGAATTCTGCAAGCTTCTGTTATCACTGGATCCAGAGGGTGATCCATTAGCAGCAGTGTTGATAGTGGATTTTTATGCTTTGCGGTGCCACGAATATGAATGGTTTATTCGTTTGTATGAAGAGTGGGAAGCTCAGGGTCGCAACCTCTTGCAGTTGCCCAACTTTGCATTTTCCGTGGCAGTTGCTAATTTTTACTTAGCAACTCATGAAGCGGAATCTAAGTCAAATGGTGATGGAGGGAAGCCACCCAAGTGGGATCTTTTGATGGCTGATGAGAAGCTCCAAAATGCCCTGATAATGTTTCCTGGTGTACTCCTTCCACTCCTTGAAAAATGTTCCATTCAACCTGAAGCAAATGTTTTGAATTTCCCCTTCTTTGGATTGAAAGCACAAATCAGGTTGGTAAAATTGTTATTATTTTGATTCGTAATTTGGCGTTATTTTTACATGGATTTGCATCACACATAGGTTGACTAGATTCTTGGTAAAGGGGTAGTTAGCATGTCTAGCTCTCAATGCTAGGGTCGCAGGTTCAAATCCTGCTGAGGGAGTGGTCATGTGTGTTTGTCCTTGTTGTTGTTATGCTCATTATAAAGGCCATAAAGTGCTGTTTATGACCTTGTGGAAATAAATAAATATAACGTGCTGAGGAAGAGCAAACGTTACGTGTTATTTTTATACCTTTCATAGTACATATATATGCTATTCATACAAATTTTGAATTGTTTTAATATAATTTTGTCTAATATGTAGCAAAATTTTTACAAATTTGAAAAATACCGTATATGACCGAATATAGCCCCCCTGTTTTTGGCCAAAAGCGAAGTGCAAAAGTTGGGGGGGGGGGCTATTTTCAGGCACTAAAAATTAGGTGGGTACAAACAAGTGTGCAAAGCTTCAATAATGATGAATTTCATTCGAGTCAGTAAGTGTTTCTATCCATTGTAAGACTAAACTACTCGGGTTGCGAATATTTATTTGCAAGGCTGATTGACGTCACCATATAGGAAGGATTTTTCTATTACCTGATCGCTCTCATTATTGTCAAATTGCAAGTTTTACCGTATTTGCTCGTGTAAGCCGAGACCTCGTGTATTCCGCGCACCCCGGTTTTTGGGCCAGCTCTAGGGAAAAAAATTTATTTGAGCCGAAAAAGGGTTTTTTAAATCACCAATTCCTATTTCTAAAAAATGCTACGCTCAAGTTAAGCATCTTCACATTCCTACGTGACGAATTTATTGGGTGATCTCTCTATATCGGTACTAGCAGAAATCTCGGTAGTCCTCTTTTGTTAAACACGTAACTGTTTTTGTGGTCACATTGGTCATGTTTGCAGAAATCACTCCGTTAGCGATCATTCTGCTGTACGTAATTTTCCAGCCATATGGTCACTGATCCCTACCGTAGCGGTCGTCATTTTTTTGGCGAACTAAAATTATGATCAGCGATCATTCAATGATCACCACGGTGGCTATGACTTTCATAGACGTATCATAGAATAAAGGAAGCACGCCATATCTGAACATGGTAGGCATCGTCTGCCGTGAGAACAAAACCCCCACCAACCCGAACTGGTCGTGCATGCGCCGTGGCCTCCATGACGATTGCAGCAGAAGACTTCGTCGAGTTTGGGGAGCACCCGTTAATATACTTAAAACTCATTAAAAATTTTTATACAATGAATGAAAATGACTAAATACACCTAAATTCAGAAATAGAATAATAGTTGCGGCATGGGTGCTAGCTTAACGTATATTTGTTTACCGACACGACATTTTGGGAAAAAAGGTGAGCGGCAAATAAAAGAATTCGTGTAAGACACGCACCCCCTCTTTTCCACCAGCGTTGTGGGAAAAAAGGTGCGCAGCTTACACGAGCAAATACGGTAATACCAACAAAATTAACCTTGCCCGAGAATGGACTAATTGCCTGGCTAAGCTCGAATTGTTAATTACACAAACGAAAGATAGATCGAAATATGAGCAAAGTGCGAATTTATATTGCTGCATAAATTGGTATGTTATTTCGACTTGCTAATATTGCTGCATTAATTAGTATGTTATTTCGACTTTTTAAAGTTTATTTTTACTCCCTAAAAATGTATTTTTGTTCAATTCCTTGTCAAATATCTCTCTCGTTAGTATACCCTCTGAATTCTGAGGAACAAATCTGAAAACCTTAAAATTCCAATTAGCATGGCGTTTTATCACTCGCTAATTGGTACTTTTTTATTAAATGAGTGCAAGTTTGATATTTCTTCAAATTATACAACATGTTTCATGACATTAAAGTCCTAAAAATAATCGTCCTTTCAGGGTATTAAAATATTTTCTAGATTTGTGTGAGAAAAATGGGTAGGGGGGCTATATTCGGTCAAATATGGTATGTATACATTATTATTGAAAACTCTATCTTAAAGAAATAGGAACATATTTTTTTTTAATTTTTTACAAAATAAACTAATCTAATTGTAAGATTATGTTAAATGATTTTATATTCTGCCATGAAGGATCCACTGTAGGAAGCACCTGTGGCACAGATTGATGCTAACATTATTTTATTTAACCATTACAGTCCGAACCAAGCTTCCTCAAGGTATTAATTACATGGGAAAAGTAAGCAAGGCAATGGGACCAATAAATGAATTGCATCTTATAGATTTTTCTGTGAAAAAGTACCTCTTGCGAATCAGTAAATTGATGCTGACTAATATGATTGGATTGGATTCTATTACATTACCGCATTAACCAGATCTTAACAATAAGCAGCAATTTGTTTTTTTAAGTATTTAGTTTTGAAATGCTGCATTTAATTACAGTAGGTGGTTAATAACAATAACCAGTGGTTAAATTCATTTTTAATTTTAAAATTAAAATTTTTAAACTAAAAATATTTTGAGTTGAATTACTGTTTGGATACTATGAAAATATTAAAAATGAGAATTTGTTTTCTACAAATTATTTATGTATTGTATTTTCTTTATAGTCAACCCCCTGCTTTGCTTCAGTTAATACAGTTGTATATTGCCAGAAATTATCATATTTGGAAAGAATCTGCTCTTTTACCTTGGTTAGAAAAAAATGTTAACCTGGTAATTGAGAGAGTGAATGCTGGAGATCCTCTGGTAAAAGAGTGTGAAATGAAGAGGATGAAAAGGTACCTTGGCACACCCAAGAATATTTTCAGGCACATCATTCTGTCAGACATCAAGGATGTTTCAGCTAATATATCTGGGGTAAGAAACCATAGTACTCTTCTCATGTCTTTCTTATTCCACAATTAAAGAAAATATGAAAAATTGTGTGTCCCATTGTTCTAGTTTTTGACATTCCATTTGTTTAATAAAACTAGATAGATTGTCTGATAATCACTTACTATGTAACAGTTTTAAAAAAGTTTCTATTTATGAATTTTGATCGATTTATACTTATAACATAAAATTTGAAATTTTTTTTGTGGATCCTACAAGTCATAATGTCCTATTTGCTGTTAGTGTTAAAATCCTCCTACAAGATATTTATTTTCCTCTTACCTCAAGCAATTATTGCTTTCTCAGTTGATTTCAATAAAAATTATAAAACTTATCGGTAATCATACTCTCTCACCTCATGTTATGTCCTATCCTGTTTTATTCTTCTTTCTTCAAGTCTATGTAATAATTCACTGTTCTTCTTCTCCTTAGAATTTCCCTATTTTTCATCCTATATGTCCATTTTTCTTCAACATTCTTCTCCATGCCCACATTTCAAAGCTTTCCAGGTATTTTATATAATTTTTCCTGGCTGTCCATATTCCTGCCCTCTACATAGCGGTACCCTATAAATATGAATTTATCAATTTCTTCCATCTAGCAAAATTTATTTTCCTTTTAGTAGAAGTTTCTTTCTTCTGAAAGCAGCTTTGGCTTTCATTATTATAGTACTAATTTTGTTGATATATATTGCATATCTTGTTATGATGCTTCCTAGATATTTATACAGACACTCCCTGGGTTACGTAAAGAATGTATTCCAGCACCCATTATGTAACCTGAAATTTGTGTAGGTCAAAAATTACTATGGATGCTATGTGTTTAAAGTACACCTGGCCCTCCTATAATGCGGAGGATGCATTCTGGAAAAGCACAGTGTAATGTGAATCTGCATTTTGTGAACCCTGTTTTACATAGTGAAATAGGGATTGCGTTCCATACCTTTTCATGCATCTTCATCCAGAACCAAAATTCCAAAACCTGTCTCTCTTTTGTTATATGGCAGTCTCATCTGCATTAAAAACTTGCTGTGTCCTTCATCTTTCACAATAGCCTTAAACTCGTCAGGGAATTTATAAGTGGCAAAGCCACCAGCACCAGCAGCTTCACCCTTAAGTTTGATATTATGAAGATTTTGGCACTTTCTGAACTTGTCAAACCAACCTTTACTTGCTAAGAATTGCTGGGCAGTTGAAGGACCTGCCTCCTCCGTAAGTGATTGTAAAGCTTCAGCGCCTTTGCAGGGATAGTGTTAGAGCTAATCGCCATCTTCTTTTGATTCTGGTCTTCCATCCAGGTAGCCAACATCTTTTCCGACATTGAGTCTCGTTTTTGCTGTTTTCTTTGCAGTTATTGAGCGCGATTGAGCCACAGAGCTCCTAATTTTTTTCTGTGTTCTTCTTTATTTTGCATGTGCTTTACTCATTCACGTTATATAAACTCCCAAGCAATGCAGCTGTCTCTCCACTGTCAAGTCGTTTAATAATATCAAACTTTGACTCTAGAGTAAGTGCACTCCTGGGTTTCTTCATGGGGGTAGCCATAATATGTATTAAATATTAAAAAGAAATGAAGATACAAATGCATGAATAATAATAACAGGAAGAAAACTTAACAGTTAAGAAGAGCAAGAGCCCTCCAGCTTATCTCTCCATTGCTCAGCAGTCGGGAATTCCGCATCCCAGGTCCTAACAAACCGCATGGATGCGGACCGTAACCTGCATTGTATGAATTTTTGGTAGTAAAAAACAAACTTTGCTGTAGCGAATCCATTTTAAAAGAACCCGTGTTATAGGAGGGCCAGGTGTATACAGTAAAAGCTGTGGTATCCAGCTATCTTGGGGATTGTGGATAGCCGATTAGGAGAAATACCTGGTTAGGGGAGCGTTTTTCAATTTTGACATCACAAATTTAGCAATAACCAAAATTAAGCTTAGGTTCACTATCGTACTTCCCAAACATAACTATGCATGGGGTTTGCATTGTCCATTTTAATTTTTCCATACGTAGTTAGATCTAGATATTTACCCATTCTTATTTCATACGCTGCTATGCTTACATGCAAAACAAAAGACTATTGAAAAGTTTAGGGCATCATGGAAGTTTGGGGAGTATGACAGTGAACCTGTTCCCAAAATTGAATTTATTGGATTATATCTTTCTTATTTACTCTATTAGAAAAGGACGAAATTATTTAATTCTTCTGAATGTTTCTGTGAAAACCAGTCATATAATATTTTATCCAATTCCTCCATTTTTGGCTTATGAAGCATATGATGTTTATTAATTGATTTACTCATCTCAGAAGATGACACAAATTTCATTAATTTAGCCTTCTGAACCTTGATATCGTAGAGTGTGGAAGAGTTGAATTCTTTTGCTATGGCTGCTCTACTTTCTCCTTTTTCCATTCGTCTGATCAGCTCCAGCTTTTGTGTTAGCGTTAAAACAACTCTCTCTCTTCTGTCCCTTGCTTTTAGGTATTTATTTTGATGCCATATTCAATGGATGGGTAATTTTTTTAATAATAAGTTAGGAAAGTGTACAATGTATCACAAATGGGCATGTTTCATGCAATGGAGTATTAGAAAGAAATGATATACCTGTACGTAAGGAAAATAGCATTTTAAAGTTTTTTCTTTGTCATAAATAATCCATTTTCTTCCTATTTAAAAACATTGCATGCATACATAAGGAAATTAAACGTTTGTTTGTGAGATTGTTTACGTTTGCAACAATGAAGAAGTAACCATGCAAGAAATTTTCTGTTCAACTCGAATTAAGACATTCTTGTTTGATTTTCTCAACAGCAGCTACTCCTACGATAAAAACGTATGGGAAAAGAAATACTCTTCTTTACTAGTTCTACAACTTTTATTTGAAAAATATTTTGCTATGACTAATACCTTACGAGATATGACGAAAATTTAATTTTTTGTCACCAGTATAGTGGTACCCCTGATTGGCATATGTGATTCATTTTTGCGATTTTCTTCTTATCTTTGATAGTAAGTCCTTAATATTAAATTTCATGAAAATCCGTTTTGCAGAAGCCAAGAACGAACATGAGGATGGGCAGACAGACTGACGTTAATAGCCCCTCTTGCTGGAAGCAAAACATTCCTAAAAATTGATATTCCTAATTTAAAACTAAAACAAACCTCAGACCATAAGGCATATACAGTGAATTCCCGATTATCCAGTTTGTGGATTATCCGTGCTCTCTCTCTCCTTATGCCTCGAAATTTTATTAATACTCTAATTGCAGTGCTTTAAAAGAAATTCACGACTGCGGGACTTCAATATTTTTGTATTCTCATTACATCAATGTCTAAATAATTATGTTATATGCAGAAACGACAAGTTTGTAGATATATATGTTTTTTTTATGATCAGGAGTTTCATGAAAATCACATGGGGAGACAGCATGCGACGTTAGTCAATCAGCTGTTTACACCATCTTGATTTTTTCGGTTCATTTTATTATGATTCAATTTTAGGTAGAGTAATTTGCCAATTTCAGCTGTGTACTAGCTCACTGAGCTACGTGGTTTTTATAGTGATAAACATTTATCTTATCCTTCATTAAAATGACAAAAACGGAAGAAAATTGTTCTTACTATTAGAAAAAACTCACTCATTCAAATGCCCTAATTTGCCTATCAATTTTTACAGCCAGAAGGGTGCATGGATGGATAGAAATATTTACTGATTGGTTTCACAGCAAGTTTGTGCCTGATGTTCGCATTATCTATGTTTTTTGATTATTTGTGCTTCCTTTAACATCTATTAGATCGGATAATCGGGAGTTCACAGTATACAGGCAGTCCTCGACATCCATACAATTCACTCTTTCGTACATTATAAATTCTCATCCCTAAACCGCCTTTTATACTCTGAATTTGGACTTTCGTACATCAGCTGACGAACAAACATTTCAAACTATCGCCAAGCCAACACTTTTAATAAATTACCAAATTAAAGTATGCCATGTAATAATATATGTATTATATGTAATGTAAGATTTGTGTGTAATGTTTTTTAATATTGTACTGAAATTTGACAAGATTAATACCACTGTAAAGTCGGTTCATAATCAATAAATTATTATTATTATTCAGTCTCGGCAACGTTACCATCTTTGTTTGTAAGTACAGCAGTGTTTCTTTGTTTGTGCATTTTACACCTATTATTTTATAAACATGAGTGAGAAACGGAAAACTGAAAGTGCTAATACAAGTGAAAAGAAATATAGGATACATATATTGAGCACAAGTGAGACAAAGATGGAAATAATTAGGCGTGGCGAAAGCTGCGAATCTTTAACTTCAATCGGACGCTCATTGGACTTAAGCTGGTCGAGTGTGTGTTCATTTGTGAAGGAGAAGAACAAATATAATAATACAATACGTACTGTGGCATTCTGAATAAATGCCACATTTTTTTAAACAGCAAGGAAGCGATCTACACATGCTTCGATGACGTTGGCCATATCCCGTTAGCAGACCGTGAAACAATTTGAGACATAATGATTGTGCAGTTGATTGGCTTTCTCGCGAAATACAAGTGAACTCAGCGAGATTTTCTTGCGAGTTTGGGTCTCGATTCACAGGTTTAAAGCCTTCTCTGTCTTCTCTACATATGGATTCCTAGGTACAAAAGACACTTTTGTACTCGTTGAAGTACCACTTGTAACACTGGCTCTAATCGCTTCTTCACTTTCCTTATCGATTTTATTGTGGACTCGGTCACACCAAGTAATTTACCAGCTGATGAAGCCTATCTAAAACTTCAATTTTCTTCTCCAAACTCATCACTTTTTTTGCCCTTTTTTCTGACTTTTCTTTCATTTCAATCATCACTCTCTTTGGGGCCACGATTAGGCAATATTACAAAAAAACTATGAAAATAGCAAAATGCTTTAATGAAAAAACTTACACTTTCGTTCATTATACATTGACACCCCTAAACTGCCTTCCGTACACCAAATTCAGACTTTCGTGCGTCAGCAAAATGATGAATGAATATTTTGAGTGCTGCTGGTTGCCAGCCACCAGTTTCTGCCACGTCAGCATCTTTGTCTGTACAGCAGTGTTTATTTGTGCAATTATTTAAATATTTTATTGCATTTTGCCCTATCTCTCTGTATTATAAAATCGATGATTGTGTCTAAAAGGCCCCTGTTCAAAAAACTAAACATTTATGCCATGATTAGAGATTTTATAATATTTTTTGGCTCTCTGGGAATGGAACCCCCCTATAACATGTAAATCTATGTTCGACATCTGTACATTCGACTTCCATACATGTTTTCAGGAACGCATTATGTACGATTGTCGAGGACTGCCTGTATAGAAATTTTATATCACTTTTGTAAGAATTAACAATTTGTAGATCCCTCCATAGTCTTTTTAAATTTTTTATCACTTGTATAAATATATTATCAATTGTATAAATATACTACATAATGTTTTTCAGCTCCCGGAAATAAATATTGTATTAAAAATTTTCAAAAGAATTCTTAATTTTTCTTTTTCTCCATGTTTTAGGATCTTCAGGGACCATTGTTAAGTTTTGACCCTCTGCCACCTGTTGATTCAATTAATTTATATACCAGGCCTCAGAGGACTAGAGCACATGAAAACTCCAATGCATTCTCCATGTTCTTTAGATCAATTTTACCTAACTTTCATATAAATGAACCTGCAAGGGAAAATGCTCAACCAGTGTAAGTACCTGTAAAATTCAATGCTATTCATTTATGTATAAAGTTCTGAGTATTCCAATAATGTCATTGCTAATTAAATTTGATTTAACAATATTTTTGAAAGGATTTTCCGAACAGAATATCTTCACATTCCTAGTATAAATTCTTAGTCACTTTTCCATGTCACAAAATATTAAGTCATCCATTAATGTTTTTGGAGTTAACAAACGATTTCTTTAACAAAGAGCAAAATAAATTCTAAAAATGAATATTTTTTAGTTCTTTAGGCTTATTTATAGTATTATATTTATTTTTCCTCACACTAAAAAGGTTAATGAATTAAACTCCCTGTAGATTATGTTATGGTGCCCAGCATCTAAGGAAAGACTAGCTTGTGTGAATGTCACACAAATATTGTAAAATAATTTATAAATCATTTCTATATTTGTTTTAATGATTTTAATGGAAAAAGTTATTTTAATAACTTTTTTGTAAATTTTTATTTTGAAAAAACTTAAATAATTAATCTACAATTACTAAATCACCATAAATTCATTAAGAGCAAATACTGTGGGTATGATGAAAATCAGAAAGTAAAATATTTTGGTGATAGTGAGTCAAAACCTTCAATCTTTTGGGGATGGTTGAGATTTAAATGCCTGGGATGCAGTGGATACACCACTGCACCTTCACACCATATCATGGCCTATGCATAAAAAATAAAACAACAAAAATGCTGTATATACTCGTGTATAACGCGCACCCGTACTTTTTGCCAAAAAATCCAGATTTTTTCTCATACCCTGTGTATAACGTGCACCCTTGATTTTTGTGGAGTATTTATATCATCATGTTAAGCATTAACTAAAGTACCATAAATAAATACATTAAAGCATTAAATTATGATCAGTTAACAATTTTAAAACGTATTTCCAAAGAAAATAATAACTTTGTTAAATTCCACAATTTTTTATTGTGGAATTTAACAAAGTTATTATTTTCTTCGGAAATATGAGCATCAATTACCACATAGTTCAGCCAAATTCCTTGAAATTTTTAATTTAAAATGCTTGAACTTGCCCATAAGTATTACGTTCAATAAACTCCACATTACGTCTTATAGAGACGTCATCAATAATCAGGGCCAGCCAAAGGGGGATGCGGCAGATGCAAGGCATCCAGGCCTCTGAATAATGGGGATCCCAGATGTTTTCAATTATTCAAGTGCTGAGTGTAAATTTTGCAAAAATGTTTACTAAAATCACTTTCAAAGTGATTTCTAATAAAGAAACACTACGTAAAAGATATAATATTAAACTGGGGCTCCATAAATGGTTCATTATTACTATAAATATTAATATCGTGGGGCCCCCATTGATATTTGCATCCGGGTCCCTTTCAGTGCTTGACCGACTCTATGAATAATGAAAACAATTGAGTTGAGATGGCAGCAACTTCATACAGTAAGTTGGCCAAACTGATGCCATGTAGAAAACCGCAGCGCCACTGTTGCCAATCCTTTGAAATCAGACAAAAAGGATCTATAAAATATATAGGTTTTCATTTATAGTGGGTGTTGGTTATCTCTTTCCTATCTCATTCTAAAACTGTTTAGTGAAACCTCTATATAGCGAAATTGAAGGGACCAGATTTTTGCTATTTTGATGTATAGAAGTTCACTATAAAGAGGTTAACGACGAATTTAGGAATAAAAAATGGGAAAACAAGTTAGTTTATAGACATTGAATAAGAAATCATAAATATTGTTACTACATCAAATTTTATTATAAATATAAAAAAATATTCAGTAGATATTCCAAATACTTAGAGATTTTCAATTTTTTTATTAAAATATAGTAAAAGCTCGTTTTAACGGCACCCATTCTAGCAGCAAACTCTCTCTAATGGCATCTTCGGTGAACTTACATTTTCCAACTGTCTAATAGATGTCACCACAGTCATGACTGATCTCCGCAAGCTTAACCACATATTGCGAGTAATTCCTCTTCTGTTTCAAGGTGTCAACAGTCATGATGTACTGCGTAATAATTTTATTTGCTATTAACCTCATTTTATAAACATTTAAAGAAACCCTAAAGAACATGAGTAGTGGCAGCAGTAGTAGAAAACAAGAGAAGCAAATGGTGCTTACTTTACGACAGAAAATTGACATTTTCCAACATCTGGATAATGGGGTAAATAGACATATATTAAAGAACTACTACAATATAAGCTCATCTACTATATATGGTATTAAAACAAGAAAATGGCAACTTCTAAAAAAATTTGCTGGATCTGAGACAAATAAAAATATCCAAAAACCTAAAAATTTAAGGAAGCCAAAGCTAGAACAATTGCATGCAATATTATACGAGTGGTTTAAAGTGAAACGTTCTGAACGTTTCCCAATCACAGATCCACTACTAATTGAAAAGGCGAAATACTTTTATCAGCGATGTATTTTTTCTGATGGGTGGCTATCTCGTTTTAAACATCGTCACGGGATACGAAAACTGGATGTCTCGGGTGAACTTAAATCAGCTGATAGTGAGGCTGCACGTTCGTGAATATACGAATTGTGATATTTACTTTCAACAAGAAAAGCAAAATAATCTCTTAATTGTGAATAATAAATTATGGTTGTAGTAATAATATTATTTTCGATGGACCCTTTTGGTTCCCAGAATGAGCATTACAAAAATTAATAAAATTAGTAGGGCAGCCCTGGATCTCCGATCTTCAATGCGATTTAAATAAACTGAAGGTTTTGTGAAATAATTTTGATTGAATACTTAATGAAATAAATGAAATGCAAATAATCTAAATAGTTCGGCCGTAGGTTAGATCTTCTTTGTTCCCTATTCATTTGATGTGTTTCCCTATTTCTTTGTCTTTCTTGTACTGTCTGCTCCTTATCTTCATGGGAAATCCTATGAGCTTCTGCATCTCTTTCTCTCTCTTTCTTACGATACTCTTCGTTTGATCTCTGGCAGCTGTAGCTGGGCTAATAGCTCTCCTTTTCACAGGTCTACCCCTTGACTTTTTTAATTTTATGCAATTTTACAGCAATATATTAAGAGCAATTACGTGATCACAATGTCACAGTGTTACTCAATGCTAGTTTAATATCACGGTATATTCAAAGGGGAAAAATTTCAAATCTACCTTACCATAGTTCCAATGATTATCGTTGCACCCTTATAGACGAACTCACATACAGTTGCTTTCCTTCAAGTGCTAACTTCTTACAGGACCTACTATAAAGGCGACGACAATGCAACCGTTTATTTAGATTATCAATGAAGAGAAGATAGCCATATAATGTGTTTACAAAATAACGTGTGTCCTTATTCTCATCTAATTTTTAATTTATGCGTGAGCCTATTTGCGTTAATTAGGATTACAGATTTGTAATATGATGGTTCTACTTACAAAAAGGTAAGATTCCAGCATTCAAACGATGAAATGAAGATTCAATTGCTTCGACTAAATCGTTAGAAACGCTTCCCATACGCAGCAATATGCAGTCAACAGAATAATTATTGTCCTTAAATATTTACGATGCTATGCTTCATTAATTTCTATGCTCAAACAACAGATCGATGCGAATAACACTTTTCTTTCATCTATTTGTAGGTTTAATTGGCATTAAATGAATCTGAGGCAACAATGAGAGTCTCCTTGGCAGTGCCCGGAATAAGTACGAAAAATCTTCAAAATTTCGAAAAAGAATGCGTATTTCTGAAAACATCGACCGTGAAACATGTAAACATCGCAAGAATAAAATAGTATAGAGTTTTAGCCGACGAATAATGCCAAAACGAAGAAAATCGGTCCATATTTACATATTTTAGTGAATGAAGGAAAAAAACCTTGCACTCTGAAAAATCGAAAATCCCGTGTAAACTTATGGGAAAATATAATTGTCTCCTGGATTCGAACCGGGACACTTTAGCAAGTGAAAATATTTTTCCAGGGAACTCATAGGCAGTAGAAACAAAACGCCGTTTACCACATATCTTTACGATGAACGGTTCTCAAGAAATACACCGATATAAATTATACACAAATGTCGACAGACGTCAACGTAAAATTAATATATAGTGAGATAGATTTATTACACCGTAATAATTACGACAAAAAATAGTAAATTAGATAATGAAGAACAAAATATACAATATCTTATAGGAAAGAAGAACGTTAAAAGATACCAAATATGCTCTCAAAGTAATTGGAATGTGATTTTGCAGCACCATTTGTTATAGCGGCACGCCTTTGGTCCCGTGGGTGCCGTTAGAATGGGCTTTTACTGTAGCTAGAAATTAATTTTTGCCATTTTACTTTCTCCATACGAAGTAATGGGAAAGTATTGCAGTCTACTTGTGCAATTAGGGGAAAACAACATAATTTTTATATTTCTAAGTGTAACATCTACATAATTATATGCAGTACGCCTATCTAAAAACAAAATAATTTTCCTATTTCTCATGCTCATTTTTGAATCAAGCATGGCCAGTCGTATCCACTTAAAAATACTTGTAAGGTTGCTTGCCACTCATCAAGAAAAGAAGAACTCACTGATGCTTTTTCCCCCAACATCTTTAATGTTACAAAGTTCCGTGTCGAAATTTTCCAACTAGCCATTAGAAGCATGAAAGTCTTGCATTCCCATCTTAATTGACATGTCTTTAGCTTTTTGCTGTAAAATTGGCCCTGAAACTGGAAGATTTTTGGCTCTGGCCTCTATCAACCAGTCAAATACAGACTTATCTAGTTCTTCATTTTTCACAATATGAGATCATTTACCATTTGGGTGAAGCTATGCTGCAGCTTCTATGTCTCTGCATTTATTTAAAATGGATGTTATAGTGGGTTTCCCGAAGTCATACGGGTCAGATTCACAGTATTCCGTCCGCATTCGGGTTATTTCGCTTAGGCTACGACCCAATGTTGCCACATTTCGAATTTTGCCCATTTCAACAGCAGCTGTGGACGAGTGAAGTTCTGAGAGCAATCGTGTCAACAGCGCTCGTCAAGAATTTTTGAAAGGCGTGGGAAATTTAAGACCTCTTATTGGCTGACACTTTCTCTCCCTCACCCTACAAGTCTAACCGTAGCCACGCCTCACCCGTACGATCTCTGGAAACGCAGTATAGCATTGAAGGTGATATTCCAAATGCCCTGGCAATATCTATCTTTATTTTTCCATCATTGATAGCCTTAAAAATATTTAGTTTGGTATCTGTTGATAACATCTGTCTTTTCTTCGGCACATTCATGTCTATTAAGGGTCTGTAAATTACAAAAAAAATGTCACACTTATTATAATTTATTGAAGCTAATTATTAACATAAAAATAAATGGTGCAGAGGACTTCGCATGAACTCTCTCGTATGCATAAATCACGAAATATTTTTAACGCTGGTTAAAATGTATAGATAATGCACAGTCGAAAACTTGGGACTGGAATCAAAGACCGCCTAAATGAATAAACTTTCTTTGTCTAACCACTGATTTTTTAAAATACGTCAAATCTCTTATAAACTTGAAAATTTTGTTTTTAGTGTTGAAAATCTTTTGTCAGCCTATTTCGCGGAATTAAATTCATTCAAATTGATTAAACAGAATAAGAGAAATATTTCGTGAATTTATCATCAAAAGAACATGAATCGAAGAATAATTACAATAAACGTAAATAAAAGTTCTACCAGAAAAGACAAGTTATTGATTAAGCAATATTGGTGAAGCTGCTAATGTTCCCGAATTCCTCAGTCTTCTCTCCAATAGTTGGCAAGGTTTAGATTTTTCAAGAAAATGTTTACACGATCATACACCACATTTAATTTAAAATTAGTGAGTGATTTTAATAGTTCCGCAGCAAATAAAACAGGAAGTGAGCTCTACCTTTGCTCCACAGTTGTTTTCCAGAGATTCTGCACACTGGAACTCAGAATCAAAACAAGCGCTCCAAACTAGGTATGCCTAAATTACGAAGAATTATATTAACCCAAAAGAATTATAACAAAGGAGAAAAACTAAGGCTATGTGCTTCAACTCATAATACTGCAGCAATAAAAATGTTACTATGAGAGGCAGTATTTTAATTTTTTGGCAATAGATTATTTTAAACTTGATTTGACATTTACAAAATAAAAGAAGTGGTTCTATAAATCACCACTGAAATTGAAGCACGTACACAGTAGAAATGCCTTGCCGATGAACGTTCAAACTGACACCAAGCGATGGTGATTCTTTGAAACCCATTAGTCATAGAACCACACTGATTGGTTAATTACCATCGTTACTTTCACCTTGTCAATTGGCTAAACAATTAGCATCAAAAACATCTCAATTTTATCACGTAGAGGTTATTTTTGTGGAATGAATACTGGAAAACTGGAAATGTGAAGTTTATTTTTCATTTCGGAGTAATATTTATGTTATGGTATATAGAAGAATACGAAATACAGAGGTTGCAAATTAGAGAAGTACATTTCCTATGATATTACATTGAGTCTGTTTGGTACCAAAGCATTAGTACAATGTATAGAGGTCTACGATATAAAGAGGTTCATTATGTAGAGGTTTTACTGTAGAAGGAATAACATGAAAATGTAACAAACAAATCTGGAAACAGGAAACGCAACAGGTATGATTAAGTTCATACATGTCATTCTACGGGTTTTAAATTACTTACATTGTTGATTGTACATACTAGAATCAATAACTAAATAAAATTATTTCAATTTTGTTTTCGATGCGTGTTTTGCAGGAAGTCTATCTGGCGATTTTGCAAAAATTATAGCAATCGGCTGATGAGCTAGTGAAATGCGGAATATTTGGAGAGGATGGAATTATAACTGTATAGTAGTAATTAGGTGCTCTATATATATCTTATAAATATTTTAGAATGTATGTGTATGTTCTTTATACGTTTTTACACTGTTGAAGCTATCGAATTCAAAAGTTTCATGGGCCATCGTATGGACCAAAGGAAGAACTTGGTCTAGGTTTGCAGACCGTGGGGTCTCTTATACCCCATGGGGTCAACAAAATACTATTTCCATAAGAATTCATGAGAAATGGTGTGGAGAAACCCCAAAATTCCATGCTGCCCTTCACTGATGTGGATATAAATATACCTAAATATTCACTTACAATCACGGGAAATGGATTATTTTACGCACGAAAGACTGAATATTTTAATTCTGTTCATGTTTCGTAGTATTACATGCTAAATTGCTCGAAATTTTCCTTTAAGCGCAAAATTTAACAGTTTAGATGTCCATTTTCCAGGCGGCAACAAAGCTAAATTTCTTAATTGTTGTCCTCTTCAAAGGGAGATATACACGTAAATCCATGCCATGGAAGAATAGCTAAGTCCAAGATTTGCTTAAATATAGTCTATGAATACTTTTAAAGTGAGTCAAATGATTTTTAAGGAATATTAGAACATTGTTATCTTTTACCATTAACATTGAAAGATTTATCGCAACATAAATGGACTACTTACATTTGTTCGGTAACCAAGATGTTGTTTATTATTTACGTTTTGGCTAATAATATTGACATAATCCACATAATTTTATTGCCGCTTTAAAGACTTCGGTGCATCTATCCATGTGAATATTAAGTAAGACATTAATGCGTACAATATAATACATAAAATAGTAAATGTTTATGTAAACATCGCTTGCATAATTAAGGAATGGGGAATGTTTGCTCCGAGCAATAAAAATCGTTTGCCACTCTTTCCCGAGCGAAGCCAGGTGTTTCAACTAGTAATTAATATATGTATAATCTGGATTATCAATAATTATCGTGGTTTTCCCCTTAATTCTCCCAGAAAGCATGAATCTGATGTGAGGTAGGTTCACTTTAATTTTCAATTTTAAGTGCTCAAAAATGTTAGCCGTGTATAACGTGCCTCCCTACTTTATGAGCTGAAACTTTGATCTTCAAACTGTGCGTTATACACGAGTATATATGATACATAATTTACTCCAAGGCTTATAAAAGAAAGAATCGATAACAAGTGGATGAATTTGGAATAAGGACATTGCAAATTTAATGCACACTTACTACATTACACATCTCATTTCTTCTTCCAAATTTAAAGGCATGTGACCAGTTTTCCAGATTTAGTGGAAATTGAACGTCCTGTAGAAAGCTAGATGATGAGGTCGAGGCATCTTCAGTAGTGGGAATGGAAAGATCATAAATTTCACTGACGGGAGCTTTTTGAAGGTTTTTCTATGATATTTTCTTGAACGTGTCACACACAGACTAGCTTGTTTCATTGATTGTGATCTTACCTTAATAAGTTTATCCTGAATTTGGTACAAACTCTTCGTATCCTGTGATTCGATACATGATTGTATCAGTGACCAATTGTATGGAACGGTCCATTGAAAGTTTGTCAATGTCTTGTGATCATTGTCACTTTCACTTCATCTTTCTCACATTCGGGTTCCAAAACTATTACAGCTATTTTGCCATCAGTTGATGTATGACAGGCACTTCATTGTCGATTTCCATCCACTTTTCAATGTCATCTTCTTCCAGATTCTTCTTAATAGTGTTATTTGTCAATCCCTTAGCGAACTCCATAGTTTCAGAAACCACTCATTTTGTCACTAAAATTAAAACCTGGAAAATCTGGTGATGATTCATCATCATCTTTAAACGTACTTGCAGGCCACAAATTATGTCAGGCATTTTTCAGTGTTGCAGCTGTTATATCAGTCCATTCTTTAGCAAGAGTCCAAATCGTGTCCTTAATATTGAATTCATTTTTGAATCCCTCAACACCTATTACAATCAACAACCAATTTCTGCATAAATAATTTTCTGTAATAGCATTTTAGTGACTGATAATGTCGGATTTATGAGGCTCCACTGTATTAATTTTTAATTCATTCCTGTTTTAACAACATAATTAAATGTCTGATTCAGGGATGGAGCTGACGGAGCTGAAGGTGGAGCTAATGCAGACAATGGCTTGACTTCTTCAGTGGATCTCCATCGCAGTGTAACATCGTTGTTAGATGCTATGCGTGATCTTCTTAGTAACATTCACTTCCCTGATGTACCTCATGATGCTGATGTTGATGATGACGATGATGATACCGAAGAGGATAACAATCCTTACCAGAGGCCATAGTTTTCAACATTATACTTGTTTGTGGAGTGGCTGATATGAATTAAGTTTTCTGTGGCAATTTGGTTTTGTAGAGAGCTCAGATAAAACTTTAAAATGCTAACAATATAGCATTGGAAATATCAAAGGAGTTTTTAGTAAAAAACAGTTTTGTTGGCACTTATCAGGCCATATATCTGTACTCATTTGTCATAAATCTATACATTATACTGCTCAAAAGTAGCTTATCCAGAATGTTAGTGAGTTTTCTTTAATAGGGTTTTCTACAAATGTTATATCATATGTTTCATACTTTTCAGGGCATTGATACTATCTTTATTGGGTATTAAATCATGTCATTTAGGGTTAGCTTTACTCGTAACACTGGTCCGTTATTTCATTTTACATTATCTGTAGATACACGTGTATTAGTTTTCTCAGTAAATCTGTGTTGCATATAAACCTTCGCCCCTTATACTCTATTGGCTGTGTGATCTAATTATAGTGAATGTTTTGCTTTTGTATATTTGCCATTTTGAAAGCAGGTGATGGGTAATTTCGTCTTTATTGCGGGCACTGGTCGTATGTTGGGTAAAAAATGCCCTGAGTGACTTTAAATAGAGGTAAAATGTGATAAAAGTCAAGGCAGGGTAATCTAAATCGAGAGGGATCACAAACATTTATGCTAATCCTTCAGACCTAAAGTTATCATGGCAGTGTATGTGCACGCATACATAAAGATAAGATTATGAGAACCTTTAATTGATTTACTGTATATATGGTTGTCATAGTTTGAAAATGCAAAAATATGTACTGTATGAAAATTTTCTTTTGTGAAAACTTTTTTATCCACTCACTTTTAAGAGTAATTTGACAAGCTTCAATGATAACGACTGTCTTCTGAACAAATGCAATTGGCACAAATAGCTAATGTATAGATAAAATGTTCAAAGTGTCATAACAACTAAATAGTTGAGTAAACAATCTTAATTTTGTTTTCTTTCAGACAATTAAGATTGTGTGACATATTTATCTTTAGCATAAAAAAAGATATGAGGTATTTACCTAAGATAGATATTTATACATTAACTAAATTATGGTTGAAATTTTATAATTATCTGTTAATTTCAAATTTTTGTCATTAAATCTGCCTTAGAATGAATCAATAATCCTGACTTTGCTAAAGAGGATGTTTCATGGATTGTGATGATTTTATCATCACACGAATAAAAGGATTGCATTCAAAATATTGCCATGGTTAAAAAGGTGGATTGCTTTTCAAGTTATTGTTTATCGTTAAAAAGCAAAATGACAGGTTGGCATATTTTCTTTTTTTGCAAGTTTTACTAGAGAATTTAATGAATTTACAAATATATTTTAATTTATAAAAATGTATTTTTATTTGGCATTATGTTAAATATAATTATGAAGATTAAAAGAGGTTTTCATAAAAGTATTTGAGCTTATTTTAGTAGTCTCTTGTCATTTTTAAATACCAAGTTTTACATTTTGCATTTGAAACAATCAAAAATATATGAAATTCTTCTTTTTTCAAACAAATGCATTAAAAAAGCATTTTCACTTTTTCTCATGAAAATATTGCTATTCATTAACGTTTGATACATTGCTTTTAAAGAAGTGGATTTTAATTGTTGAAAACATTATTAACAGTACTTAATGAAATCTATAATAAAGTCAACCACTAATTTAATAAAAATCGATATAAGGCAAATTGAAGACAATAAGTTTCTCACTGGCTAATTGCTACTATTAGAAAAAGAGATCAGTTCTTAAGTAGAGTCAGTGACAGATCCAGGGAGGGGGGCGATTGCCCACCCTTGGATAATCTTTAGGGGGGTAGCAAAAGGGGAAGCCGAGAGGGTTGTCATGCTGCAGGAGGTTTACCCAAATAAGCTTCACTCTGATAATTATACTATTCTATCATGTACCATGGTTTATTAATAGAAATTTTTGACAAGGATTTAGTGTACAAATTAAAAATATCCCCCATCCCTAGGGAAAAATAGTCAATAACCCCACCCCCCTTTGGAAAGTTTCTAGATCCGCCCATGAGTAGAGCACATTGTATTAACATCTGCTAGTGTTTTATATATTAAGAAATATCGAGGATTGTATTTGCATATTAAATATAAATGAAAGATTGCAGTTTATACACAGGCTCTACCTGTCTTTGTCAAGTGTCGATCAGACTATCGAGTCCCTGCATAACGCTAACGATGTCTTGAAAAATTTTCTTTAACACAATATGTTTCTCCATGTATTTAATGTTATAAATATGGGATATATTTCAAACCTCAAAAAAGGTTTTTTACTCAAGCAGCAAATTATTGAGCATGCATGTACAGTAACAACGATTGGTACCATGATAAACTGAACCGTAAAACTATCAAATGTCCTTACATATATTCTTCAAAACTCATTTAATAATATGCGAAAGATTTACTGAATTTTAATAAAAGATTATTTTTTGTACCGTTTAATTTCCTCTCTTTTACTTAGACAAGATGTTTTTTTTTTACTGTATATATATCCAAATGTTGAGCTTGTATCTCATTTAAAAACAATAACCTCACTCTTACCATGGGAAGACAGCATTTAAATAAGGTAAACAGATGTCCTCCTATGGGAAGGACAGTCCTTTTTCAAACATTGTCCTTAAACTTTTCATCCAGTACCTCCTTTATGTACGTTTTCCTGTTTTTGACCTTCCTTTCACCGATGAAATGTCACATAATTTTAGTCAGCTGTCTCTACATGCAGAATTACATCGTGTTACCGGCCAATTAGGAATGGGCAACTACAGCTCAATTGCTTTACGGTGAAAGGCAACGACACATGAGAGGGGAAGGGAAAGAATTGGAAGGAGAAACTTTAAGAGGAAGGGCTGACGTCAGAGCTGTGCAGTATACGAATTTTGGTTTGGACGAGTATAGGTTCGTGCATCTATTGCTCCATGGCTAAACACGGCACCCCCTATAGGTGGTCCGGGCTCGAGAATGGACTCGTCCTAAAGTGAAAGTGTCTAGTGCACACTGCCATCATAATACAATCCAGCTATACTTGTAGTGCTGATGTTCGCTTTTCTCATTTAGTCTTAATATCATGTTCATGTGAAAAGTATGATATATTGTGTCCTGTGCGAAATTTGAATAATGGCGTATATGCATTACAGCATAAAAGAAACACGTGTTCTGCCTTGGTGACTTGCAAAGGAAGAAAAAGAGGAAGAGCAATACTTATGAAAGGAAAATGGTTACCGACTACATTGTGTCCTGGCTACAATACTGTTAATTATTATCTATTGTCCATTTTTACGTGCAGTGCCTTAAGAGTGCGTTTTGTGCTAGGTAAGTAATCCGTCACTGTTTTCCTGGTACCTGATGATTCTTACCTATTTTTTAGCAATACTTTGTGGTTCACTGATTTAAAGGCTTTAGTAGAGAGGTAGAAGATACCCAGTGCTTTTCATTCTATGTCAAGAGAATGTTACACTTTGCATCTAAAATAATCTAGCTACACTGCAAAAGAATGTATCAGAAGACAAAAATGAAACAATGCATTCACGCAAATTTTGACATAGCTAGTTGTCTTGTAAAATGAACATTTTCATGCATGGGAAACCACAGATTGGAAAAGGTATATTGTCGGATGGTTATGATTATGTACATTATTTAAAGATGCTTACATTCTGCGCAGTAAAAGGATACCATATAAATTTAGACAAATTAAAATCAAAAGACGAAAAACAAATGTTTACATTCCCTCCATTTGAAAGTGGTTACTTATAAAAAGTAGACATGAATTTCCCTATTAAATATGAGTATAAATAACATTTTATAGCTGGTGTTAAAAAAGGTTTAAAATACGGGGAGTTTGGCCGTCCGGACAAATCTTTTATGGAAAATACAATGAAAAACAGGACGTCTGATCACCATACGCTTCATCGATCGAATGGAAATTTTCCAGTGAATGGCCCAAGTCTTGTCTTCTAAGAAAATTAAAATAACATTAATGAATAATAAAATCTTTCATTAGCATCGGTAGAAAGACTAAACTCCGGTTTTTTGTTTTATATTGATTGGAACGATTTTATTAAAGGATTATATTAGAGAAAATATTGTTAACACAAGAATACTTTCTTTGACATGGATAATGAATGTGATTATAGATATAAATTAACATTATATGAGGATAATTTACTTTAAAAAGCGCGCTGATATTCTATTACTTTCAACGCTACCTGTTGGATATTGGGGCAACTTGATCACAAAACAATAACAAAGGTTGGCTGCAAAATGGGGATTTAATTCTAATGATTATCGGCGAAGGTTAGTGTTTCTTATCCCGAATCTTGAATGAACTTATGTATAAAATGCATGGTACTTTTTATTCAAATAATAGTTAATAGAAATTTCGATAATTATACGTGATATGTCAGTCGGATTTCATGGCGTGTCTTCAGTCATAAAATGCATCCTAGAACAATAGCACGTTTTATCATAAAAAATTAAATGAATGTTTATTTTTGAAGTGTGTTCAAAGTTAAAAATTACGAACTATAATTAGGGAAGTATATGTAGTTAAGTATTACGGATTTTAAGTTTTACATTTCACCAAATTTATAAATGATACTCTTCCGTCACAAATAACGAGGTAAGAAATTTCATAGTTATATCGTTGCTATCGTAACTTGCGTTCATGGATAATATTAGATGATGCGTTTTCTAAAGTGTACCTCTAGAAGAGTATGAATTTATTATTCTACATTTTTTCCTTTGTACATTCGAACTTAGAACGGTGTTACGTTTTTCTCGCCTGGTATCCATTTTTACATCTTTTAAAGTTTACCAAGTTTTCTAAAACTTATTGAAGTATTTAATGAAAGTTTTCTTTCTACTCTTACTAATGTAGCCCTGTTCCTATATTCTATCCAATATACTTATTTTTTGTGGGTAAGATTTTCAGCGGATTTAACATAATTAACTGTTTACAGTAAATGTTAAGATGTCAGCTTTTATTACCATTGAGACCGTATCACATTTTCTTATAGATGCTGTAATGCTATCAGTATCGATGCATGCGGGGAAACATGGTCATTAACCGAAGTGATGCCAAAAAAAGGAAAAAGGAAGGAGAGATGCTCGACAACTCTCTTCCAGAGAGCCCCAAAAGGTCTGTTAGTATAGTTAGTTGTCGTCGCAGACGTAACTTACTATGTTTTCCTTGTTTTATTTGTTAATTATATATTTTACGTTTCAGGACAAAAGTTCATGCACAGAGAAAATTTGCCCAAGGTTCTAATCTTAGTAGCCCCACGATGACACCTGTTAAAGACAAAGATAAGTCAAAAACCAACGGATCTGTCTCATCATCTGAACTCATTCCATCCAAGAGACCGAAAACAGAAGATTTCCTCACTTTTCTTTGTTTGAGAGGTAGTAGAATATGCCATAAACCAGAACTTTCAAAGCTGTTTTTTGCTATATCATTGTTTATATTTAAGAAATACCATATCTTATCTTATTCATTAATAAAATACCACTAATTTCATTCAAAGATAAGTTTAATTTTTCTTGATAGTTGTTGCAGTTTTATATATTTCTTTCATATTAAAGTTATTACATTAATTTTACCAGAGCTTTCTTTAAAAGTAGAGGGCCTTTCTTAGTAGAAGAATTATTGAAATACATGAATTATTACATTTGGTATAATAATTTTTCATTTAAGTCAGTGGTGCACGACCTATGGCTTGCAGGCCGGTTGCAGCATGTGGAGGGTTTTTGTGTGGTCCGAGGAGCCATGATGATAAAGCAATCAAAATTTTAATTCACAAATTCATACATTTTTATGAAATTTTTTATAATAAAAATTTTAATACTGGAATTTTTACCATAAAACCTCATTTAGACTTGATTTTCACTGAAATATTACCTCAGAATATATTGATAACTTTCGATTTAAACTTTAATCTGGCCCTCAGAAGAATTGGCAACTTCCAATGTGGTCCACCGAAGAATTCACAATCACTTATGTGGCTCCCCATGTAGAAAAGTTTGATTTAAGTTTATAACTCATGTTTTTCATTTCAGGTACTCCTATACTTCCCCCTAGGTTAGACTTTTTTAACCTTGCATCTGTACCAGATGGCCAAGATGAAGAGCAGTTGCAGCCAGTGCCTGAAGCAAATAAGGAGTTGATACGAAATAAGACTGTCCCCTTGCATTCTAATAGCAAGCTTACGAATGTTTCAGTGCCCGCCCCTAAGAGTAGTCCAAAGTTACCTGTGAAGGTTACAGAGAAGAAGACTGACCCCTGTGATTTATCTGTGAGTTGGCTGGTTAATGTGAAACATACCTCTTGTACCTTAATTAGCAAATTACTGTTAGTTTACTAATTTTTTCTATTATGTGAATTAGACTAGTGGTATAAACAGAAAAAGTGAGAAAACTGAGTCTAAAGAAACAAACTTAAGAAATGGAAATGCTGTGAACAAAAGGTCAACCACTGCCGTCCAAGCTCTTAAGAAAAAGTATCAAGAGCAGCGTCTGGCAAAGCAAAGAGGAAATACATTGAGCAAACTTGTTCAAATAGGTAACTATTGCTGAATATTTTTTATGTTAGCAAGAATGCTCATCCTGTTCAAGTGATTGTCATCTAAATAGAATTATAGTCACTTATACGTATTATTTTTTATTTTAGATCACATATATTTTATGCCTAGGTGCAAATTGCAACCAAATGTCCTAAATGTTTAATAATAACTCTAAATAATAATATTTCTGGGATAAAGTATTAATTTATGTTATCTTTCATTTGTGTCGTAGAGCTCCTATTTGTTTAAAAAGATAGAAGCACAACATCTCTCATTCTTTACACTGATATGCATTTTCTGATGCATTTTAAATGTAATTCATAGTCTCTGTGAATTTATCGGTTAAATGTATTCTATTGGTTAATTATTCATTACTAGTAGCCCGTTGCAACTTCGCCAGCAATTTTATAAAAAAACACGGAATGTATAAAATATTGTAACCATTTCTTTTTTAATATTCAAATTTTCCATATATAACAAAAACATTTATTTATTAGTATCATATATGGCATTATAAATATCAATGATATAAATTTAACTTTAAATAGAGTTTCCTTTGCTCAAATTAAATATTTTCAAAGATGTAACATATAAGAACACCAATTTTGAATCTGCGCAGGTTGATGCAAGGTTTCATATTCTCCAAGATTATTTCCGAGAAAATTTTTTTTATTTTGTGTTGGACCAAAATATTTCTTCAATAATGGAGAGGTTTCAGTTACTTAAAAACCACAGTGAATATTTTAGTTTCTTGTATAACTTGAGTGAATGAACAAAAGAAATTAATTAATTTAACGAAAGACAAAAAGGTAAATACGTAACCTTTAAGAAATATTTGGAATTAATGAAACGATTTATCCAGTCACAATTTGTGGACAATCTAAGTCTAATTATTTGAGTTACGTTGTTTTAAAAGCGGTTTGCTATGTAGAATAGAATAGTTAACCTTAAAATAGTTGCCTCCCTCCCCCTCTTTCTCTCTCCCTCTCTCTCCTCCTCCCTCCCACTCCCTCCTTCCCTTCCCCTCACTTCCTCTCCCTCTCTCTCTCTTAAATGCAAGAAGGGACTATATAGTCTCAATTTCACCCTCAATAAAGTCATTTGTCTGTCTGTCTCCCTCCCTTCTTCCCCTCACTCCCTCCCTCTCTCTCTCCATCCCTTCCCCTTCATTCTCTCTCTCCTCCTCCCTCCCATCCTCTCCTTCCCTTCTCCTCCCTCCCCTTTCTCCCTCACTCCCTCTCTATCTCGTATTAAAAGCATTCAGAGCACACTTACACCCATAAGGATTGATAAACAATCAGATTTTGAGATCTAACAATATAATTAGTCACTATGGCATCATTCCGTTGAAATGGCAAGATTTCCATAAAATATGTAAATTAAACGTTTAACATGGGATATTTCGAACTGTGGGTGAAAAAAGATGAACAGAATAAGAAACTACAATTTTTTCTTCAAAATGGTTCAAATCCAAAGGTCGTAGGTTAATTCCTTCTTATTTTAATTTCCAAATGAATAAAAGCCCGAACATCAAAAAATTGCGTTTTACATGTTAAGTAATGGGAAATGGAAATGCCTCCCTTGGAGTTGAACCAAGGAATTTTTCATGATTTAAACTCGTCATCACCTGAAAAAGTGCTAATCAAGCATCCCTGCCAAATTTTGAGTTTCCATCGTTATTATTTCTCGAGTTATTGGCTTTATGAATCTTAGCATGATGGACACTAAGCAATTTTTTATATAGATTTTTAGCTCTACCTTCTCATATTTCTTTGTTCCATGTTTAAATGTAGTATGGCCTGAACTCCAGCATGATTTTACCGTTAGTTTAGCTATAAAGTCTGTTGAATTCTGTGGTTTTATATTTTAGTTAAGGAGAAAAGTATGATGCGTACAAGATCGTCAACTTCGTCAGAATCCATCCATTTAACTGGCAAAAGCCAGCCTATTGTCAAATTGGAGAAGTTGTCTAAAAGTAAAATACTGAAGAAGACATCTGTCAAGTCTGTTTCTCCCAAGAAGGAGCAATCCATAAAAAAAGAAGAAACCAGCCCAAGAAGTACTAGCTCCCTTCAAAGGTTAGGCTTTATATTTTTATTGTGAAACTACTTGAGAGATCAACTTTATAAATATTTATTTTCATTTCCTTGTTTATTTTCTAACATTTTAAATTATTTAAAATGTTCGTTGATGAAACCACCCAAACAATACCTTATCAACAATATTTACCTGGGACGTGTAGTGTTTTACGGCTACACATATCTTTAGATGTATCACTCTCTGCGTAAAATTTCAATATTTTCGTATTTTTTTCTTCTTTAAGTAATACACAGTGGAACTGCCAATGCTATATTCTTCGTAAAGTCTCTTCACTGAAGTACCTTTTTCAAGTTTTCTTAGTAATTCCACTTTTTTCGATTGTGAGAATTTTCTGTTTATGTTTCATAACACCACTTATGGGTGTCTTTTTTTTTGAAGCCATGTTAAAATAAAGTTTAACAAAAGTACTAATTACATTAACGAAAAAAATTGCTATCGCCACCAATCTAAATGTGCTTCTAATGAGGTAAACGAAACAATGAAAATGAAGTGTACACCATTTAAAGTAATTTCTAGAATATTAGGATTTTTTACATATAACTTTTAAAAAGTGCCGAGTTTTTGAGAATGCTGGGTTTTTGAATGACGGGTTTATGAGGTTCTCCTGTATAATAAATTGCATAAATTGGGAATACATGCTTTTTCTTAAAAGAGAAAAAATGTTTAAAGTTGTCAATGTGATTGCTTGCGTTAATTTTTGTGTAACCATATAATGGTGTTGATTTTGAATGCTGTTTGTGGTGTTTTATTTTTTTGACCTGTACATCTTATGTATTTTGGGAACACATCAAGGCATAGCAACCAGATCACCTAGGGTAATGTGTTTGTTACTTTCCTGTTATCCCTTTGAAAGTTTTTCATGACATCCATTGTTTCAGGGTTACCAGAAGTATTGTGCTTTCCAAAGAAAATCACCCCAAAACATCCACCAATGCCAATTCAAATGATTTTAAAAGCACTGACAAAGGGAGCTCAAGTCAGGCAAAGCGAAATAGTCTCAGGAGTCATGGAAGTTTGCACTTAACAGAAGAAGAGATTGTTACAACTAGGAGGAATGTTGCTCGTCAAATGCCAAATGAAAAACAATCTGCCAAACCAGCTAAGGAGTCCAGTAAACCCCAAACAGAGACTGCATCAGAGAAAAAGACATCTAAATCCAAATCTCCATTGAAAGGTGTGCTAACATTAGATTACAGTTTAAGTATTTTCTCATTATCACCATCTCCCCAGAACCAGTATGTTTACTTGTTATTTGCTAATGTTATCATGATAAAATCTAAACTATTTGGAATCTAATAACAGGAGTTGATTATATTCATATAGAGTTTTTATGAAAATTGCTATGCTCCTCAGTTATAAACTAATCGCATATATTGCAGATTTTAATATACCGCAGGTCTTTCTTACTTCCCTTGCATTTACAGAGAATTCGAAAAAAATCTGTTTTGACTTCAGATTGATTCCATTATTATTTTTTGGTTTTTTTGTTTATAATTATATATAAAAACTAGTAGATGCTGCTTGCATTCTGCAAGCATTTTTAGGTGCGTTTCGCTTACAGCGTGAGCGCCTATTTTCGTCGGTCTGTCCATCTGTCCGTCCGCATGTTTGTTCTCAGTTTCTACTGAACAGATTTTCATGAAATTTCATATTAAGGACTTACAATCAAATATAATAAGAAAATCGCAAAAATGAATCACGTAAGCCAATCAGGGGTATCACTTTACTGGTGATAAAAAAATCAACTTTCCATCATATCTTAAAATTTTTAGCATTTCATTTTTGTCTCCTGCTTTGGGGCCACCTGCACAATTGGAATGTAGATCCTTACAGGACCTTCCCATCCATGGAAACTTCACTCCTCTAGCTTCAGTAGTTTGGCTGCAATACCATTTCAAACTTTAGAATTTTATTTTGAAGCCACCTAATGGAAAATTTATCAACTACCAGGAAAATCCAATCTGTGGAAAATTCATTGATTGATATCCAATTCAGTAATAATTTTTCAGCTATTTCTTCAAAAAAAAGTTTATTATTCTCAGACAGATGAACAGACAGAGTGATCACAGCACGTTTTTTCTTTTAAGAATACTTGCTAAAAAATAAAATAAATGATATGTTAAAACTGTTTTAGGTCTAGGGTTGCCAACCACCGGCTTTCGGGACGGAGATATCCGGGTCATCGCCATGATCTTCAGTCTCCAGCTGAGTGGCACAAATCTCTGGTTCAATTTCGCTTGCAGCGGAATGCCCTTTTTATGACTTTTTTACATTTTTTTAAATGATTCGAATTAAGATAGTTTGAACTTTAATTTCTATTGTATTTTATTTTATACAAAAAACTTAAATTGATGATGCTCTTACAATTTCGCTACTTAGCGATATTTAAAAAAATAAACGATTTTTAATGATACGTCCTAAAACCATGAGTGCCTTTCAGAATATTGAAAATATTTATCATTACATTTAAATCCTCTTCGGTTTCTTGTAAAGTGTCCAGGTTTTAAGCAAACTGCGGTTCATGAATAGCTTAAATTAGGCCCCCGTAATCACTCTCCGGTTCATGAAGATCTAAAAGTTGGCAACCCTAGTTAGGACAGTAAGGCCTAGGTGCCTTATAACATGGGTTATGGACCTCTTACAGAATCTTGGGTATAACTGGGCAGTATACAGTAAAACCTTATTTCGAAGTTCAAGGGACCAAAAAATTACGACTTCAAAGTGTCCGGGTTAGAAATGAACGAACTTTCATAAAAATCGAACTTTTTTACGAATGGCTACTTGGGCAGTAAAAACGCAATACAGAATCTTATTTGTCTGTTCTACAAATGAATTGGCCTTACGGGTTAGTATACACGGCAAATTCGAACAGAGCTGAAGTGAACACTTAATTTGCGATTCACAAAGACCACTACATGTGAAAAAAGCCCTCAGCAAATATCCTGAATTTCCCAGTACATTTCAAGTTACTCCTTTATGCCGTGAAGATAAGACATTCTACCGTGCGCCGAAAGATTACCACCCATCTATGCTCTTCTTGTGTTACATTATGGTAAAACCAGTGATGAGCTGAAGCCGGCTCCCACTGACTCACGCGAGCCGGTTGTTAAATTTTTAGAAAATATGAAAATTTATTGATTTTGTCCTTTCAAGTACATTTTGCCCTATCTGAAAGTCAATTACCAACAGTGTATGAAATGGAATGTATTACGAACCGAACACTTCTTAAGGTAGTGGAATGACATTACTAAAATAGAGCAATCTGGTGCCCCTGGCATGCAGGCATCCTGCCACCCTTATCCAAATTTCCTTACTACTTTTTTGAGAGCCGGTTCTTAATATTTTTCCAGCTCATCACTGGGTAAAACCACTAGGTTTTTGTTTTTGGCTCATCACTTATTTTTGGGTAAAAAAACAAAGGCATGATTTTTTTTAGAGTTGACATTCTGTATAACTTCGTACAATGTTATTTAAAGATTGGTTCAGCAACAGAAATCAATATTACACGGTCTTTTCTGGAGCATATCACTTTCTCATGAGAAAAACCTTGGCCAGGTTTGGGAGAGCATGAGGATTGAGATTATAGGGGTTCTTCCAACTTCTGTTCATTTTGCATTGATTCAACAGTTCTCGAATTTCACTATCCGATTGAAAATGTGAGCAGTCACAGTGATGCAAGGATAAGCCGATTCATTTATTTGAAACATCTATGACTTTTATTTCACGTTAACTATTAAATAGGGTGACCTTATTCCAACGAGGTGAAAACGGGACATTTTGCATCGTTGTAAGAAGAAACGGGAAAAAATTTTTGCATGATTTTTTTAATGGTGGATCTGTCACTATCATGATCTATAGCGAAAAAGGCAAATACAAACTTTCCTTACAGACTGGACCATGCCAGACTAGGACAAAGCTCACAATCAAAAGGGAATCTGACTAGCATCGTTGTTGTTGAAACTCAAAGAGAATAAGTTAGGTTAAACCCGGACATGATATTATATGCGGAGACCAGATTTGCCACCTCAAATTTATCAATGACCCTGAGGTTTCCTAACCTGACAGTTGCGACTATAATTAACATTTGTTGTTTGTTTGATAACCTCCATGTTTCTGAGAATCCTACATTTCCACTAGGAATATCAGCTATTCTATCAGATAATCTAAATTTTATTTGCGATGGGCTTCAAAATGGTACAAAATGACTTTTTTGATTAAAAAAAAAACCGACTGTCCCGGTGAAAATGGGATGTTTGGTCATCCTACTATGAAATAAGTAAAAGGAAGTCACCTGTTTGGGGCACTATATGTATTTCGTGTGCAAGAAATGGGGAACAAAAATGTGATATTATGGCGTGTGCGAACCTTTCACTTACACTGGATTGAGATTTTGAATTAAATGAACTTTTCTTGAGTCACCGGACCAGATCACAACTACGAATTTCATTGTAGGTGTATTTTGAATTATCCTTACCAAAAAGTATGCAAAATCCTATGGTGTTGGCCGGGGACTGATCTTAGCTTTGAATTACACCATACTTTGAATTATTTGGGATCGAAATAATGGGGTTTTACTGTATTAGTTTCAAGGTGAACATATTTCGCTGATTTTAAAAAAATTTCTTATGCATTTGCCCATCTCTCTGACATACTAACTCTTAAATGAAAGCACAACTACGAATTTCATTGTAGGTGTATTTTGAATTATCCTTACCAAAAAGTATGCAAAATCCTATGGTGTTGGCCGGGGACTGATCTTAGCTTTGAATTACACCATACTTTGAATTATTTGGGATCGAAATAACGGGGTTTTACTGTATTAGTTTCAAGGTGAACATATTTCGCTGATTTTAAAAAAATTTCTTATGCATTTGCCCATCTCTCTGACATACTAACTCTTAAATGAAAGCACAACTACGAATTTCATTGTAGGTGTATTTTGAATTATCCTTACCAAAAAGTATGCAAAATCCTATGGTGTTGGCCGGGGACTGATCTTAGCTTTGAATTACACCATACTTTGAATTATTTGGGATCGAAATAATGGGGTTTTACTGTATTAGTTTCAAGGTGAACATATTTCGCTGATTTTAAAAAAAATTTCTTATGCATTTGCCCATCTCTCTGACATACTAACTCTTAAATGAAAGCAGATAGAGACTTCATTTTTCACCAATCGATTTAGTATTGTCTAGCTGTAAATGTTTTCTTACTCCTAAGCGAAAGCAGCTAGAACCGTCATTTTTGCCAGTCAATTCAGTATTGTCTCATTGTATGCATTTTCTTGGTTTTACCATTTGTATGTCTATCTCTCTTTTAAAGTATTTTTCCTGTTAATGAGCTTCTTTCACAGTAAAAATAATACACAATCATTACCATATTTATTTTTGTGAATTTATGTTAACTGCTATATATAAGTTACCTTCTTAAGTGTTTTCTTGGTGCTTGAACTGCATCTGCTGGACACCTCCATACAGTTTACTATCGAGATCCTTTGTAGCCTCTAAATTTCAGTTGGAATTCATCCAAATGTCATTTTTGTATTTATTCGTTGTAAGAATAGCATAATTCTTTTGTTTTATTTTAAATTGTGTGTTTTGTCATTTTAATGTTGAATTTAGGCCCCGGGAAGGAATTTGTAAGTTCCCTGTCTGATTTTTCGTCTGATGATGACCAACCTCTTGTGAAAAAATCAAGCAAAATTTCCATTCAGAATGTGAGAAGAACAAAGTTAGTGAAGAAAGCATTAAAGAGAATAGCAATGAAGAATAGAAAGCCATCAAGAATGATGACTCGGTCTCAACAGCACCGTCCTGTTGCAACAACAAGTCGGTATGTCCACAGCTTTTATAGCATTGGATTGTTTTTTGCTTTTAAGCATCTTTTTATATGTTAGTAAAGAAGGTATTTGGATAATTTTTAAATTAATTGTATTAGTTTGTATATGACATTTGTTGTTTTTATTCTATAACTATAATTATGAATTAAATTTAACAACAATGGCAAACACAATGTCCATCAGTTACATGTATAATTTAGATAAAGGAGGTTAGCTTAATATCCCTTTCGGTTTTAACAGAATTTCTCATCGGCCCACAAGAAAAACTAAAGAGGCTGCCACTGTCTTTATGGAGCTTATTGGGAAGAAATGGACGTCTCCTGAGGAAGACAATGCAGAGGATGATTTAGTCTCATTAGTCAACTTTCCTGATGTGAGAAAGTTTAATAAGCAAGGTTTGTTGCAATAATTATCTCGTGACTCTCTTGAAAATATGCGCATTTTATATTTGTGAATATTCCTAATTTATTATTTATCAATTTTTGCTATAGGCAAGGGTGAGAGTGAGAGCAAGATGAAGAATTCAAGTGAATCTTCCAAAAAGGAACTCAGTTCTTCCAGGGATAAGAGCAAATCTGCCCCTAAGTCAGATATGATATCCAAAAAAGTATCAGAAACCAAGGAAAAGGCAAAAGAGTCTGTTAAAGATGTCAAATTGAAAAATAAACCAAAGGATAAATCTGATTCCAACAAAACAATTGCAGGAAAGCAAAACAAACCAGCTGTCACACAAAAAGAGCAAATTTTGAAGGAAAAAATGTGCAAGAATGTTGGTAAAGTTATATGCAACAAAACCGCTCATTCCAAATGCATTGCTAGTAAGGTTGCTGAAAGGAAAGTAGGGACTTCCAAAGAAAAGATTGTGGTTCACCAAGTTCAGACTAGAAATAGGTCTTTGAGGAGTGACTCATCAGATGAAGTTGGTAAGAAACAGTTAAATGTTGAGAAGGCAGTGGTTTCAGAAGAATCAGAAAGAAGAGTGAAATCTTCTCGTATGACTCGTCGCAGTTTAAGGGGGTCAGAAGAATCCTATAGTAATCTGGTCAAAGCTACTCCAGAAAGTAAAGAGGAATCAAAAAGCAAGTCAACTGATGTCAGTGCTTCATCTGTGCGTAAATCGCGACCTTTGCGAAGAGCTGCTGCTAAGAGCATCTCTTTTCATAACCGGAGTAATTCTAGCCAGTCTGAGGAGAAGTTCAGTGATTCTGATGAGGAACCATTGGGTCGAAAGGTCATCAAAAGTCTCAGGCAGTCAGGCAGTGCAAACAAATCTATAGTGGAAAAGAAAGAGGGGAAATTAGAAGTGGATGATAAACCAAGGGAGACAGGGAAAAAGATTGATGAAAGAGGCAGAGAATCTAGTAAGAAGTCAGATGACAAGCCAAAAGAGGCTGCTAAAAAAGCAGATGATAAATCCAAAGAAACCATTAAAAAGGGAGATGAACGATTGAAAGAGGCAAATAAAAAGGTTGATGAAAAAACCAAGGAGACGGGCAAGAAGGGTGATGAAAAAGCTAAGGAATTGACGAAAAAGGGTGATGAAAAATCTAAGGAATTGACGAAAAAGGGTGATGAAAAATCTAAGGAATTGACGAAAAAGGGTGATGAAAAATCTAAGGAAGTGACGAAAAAGAGTGATGAAAAATCTAAGGAAGTGACGAAAAAGAGTGATGATAAGCTCAAGGATGTGATTAAAAAGAATGATGAGAAAGTCAAAGAGGTGAGCAAAAAGGGCGATAACAAATACAAGGATTTAGCTAAAAAAGGTGATGAAAAACCAAAGGAAATGGTAAGAAGATCAAGTATTAAGAATATGGAAGAAGAGGTAGAAATGGAAACAAACGAGAGATCAACTAGGGCACGCACCTCAAAGATTACTGCATCTAATGTGGAAAATGCCAAACTTTCCAAGTCTTCTGCAGGTGATAGCAGTGTAGAGAAATTGGCCAAAACAACTGTTTCTGAGGTTTTGAAAGAATCTGAAGTATCTCATAAAAAAATTGGTTCCTTATCTCCTGTTCCAAGTAGCGAAGAAGTTGCTAGGAGAATTACCAGGAATGACAAACCTTCAAAGGTTAGTGAGCAAATTAGTAAGGTAGAAGAAAAATCAGCTAAAAGGAAGGTTAGTAGTGACAGTGGAAATGAGAATGCAAAGAAGGTTGTTGGCTCAACCAGAGGCAAAACTAAAGAGTTGTCAGCTAATTCAGCAAAGGAAGAGCCTGAACAACCATTAACAAAAACTGATGCAAAGAGACATATTGATTCTAGTATAGCAGATGGCAATCATCCAAATGAAACTGGACAGAGTGATTCAAAGAAACTGAAAGGAAACATTAATGTTGATTCCTCAAAAGCTACCTTACAACAGGCCAACAAACCGTCAGAAGAGCACACTTCCGGTAAAGCTCAAGCAAAATTAAGTTTTACAGAGAAATTTTTATCCATGGGAAGCAAAGTGGATGAAGCTCTTAAGTCAATGAAAAAGGATGCTGTTTGTCCATTGATTTCTGACACTGAGACTCCTGTTGAATTATTAAAGGTGGAATCTAGTCTGAGAAAAAAATCAACAAGTGGTGTGCCAAAGAAGGAACAGTCTAAACAAACTGCTCATAAGAAAATGATTGTGTCAGCTGAATTGGCAGGCAGATATCGTGAGCCAGTTGAAGTCAGATGTGATAAAATGTGTGAAAAAAGTAAATTGTTCAGCATTGAGAAGCAGGCTCATGGAGGTTTGGTGTTGGTTAAAAAAGTGTTATCCAGTGAAAACAGTGAAGGAGGATCACCATCAACAGTCACCTCTGAACTTCAGGCATCTACATCTTTGGGGGCTTCTCCAAAGAAGTATGATATTCCTGCTTCTGGATTAAATACTTCTTTAACTGTACCAACTGTACCTTTACCTGGAAGATACACCTGTAGTTGTAAACTGTGGATTTTCTCTTCAGAAAATCTAAGTTCAAGTCCTTGTCCACTTCATGGTGAAGTAGTAAGTTCTGATAATTCTGGCATTTGCAAAGAGCAGACCATAAAAGATGTTGAATCACCCTCCAAGGATTCAAGGAAAAGTTCTGATGATGCAGCAAATGCTGAAAGTTTGCACAACACGTCTGCCTTTGGGACAGATGTTGATTCTTTTAATGACATTGAATGTGGGGATAGTGAAGTTAGGAGGAAAGTAAGCAAAACTGTGGAAGAGATAGAAAAGTGGTTATTAGTGAGTGATATTATTAACTCGAGTAAGATTCCAGAAGAAAAAGATAAACCTGGAGAAATTGAACTGCAAGCTAATAGAATAGAATTTGACAATATACGTGCATCAATGCTTGACAATAAAAATGTGAGTATGATTGAGTTGGATGATGCTAGTAAAGAAAAAAGGCCAGGGATGAGCAAGCAAATCAACAAAACCCTGGAAAGTGTTGAAAAAGGAATAGGAATTCCCTTAGAAACATTTTATAATCGTGTATCTCAGAAATCCAAGACCAGTGATTCATTATCCTTTCCGTCTCTAAAAATCAAAGAAGAGAAAAGTTCAAGCATGATTAATATATTGCCATCAAGCTCAAAACAGGTGCAAGCTTTTGAAAGTCAGCAGCATAAAGGAGCAAAGATAGTTGTGGCAAAGAATAAGCCAGATGCAGCTAAACTAATGGAGGCATCTCCGATAATCGAAGAAAAAGTTACTGAAGTTGAGCAAGGAACATTGCTCGAGACTAAGGAAGTCATTTCTCCAATTGGTCCATTGTCATCTAAAACCAAAACAGAGACCAAGAAAATTCCTATAAAGGACAAAGCTGTAGGAACAGCCAGCACAGCAAAGAAAGTAAGTACTCTGAGAAATTACAGAATAAAGCATGAAGGAAAGATAAAAGCTGTTAAAGAAGAAAATCCATCTTTGATACAAAAATCTGTGAATAGCTCTCCTAATAAAGGCTCTCAGATGACAGTTAAAACTGCAACTAATGAACTGATTCAAATACCAACTATTGCATCAAATTCTGAAAACAGCCCTTCAAGTGAAGCCTCATCATCTGTGAAAAGTGAGACGCCTAAAGGTCATCGTTCAGCAAGTGAGCGTGTTATTTTAACTTCCACACCAGAGAAGAAACCCATATTTCTCAAAGGTGGAAACAATTTCACCGTGAGAAAGCCTAAAGAACGCGTGGTGCGTCGTACCCCAAGTGTGGGAGCCTTTTCACCTGAAAATGAAAGCAGTGTGTATGCATTTGAGACAGAAGATCGGGAAGCACCTCCACCTTGCACACCATTTCGCAGAAAGACGAAAGATGGGGGTACTAACACGTCTCCCAATAAGCAGCACCACCGTCACTCGTCTTCATCATCAGAGAGCTCTTCTTTTATTTTTAGTGATGTAGGCTCACCTGGCCGGAAGTCGGCGTCGTCGGAAATTATTCAGTCGTCCAAGTCCGTCACTCCAGAAAATTCAGTCTGCGGAGGATTGGATGGTCATTTGGATCTGGTGAAAAATCCTACATGCACAGCATCGATCGCTATTCAAGTAAACCTGGATGAGTCAGCGACTCAAACAACAAAGTCGCCTCCTATCTCAGTTCCCATTTACATTCCTAGTTCCTCAAGAGAGATTGGGTTATCCACTTCCTCATCCTCTCCTCTGGTTTTGGTTCCGGAAACCAGAAGTACAGAGTGTTCCACTCAGACAGACACCAGCGAGGGGAACGAAAAGGTTGATGGTGATTCAGTTGAGACATCTGTCAGCCAAAAACAACCTCATACCTCAGAAGGCCATCTATTTTACATTCCTCTACGACCAACTCCAATGGTAAATCAGACGGCTGGCATAGGATCACCCTCAACTTCTATAGCAACTAATCAGCTGATTCGTGGAGTGACCGTGAAGCTGGGAACCGAAGGTCCAACCGGACCCAATCAGAGGGTTATTATGCATGCCGAACTAGTCACCGACCCTCCCCAATTTGGTCCAACCATTCAGTGTCAAACTGGATCTATTGCTACTTCTGCCACCTTTTCATCCGAATTGCAAGAAGTCAAGGGCAATCCATTTGTTTCGGGAGCCAATAGGTAAATACTTACTGAGAAAATTTTAGCTTTTCTGAATGATTATTTTGCATGACTGCTATGACCCGTTTGCTCTTGTCTGTTCTAGGGCTTCCATCCAGCACCTTCACCCCACTGTGGTTAATCTACCATCTGATCCAAAGCATTTGTGCCATCCTTCTATTCTTCCTATCTCGGTAGTTGGACCTGCCTCACAACCTCTCTTAACACAGCAACAGTCGACACTACCTCGGCCCTCAGTGCCTCCTCCAGTTGGTACCGTACAGCCTACAGCAAGGCCACGTCCTCTCTCTTCAGGGGATGTAGCAAGTACCAGATCACCTACTTCGTGTGTCTCTTCCACCCAGACCGATAATGTCAAATCAGATCCTGTGCGGTCTGGCCCAAGCACTGCATCGGAACAACCTAAAGCTGTGAAAATTCTGCCAAAATCTAAGGAGAACACACCAGTTGCAGATCATGTATCACCTGGGCCCTCAAGTTCTAAAGCTTCAACAAGTGCCGCTAAAAGGTTAGTTATGTTAACTGGCAATATTTTGTACTATATGTTACCATTATGAAAAAGAAGTGTTATAACCTGTTAAATATAGTGAGAATGGTAAAAGGCTAATTATTTTATCTACAGACCCATAAATCAATGGGATTTCAAATCTGTTTTTAATTAGGTTTTCATAATTTTTAAAGTTTATTTTCTCTATAGAACATTATACAGTAATACCCCGATTTATGTCGACGATGCATTCCTGAAAATCACAACGTAAATCAAGTCAACATAAATCAAATCAACATAAATCAAATCAACATAAATCAAATCAACATAAATCAAAACCGTTTTTCCCATAAGAATGAATGTTATAAGGGGGTGATTCATGCAAGACGGAAATTTTACCTTGAATATCACTTACCATATTTACTTGTGTACCCCACTCACCATTTTCCCAAAACGCCTGGGAAAAAAGGGGATGTGTGTCTTACAAGTGAATTTATGAACAGGTTATACAAATTGCGAGTATCGATATTATCTGCAATATGCTTGCGTCTACGTTGATAGTAATAATAATAATCATTTATTTAACACAAACAGGTTTCCCCAATTACATGTGTTGTAATACATTTTCTATGACAAGCACAAACGACCATGCCCTCGGCAGGATTCGAACCCGCGACCCTTGCAGTGGGAGTTAGACACGCTAACCACCCCTCTACCAAGGCTAGCAGAAGTCATCGAATTCTACGAAGTCTATGCATATTTATGCGACCAAGCAAACGTTTAGGTTACGCTCATGCTGCAGGCATAAACTCACAAAAGTAGGCAGAAATAATATGCCGTCTAACTGATAACTACTACTGAGGGTTTGCTGGCTGGAAAATAGGTAGGTGGAAGTTTGGTCCTTTCCCCTCATCCACTTCAAAGAATTCAGAGTGGTGAAATTTTGTTGCGGTTGAAAGATTTCATTGTTTGAAAGGAAGAAGGAAATCCTTTCTCAAGTGTTTGGACCTGTTTGTTCCTAACCTTCCAATATATACTCATGAGATGATATACGAAAAAACTCCGCATCTTCGTAGGGAAGTTCTCGTTCATAGATGAACAAATAGTACATGAAGCTTTGCATCGGTGCGTAATCTTATGTCAAAAGCAGTGAAGTGGGGACGAAGTTGCGTAATATTACAACAAAAACAGTTAAGGGGTTAACAAAAGAGGGCTATCGATGAGGAGATTACTATTAGTATCTGCATAAAGAGATCATCCAATAAATTGCATCATGTAGAAGGGAGTGGTGAATCCAAACCAAATTCTAGAATTCCATCTTTACTTTATCTTTTCTAATTTACTAGTGAATATAATTGTTTTTATCTTAATAATTTAAAAATGTATATTAATTAAGTATTGTAATTCATTAAAAGGTTCAAGATGGAAAAATCCGTTGATTTTCTAACTTTTTCTCATTTTCCCAAAAATCTGAGATAGTTGCGTAACTTCGAAGAAAACCAACATAAATCAGTACACAGGTACTAAATGATCGATGATGTAACTTCGAATCAACTAAATAGGGGCAACGTAAATCGGGATATTACTGTATAACTAGGGAATTGAAACCCTAGATAAAAACATAGCATTATAAACTGATAAAAATTAAGAAACTAGATGGGAAATTTTTATAATGAAATATAAAATTATTAATTTTCATTTATTTGAACAAATGAATTTGTGACAGGTGTTGAGATTTTAACTTAATGTCATTTATTGTTCTACACAAATTTTGCAGATCACAACAAAGAAGCAAAGGAAGAGGATCAAATGCCAGTCATAATGAGTCTGAAAGTCCATCATCCACTAGCACACCCTCAACTTCTATCTCTCTCACTAATCATCCACATCCTATGGCCACATTTCCTGCTCCTGGAAATGCTGCCAGGATGGTGGAGGCTCCTACATTCCACCCAACAGAAAAGGAATTTCAAGACCCTCTGGAATTCATAGAACGTATTAGGCCAATTGCAGAGAAATTTGGACTCTGTCGGGTGGTTCCTCCACCAAATTTTAAGGTATTTAATTGAAATTTATTAACAAGTCAAGAAAGGCAAGAAACTCTTTTCAATAATATTAATTTTAAGAAAATATTTCTGATATTAAGGTAAGGTGGGTAAATTTGCTTTGGAAAATAGTTTCTTTTTTCAAAGCTAAATTAGTACAAAATCAAACTACATATATACATGATAAGCTACAGTTCAGAACATTTCTGCCTCTTTTAAAACTGGATCCGGTAGTTTGACCAAGCTGTGGGTTCCGAAGCTTCGCTTCCCCCTCAGCTTCCCTCTCCACATCTGCTTTTCCCTACATTACGTCGCAGTCCGCGCAGGAAGGTGCCATAAGCTTTTGAAAGTACTATACTTATGTGAGCGGTGAGCGAGCATCTTCGAAGCGATCAACACACTTTGTTTTCGAAGCAAGCGACCAGAACCGCCATTGTGGCAAATACTTTGTATTTCAGTGTTTTCTTTATTGTTTTATCGCCATTTTAAGTTGTGTTCTTACGCTGTTATGGAAATGAACGAAAATTTAATTTCCGAGATCCAAAAGAGTTCCATCTCACAGAATTTAAAAGATGAAAATTATTTTAATCATTTTTGGCCGATTACCAAGGCCGAAGCCGATATTTGGTGCATCACTAATTTATGCTAATGGAGATATTCGGATTAGGCCTAGGCCGAATACTGATTTTAATATTCGGCCAAAATGAGTATTCGGTGCATCTCTAGTTTAAATGCACAGTTTATACTCCGTTGGTGCATCTTCAACATTGAGATGAGATAATATTTTTATAATATTAAAGCTGTACCTTTTAATTGAATTTTAAGCTTATTATTTTTACTCAAAAAAAGCAGTTCAGTCATTAAAAATTTACTATCAGTTTCTACCTACACTTTTGCCGGAATAAGTTGGTATCTGTATTCGCCGAATTCATCGTGAGTCACTGATGCTCCTTTAACCCAGGAGAGAACCATAGTTCCCTCTAATATTTTTCATCCATGGGCTGAATGAATATTGCTATACATGCCTACATGATGCTAGTGTGTGGATATGCACCGGGGTTGACATAGCCCTATTCCAATATATTCTAAAATACAATCGTGAGCGCTTGAAAAATTTAGTGTGAGGCACTTCAAAAATTGCTCCGTGGCCATGCAATCATGCAGCTTAGAAGGAACCATTGAGAGAACACACCTACAGGGAATTCCCACACTTTTTCAATTTTTTTCTTAATTTTCTGCCACTGTAAACGTCAACTTATTAAAGTACGAATTTTTTTTTCTCCTCAATCTGGTCCAAAAATAGGGGTGTTTTATGTGAGTAAATACAGTATTAAAATTAATTATTATAAGTCTTCTAAAATAAATTTCATAAAGTGTAAACACTGGAACAGCTGATTCAGAATAGCGATCACCTACACTGAAAGATCAACAGTCTTTGTAAATATCGATGTTATTCATGTGTAATTTAAGGTTCACATTTTGTTTGGCATATAAGTTGACTCTAAGTTTTAGGAAAATTTTTTTAAGCTTCAAAGGATGACTTATACAACGGAATATATGGTACATCCACATGCATCAAAACAATTGTCATCATGTATAAGACAACTCAAAATTTTTCAATCACTAAAATTGTCTTATATTCAGGTAAAAATGGTATCTTTTTGAAATAGTTTAGAGGTTTAGTTAAGAATAAAAGGAAGGATGTTTTTAAAAAATTAAGTAGATTGTCTTTATGAAAGTGACAGTAATATTTAACAAGTCCCTAGAGCTTTCATTCTGTTAGTTGTAAGTGTTGCTTGTGAATTGAACTTTAATTCTTCTCGATTTTAATTAACTTTATTAGATAATGGTATTGTTTTTTAAATTTTTATTTGTTGCTGAATTATTTTCCTTGTTAATGTAACTTATAAAGATGTTTATGTATCCATTTTCAGCCTGATTGCCAAGTCAGCGATGATATGAGATTTACTGCGTATAATCAGTATGTGCACAAAATGTTACATCGGTGGGGACCCAATGTAAAAGAGATGATGGTGATTAAAAAATATCTTAGAACCCAGAGTATTTCCTTAACTCATCCACCATGGGTAAGTTATTTAAGGTTTACTAAACAATAGTGATGATTATTAAAAATAAACTACCATTGGTAAATTACCAAAACATGCATCTGGTTTTCTTAATCTTTTTGTCTATTCAAGAGGTATAATTTATGAATTTGATTCTAAGGGAAGCTTGGTGATTCTATTTGGAATTTCATGCTGAACCATTATCTATTGGTCATCTTTTCCTATTACTTATAACATTGTCAAGATTTCTGAAAAAATGTGAAATTGATTTTTTTCTTGATTGATGGTATTGTTTTTTAATCAGATTGGTGGGATGGAAGTTGATTTACCTAGATTGTATCAAACGGTTCAAAGCTTTGGTGGACTTAAAGAGGTCATCGAAAAGAAAAAGTGGCAGAGAGTGGCCGATGGAATGCGGATTCCAAAACTAGCTCAAGATAGAGTAACAAAGTTGGATGACATTTATTGTAAATATTTACTACCATATGATACTCTTTCTACAGGTATATATTCACTTTTCATAACCTTTCAAACATGTTCATTGTTCAGTATTTCTTGTAAACTTCATTCATGGATACAATCTTTTGACTGAATTTTGCAGATGAAAGGCAAAAGCTTTTTGATGATATTGAAAAGGAGTGGGGTGACAGAGAGAACCAGCCTCTTAACCTTGATGGACAAGGTAATGATGATGACTCAGAAGGCGATGCCTCTGATGAATTTGATGAATGCATTGTTAAGGTAAGTTTAGGGAAACTTTAACTTTTATGATGTGTTGTATTCATTGATATTTCGTCATTGAATACTTATAATTTATTTAATGTAGGTTTACTTATCTTCCTTGAAACATTATATCTGTATTATATTAACAATTTACCTATACAGGTACAAAAGAGTTACGTTCTTCAAAAACCTTTCGTAAATCAAGAATTCATGAATCAAAGTATAGGTAATTTCTCATTGACTTCCATTATAGAAGGCGAGATTCGTTCCTATGGCAATTTTATCTTCCCCTAAATATGGTAAAATAACACTATATATTTTTCTTAGGACATTTATTACGGAAAACAATTATTCTAAACATCTATTAATACTACAAGTATCCATTGCTTAGCATCATAGTTGCGTTCCTTAAAAACGTGACTCGAAGTGAAAATACCGTATTCACCTGAATCTAAGACGACCTTTTTTTCCAAATTTTCAGCTGTAAATATCAAGAGTCGTCTTACATTCGAATACGAAGTATATTTAAGCATTTAATCAATGGTTTTTACAACAAATGGTATATCAGAGTAAACAATTCACAACAGCAAATTCAAGTACGTACATAAAGAAGTGAAATAAAGAAATAGTAATAACAATAAAAAAAACATGATGGGAATAATAATTATTTAGACTAATAATCATCGTCGACGATCATAACACAGACGACGTACTTTCATCTTGCACGTAATGCCTACCGCAATGTCAAAACAAATGAGAGCGGAAATCATTGGGATTCCCCTTTGAAACGACGCACCACGATTCACTAAGTTTGACAGTAATTTTGAGTTGTGCATTCTTGATTTAAATGCACAACCCTTAAGTTAAAATGACAGATCATGTTGAAGTACGTGGCACGAGTGCAAAGGGATAGTTAACAAAGGAATTAGACGGAGCTAAGATACAAATTTTAAGCTGATCGTGATAAATTACGCCGAAAAAACTAATAACTGTGATGCGAGTAGAAAGTTCGGTGTATCTGAGGCAAATGTGCGTAGATGGAAACTCTCAAAACAGGAACTAGAAAAAGACAAAGCCACAAGGAAGTCGTTCAGTGGTCCAAAATTAGGCCGATTTCATGGCATAGAAGAAGAAGTAGTAAAGTTTGTGCGCACCATGAGGAAGAACGGTATGCCTGTTTCGACTGAAAGTATTATACTTAAAGCTAATGAAATTACTAGAGGACTTAATATATCGTTGCAAGAATTCAAGGCCAGCAGAAGTTGGTGCGTGAGAATGATGCGACGAAATAATTTTTCTTTACGGCGACGAACTTCGCTGTGTCAGAAATTGTCAGAAGACTATGTAGAAAAACTTCTCGCTTACCAGAAATACGTAATTGGACTTAGAAAAACCAATAATTGCCTTTTGAGCCAAATAGGAAATGCCGATGAAACTCCGGTTTTCTTCTACATGCCATCTAATTATACTGTGAACGAAAAAGGTGCGAAGTCCGTCCTAATTAAAACTACAGGCAACGAAAAAATGCGAGTCACGGTAATGTTGGCGGTTTTAGCAGATGGGACTAAATTACCACCATATGTGATTCTAAAGCGGAAAACAATGCCTAAGAAACATTTGCCAAGTGGAATAATAGGTGTCAAGAAAAGGGGTGGATGACTAAAGAACTAACGAGAGATTGGTTACATGTGGTGTGGAATAGACGGCCAGGAGCTTTACTGAAACAAAAAGCAATGCTTTCACTGGATGCATTCAAGGACACTTATCTCCGGAAATTAAAAACATAATGAGTGCGATGAATATTGATCATATTGTAATACCTGTAGGAATGACATCGCAACTTCAAGTTTTAGATGTTGCTGTCAATAAGTGTTTTAAAAATAATTTAAAGGTTTTGTATTCTGAGTGGTTACAGAGTGGAACTCACACTTTAACACCAAAAGGAAATCTTAAGAAACCTGAAGTTGCAATGCTCTGCCAATGGATCAAGGCATCGTGGCAACAAATAAATGCAAAAGTAATAGTGAAAGGATTTAAGAAATGCTGCTTATCTAATGCCATGGATGGGAGTGAGGATGATGTTTTGTGGGAGACTGATGATGAAGTTCAGAGTGATAAAGATAGTGAGCATGAGGAAAATAGTGAAGGTTGCATAGACAGTGATGATGACTAACACAATAAAATGATTTTATGCAGCACTTGGATTGAAATGTTTTTTTGTTGTGCTGAAATGAGTATATTCTTTCAATGTATTTACTTTATTTTTAATGTTATCTTAAAATGAATGCTACCATTTAATTTGTTTGAAAACCTGAATGGTTCTATTTGTGATGTGATCTTATGATTTTAAAATGTTAAAAGACAATGACATTCAAAAAAAGTATAAGAGAAAATAAATATTTCACAAGATTTATAATTTTTGTAGTCATGAAGGTTAATTTGGGCTTTTTTCTCTTTTGGAATCATCAAAATGGGGGGTCGTCTTAGATTCAGGGTCGTCTTGGATTCGGGTGAATATGGTATGTTAAGCGACAGTTTTCTCCATAAGAAATAACTAAAATAAGAAAGGTTACGTTCCTCCAGAGTAGAGTAGCTGTAGTTTATTATTATTATTATTACTGCTTATTTTAACAGCTACCTGTTGTAAATAAATTTGGATTCCAAAACCATAAATTATTGTAATACGAAATTTCTTCCTCATAATATGATCATGTCTGCTGTCTATTATGATAAAATTCTATCTGATCCCACAATCAGCTGAAGACAAGAAATGTCTCTTTGCTCACTATTTTTGACAGCATTATATGATGCACAAAACCTCGCAAGAGCACCCATTCAAATTTCAGTTTTCTTCCAAACAAAGTGAATTTTGTCAGGACTATTTGATTTTAAATATTTAAACAGGTGCCATTTTGTTTCAAGGTAGCAGGTGAAAATAAAAATGGTCAATGCTATGCTGTTAAAGTGTTGCTTTAAATGAACATATACCGTATAATCCGGCATATTTGTCGGCCCAGTGTATAAGTTCAACCTTGCTTATTTGGATGAAAATACATGACTAGGCATTGCTTGCTGTATAAGTCGACCCTTACTTTTTCACTTAAAAATACTTCTCATGAAATCGTTTTCTGACAAAATCAAAGTCATGTACAATCCAAGTTTTAACTAAACAGAAATAAAAATAATAAAAATATATACTAAATACTGTATAGAGTCCGTGCTATTCTCCTTGAGCATTCCATGTGCCAGATGTTTTAATTTCAACCAATAAGAAACTCAATGGTGGGTGTGCAGTTAGGGTGGAAAAAAAGTTTTATGCAACCCGTAGTACATCAAGGAAAAATCCAACTGCCATCTCTAGGGAAATAGTGGAACTACTAGTACAGTAAAATGACAAATTGCCCTCTTGCAGGTATTGAGTGAATTATATCTACTCCTTCAAGATGTCCTGGCATTTATCCCATAAATCTATATACAGGGTGTTTCTGAAATGTCTCGTCAAACTTTGGGAGCGTGTTCTACTGACCATAATGATGAAAAAAGTTCATATGGACACATGTCTGGGAATGCTTCCCTTCTGAGTTACACCCCTTTTTTCTTTTCAATAGAGTGAAGGTAAGAACGCCTGTCAAGTTTATATGGACATAGGTCCAGAAATCCCGGCATACAAGTTTTAAATGACTGATGATGAATTTTGGAGAAATGTTTTTAATGCAAATTTTAAGTGAACATTTAATATGTGAAATTACAAGTGAACACTAAGGACTTTCCTTTACATCTACATCAGAGCAAGTGTTCAAAATGGCCTCCTTGAGTAGCAATGCACACCTCAGAGCGTCTTCTCATGGATTGTCCAAATCCAATCCATTTCCAACTTCCGACTCTAAAGGTTCCTGAAATTCGTATCATAAATCAAATATCAATTTCCCATAGGCTTACATGTTATAAATTGAGATGCACTTTAATAGTTAAAGAACCAATACAACACAATAAAAGTCTAGATAGCGTTTCTCAGCCAGTTACCCATTCTACCGTTTAATATTGTGAAATGGAAAAATGTCTCGTATATTCAGTTTTTGCATCTTTACATATTGTGAAATGGAAAAATGTCATATATTGTTTTTGCATCTTTATGCTTACAAAGTAGATTTGGAAGAGCTGGACAAGGCTTACCTTCTTACACAACGTCCATACGATCAGCATAGGTCGAGTTGAAAATTGTACACTCAGCAAATCTTCAACACTATTTCCCATTGTATAAGAAGGGCAAATATTTTTAAAATTGTCAAACAGTAACAGAAAATTTTAAAGAAACTTGCACAAAAACTAATATAATAAATAGAATAAACAAACCCTTAGTAACACAATGCCGTATTCACTTCAAGCTTCCTGCTGACTAAACACCCAATTCACTCCTAAGAGCTGGTCTGAAGTTTCTGCTGGATTATCGACCACGTAATCGATAATGCAGATGATAATCCCAAAGACTGCAACTTCACTTGGATGCGCTAAAATGTCAGCACGCCCTGACGGATATCTTCTACCATGCATAACCCAAATATCTCTCCACTGCACTTGTCTACTGCACAAGCTGGTTCAGGGCAGTTAGGCATGCAATCGCCGAATGGCTCTTCCTGGAGTGTTTACTTAAGAACTTCCAGTTTCTCTCCACCGCGTCGCTATACATGCGTGTTCATGAGACGGGCCGCTCGCCCTGAGGGCCCTGAGTCATCACGTGAGCGCATGACCCCAGTCCGCTCCACTATATAGTTAAACACTATAGATCGTGCGATTTCCAATAGTACGACTTTGCTAGAGATCTTCCAGTGAACTTATTTTGGTGCGCGTAACTTTTTTGGAACAACTGCATTTCATAATTGCCATAGTTTTAATAATATTACATATACGTATATATCATGTTATTCCGTGGGTGTGTGGCGCACACCTAGCACACCCAGAATATACACCCCTGAAGAAACTTGTTCTTGGAGAACTTGACCCACTAAATAAAGTTTCTTATAATTCGATTGATGTCAGCTGCTAATGATACTATCGAAATGAACTATACATAGTGATCATAATTGACCTCTTCGGTGGCAAAATTAAATAAAATGTTGCATATATGTATCCCGTGCACCTTTTTTCCCAAAATGTCGATAAAAAAAGACCGCGTCATGCATGAAAATTTCTGACCAAATTTTAAAAATTGTGAGTTTCGATAGTAAATTTACTGCAACATGCTTGCGTCTACATTTATACCAGCAAAAGATGAAGAATTCTACAAAGTTTACATGTATCTACATGACCAAGAAGCATTTAGGGTTGCTGTACCTTTTAATCGAGTTTTAAGTTTATTATTTTTACTCAAAAATGCAGTTCCGCCATTAAAAATTTACTGTCAGTTTCATCCTACACTTTTGCCGGAATAAGTTGGCATGTGGTATTTATATTTGCCGTATTCATCGTGAGTCGCTGATGCTCCTTTAACCTGAGAGAGAACCGTAGTTCCCTCTCTCCCCCCTCCCCCTCCCTCTCCCTCCCTCCCTCCCTCTCCCTCCCTCTCTCTCCCTCCCTCTCCCTCCCTCTCTCTCCCTCCCTCTCTCTCCCTCCCTCTCTCTCCCTCCCTCTCTCTCCCTCCCTCTCTCTCCCTCCCTCCCTCTCTCTCCCTCCCTCTCTCTCCCTCCCTCCCTCTCCCTCCCTCCCTCTCCCTCCCTCTCTCTCCCTCCCTCTCTCTCCCTCCCTCCCTCTCTCTCCCTCCCTCTCTCTCCCTCCCTCCCTCTCTCTCTCCCTCCCTCCCTCTCTCCCTCCCTCCCTCTCTCTCTCCCTCCCTCTCTCTCTCCCTCCCTCTCTCCCTCTCTATCTCTCCCTCTCTATCTCTCTCCCTCTCTCTCTCTCCCTCCCTTCCTCCCTCCCTCTCTCTCCCTCCCTCCCTCTCTCTCTCCCTCCCTCTACCTCTCCCTCCCTCTCTCTCCCTCCCTCTCCCTCCCTCCCTCTACCTCCCTCCCTCTACCTCCCTCCCTCTACCTCCCTCCCACTCCCTGCCTCCTTCTACCTCCCTCCCTCCCTCTCCCTCCCTCCCTCTCCCTCCCTCCCTCTCCCTCCCTCCCTCTCCCTCCCTCCCTCCCTCTCTCTCTCCCTCCCTCCCTCTCTCCCTCCCTCCCTCTCTCTCTCCCTCCCTCTCTCTCTCCCTCCCTCTCTCCCTCTCTATCTCTCCCTCTCTATCTCTCTCCCTCTCTCTCTCTCCCTCCCTTCCTCCCTCCCTCTCTCTCCCTCCCTCTCTCTCTCCCTCCCTCTACCTCTCCCTCCCTCTCTCTCCCTCCCTCTCCCTCCCTCCCTCTACCTCCCTCCCTCTACCTCCCTCCCTCTACCTCCCTCCCACTCCCTGCCTCCTTCTACCTCCCTCCCTCCCTCTCCCTCCCTCCCTCTCCCTCCCTCCCTCTCCCTCCCTCCCTCTCCCTCCCTTTCACTCTCCATCTCTCACTCCCTTTCTTCCACCACTTCTTCTACTAAATATGTATGTTTTCATCTTATTTTTTTATTTTTTTTATTTTCATTAATTATCTTGATCATTACTCATAAAATTAAAATATTTTTTGTAAATCTTATCTTGTTAAATTTGTATGTATTATTGTAATTCAACTATTGTTCTTTCATGTATCTAGGGTTTTCACAGGTTTTTTCCGCCCCCCTTCCCTTCGTGGGTGTTTTCCTGCATGGTCTTTTCCTAGGATGGCCAAGTCACATCTTTCCTAGGTTTTTACCACAATTACTCTGTCATTTTATAGAAATTTTCCAAATTTGTAATTTGGTGTTTTGCTTGTGTTTTTCTATTTTTTTTCTGGTTCTTTTCTGTGAAATTATTATTACTATTTTATTCTCATTTGTAATTGTTGACTCAGGGTTAAATGTAAGAAGGGACTATATAGTGTGAAATTATTATTACTATTTTATTCTCATTTGTAATTGTTGACTCAGGGTTAAATGTAAGAAGGGACTATATAGTCCCAATTTCGCCCTAATAAAGTCGTTTGTCTGTCTGTCTAATATTTTTCATCCATGGGCTGAATGAATATCGCTATGCGGGCCTACATGACACTAGTGTGCGGATGTGCACCAGGGTTGACACAGCCATGTTCTGATATACCTTAAATACCCACGTATAATGCACACCCGCGTATAAGATGCAGGTAGGTTTTCGGTCTCGTATTCTGTGATTTTTTATGTACTCGCATATAGTGTGCACATTTTCCCAAAATTTTCGTCACAAATTTATCATTTAACTCAGTACTTCTGAACCTTTTTTGCTCCATGGCACACCTTCATGCATGCTTAAGAACATCACGACACACCAAACCATTCCTAATTATTTTCACTGCGTAAATACTCATTTTAAAAAATAAAAACTAGCGTAACAAGTGAAAGTAGCAGTTATATTAGATTGTTACAATTGATAAAGAAATAATTGTATAATTTTATTGTACATTAAATACATAATTTAAAAATTAAATTTCTTCGGAGTGTGCGACACACTAGTCCCTTCCTCGCGGCACACCGGTTGAGAACCACTGATTTAACTTATTATTATTATGCGTTAAATTGTCAGTATCATTGTGATATGATAAAGTATTACTTACAATATGTTCTATCAAGTAGTGCTTTTACGTTCTCAACAGGATCATGTTATGGACCAATGTTACAGGAAACAGCATTGAAGACAGCAGCACTTCTCAAAATTGAGGAATTTTAGAAAGAAACACAGCATAAGCTTTAAAGTTTTGTTGGGGGAGGCAGGTAATGTCAGCTTGACCGTTGTTGATGAATGGAAACAAGAATTGCTACAATTAACTAGGGGATGCGAACTGAATAAAATAGCTAATTGTGACGAAACGGCCTTATTCTTTAAAATGTTGCCAAATAAGACGTTGCATGTGAGAGGAGAAAGATGCTCAGGTGGCACACATTCTAAGGAACGTATCACTTTATTGCTTATTGTATTTGCTGGTGGAACCATCAATAAACCTGTAGTGATTGGCAAGAGCCAAAATCCTCACTGCTTCAAGAAACTCGACAAAAACAAACTTCTAGTGACTTATTTTGCTAACTGTAAGGCATGGATGACTAATAGAATATTTGAAGAAATTTTAATAAAATTAAATCAGAATGGAAGTGGAACATCAATACATTTTGCTTTTTCTTGATAACGCAACATGCCATCCTAATTTTCAACTTTCAAATATAAAATTGGTTTTTCTTCCACCAAATACTACCGCAGTCCTTCAACTGTTGGATAATGGAATCATCTAATATATAAAAATGAATTACAGAAAACTTATGTTAAAGGAATTATTACTGAAAATGGAGAAATGTCAAGAAGGTGCCAACTTGAGTAGGGAAATTAATGTTTTGGATGCAGTTATGTTTATCAGTATAGCTGTACAAAATGTTCGGCCAGTAACTGTTCAAAAATGTTTAAAAAATTGTGGTATAATAGATGAAGAACTTAATGAAACAAATGTCAATGAAAACACAACCGTGGAAGTACAAAACATGATTGATGCAACTTATGGAAACAATAAGTGCAGTGCCACTGATTTTATCAATGTTGATAAAGAGGTTTTCACTGAATTGGATGAGATAGACATTAACAATTTGATGGAAAAAATTGAGGTAAAAAATGACGAAGTGTCTGCTGAAATCGCTTCATCTGACACTGATGAGGATAGTGATTATGTCCCAACTAATTCCGATGCAATAAGGAGTTTGGAAGTTTTAAAAAGTTTTGCTAAAAATGAGGGAGACAATATTTTTTTTGAAAAGGTTGACAATGTAAAATTGTATTTCATGAAAAATTTCCATTATAAGAAAAAATTTAAGCAGCTTACCATGAATGATTTTCATAAACAATAAACCATATAATATGAGAATTTACTGATTTGAAGTGTTTGATATGTGTTTTACGTTGAATTTGTATTTAACTAATTCCATTTATAAGAGGTTATTTGTAACATATCTTAATGTATTTACTGGTATGATCAATAATAAATTTACGTTATGTCTGCAATTGCGTATATTAAAATACAGAAAGACGTTAGTCAGATTTTAAATAATGAATAAATATTTTACTTTGTCTATGTATATTATTTTCATAAAACAGTAACTCGTGTATAGCGGAAAACCTGCAAAAGGCGGTCCCTTGGGTTTCTGCCTTTGAGCGGTTTTACTGTATTTTAAACTAGCTTTTTCTTTCGTTATCATTATTACTGTATTAGCATTGATTGGTAATATTATTATTTTCTTCTGTTTCTCATTTTCTTTATCAGATTTGCAATGAAAAAATAATTTTTTTTCGTAACCAGGGTTTTGGTTTGTATAATGAAACACGACAAATTTTTTTTTCGTAACTTCAAAACTTCTGCAACAAACCCTAATTTTCAATGCACAAACTCCAACCGATATGCTATATGGAAAGGGTATTATGGAAGTAAAGCCATTCACCACTTTCAGTATAACAACATTTTACGTAGGTTAAGACAATAAGCAAGTACAAGCTTGCCAATATGAGATGGTATCTTGTCTCATGTTCAAAAGACATAAAATTACATAAGGTATATTTACAACATACTCGAGTTTGCTTCGTAATTAACAGAACACACGAAATACTATGCTGCGGGAAACTTCTTGTCTTCTCTCACGATTCACACGTGCCTGTCATCATCTCTCTCTCTCTCGGCTTGCAGTGGAAGGAAGAATAGCCAAAACCTTTTTGGTAACGTGAATCGGAAAGGAAATACTCTCAGTGGAAGGGAGGGAAATGACCTCAGGCAGGCTTTTTGAAAAGGTGTCTAGAGAACCGTATATTGGTTAAATCATTTGGGAGATTGCATAAGGGAAAGGAAAGGAGAAAGGTCAGGAAAGAGAGGGATATTTCAGGTATACAAGAAAGGGTGTTATTGTCAGGAATGCAGCAGAAGGAGCGCGGCGGAAGGATGTGTGGCCATTTTGCTAGGCGATGAGACGAATAGAGGTGATTGGACGATTAGTGTGTGACACAAACGTGCTTATTCGTACATGCAACTCATCTAAGTGCTAAAGTCAAAGTGCATAGAGGAGAAAATCACCGCACTTCTTAAAACGGGGCAACGTAAATCAGGGTCTACTTGTACTTATACTTACTTATATTTAAAATCTTTACCTATATTTAAAAGTTTTTAAATTTTGCTTAGTTTTGCTACTTTTTCATATAAATACATGTTTTATTCTCCTAGGGACGAAGCATGGCTCTTAATGCTTTTTACCGGATTGCACGAAACACAATGGCAACTTGGTTTAGGCAACCAGAACCCAGTGCCAGTGATGTCGAAAATGAGTATTGGCGTCATGTGACCACTCGTAATAATCACGTATGTGTGCATTCGGGGAGCATCGATTCAAGTGTTTGGGGTTATGGTTTTCCTTGTACCAAGGGAAGTCCTTTAGCCCGCCATCCTTGGAATCTTAAAATATTCACAAATAATAGTGGATCTATACTTCGTAGCATGGGACCTGTCATGGGTAAGTGGTCATTTTACATTAAGCTTATGTTTTCACACTATCTTTTAATGTCCTCTTCAGTTTTAAAAGGAGAAATGGTCTTAAACTTCAGAACTTTTTTAAACAGATATCTGTTGAGAACTTACTAATTCCTAATTTTCTCTCTCTTCATAAAGTCCTGCTTCCAAAATAAATATCAATATGGTAGGATCAGAATGACAAGGGTCACTTCAGCAGCCATAGCATTGTTGAACAAGAATTAATTTTGCGAATTCAGATCACCAATATGGGTTTTCACAACTGTATCATGGCTGATGTCGAAATCATCATTAATTATAGGGTCTTTATTTATTTATTTTTAGTTAGCCATAATCAGCATTATATGGCTGATCCATATTTGTTCACTCATAATAATCTGACCTATCTAAATCACATCCCTTTGTCTTTTCATAACTATATTCTTTTAAACTACCCAAACCAATTATTTTCTTACTCTTTTACCTCTTCCCTTTCAAAGCCTCTTTCAGTAGGCCATTGATTCTAAATCTTGCCATCCACTTTCTTCTATCACTGCCTGTTTATTGTAAATAAAGTTCATTCTATTCTTTTATTTAATAATAGGTGTCACTGTCCCCACACTTCATGTTGGAATGCTCTTCGCCACTTGTTGTTGGTACAGAGATCCTCATGGACTCCCATGGGTAGAATACCTTCATACTGGTGCCAGCAAAATTTGGTAAGAAATTAAATGAATAATTGTTCAGTAGTATATTCAATGTGGATATTTTTACTAACTTCTGACTGTCATACCTCCATTGACATCTTTGCCATGCTGCATGCCTCTCAAGTGTACCTGGACCTGTTCTGAGATATTAAATATAGCTTTTTAGTTTACTGTAAGTCCTCGATTTATGTTGAGGATACATTCCCAGGAAATGCAACGTAAAGTGAGACAGCATATAACGAAACCTGATTTTCGTGACCCCGCTCTCCAGCTTAAAAATGCCGTAGAACCTCTAATTTAACCTCCAAATTGATAGGTTTACGAGATCTCTTCGATGAAGCACTTTCTGCACATTTTTCAGCCATATTTAAGAGTTGTGTGCAATTTAATGAATTAAAAAAATCGACCATAATTACGTTGGAATGCACTTTAAAAAATGGGCGAGCCTATGAGCTGCCTTGATGGGGAGAAAAAACTCGCTGACTTAATACATGTCCCGATCTGTTTGGTGGTACAAATTAGATGACTTTGTAGGCATCGTCAGAGAAGAGATACATTGTATTTCCTCCATGTAGGTGCTTCCTTTACTGAGAGGGAGGTACGCATATTCGGGCATGTCTGCTGACCCAAATATCATTCTCCCCCTCTCCTTTGCATTTTCTGCTCCTACACTCAAATCAACATTGCTTTTTGACAAAAAAAATTCATTCAGTAACAATGTTAAAGATGAAAACATATGTACTTCAGTTGTGAATATCAAGACATCATTCAAAACTATTTTTCTAATGAGGTAAATTTGATAAATGTTTACAAGAAATTGTCATTTGTCATTTAAAACAGCACATTGTTAAATCAAAATAGCAGAAAGTAAGAGAAATGGTGGTAGAAATAAAATAATGACCTTCATGTTAAATGAGCCGATGTTGTGTGAGGACAGGAAGGGCTAACTTGGCAAATATGATGTAGCCACAAGCTCTCTTTTGTCCAATACGTCACAAAAACATTTAAAACGATTTTCAACAAAAAAATACAACAGGATGATAATAGGATAATTTATTTCTAATAATTCCGTCACGATGTTTTTCACATAATTTTTTATCATAGAGAATCCATTTAGTAACATTTGAGGATAGATTTAGCTATATTAAGGAAATTGCGTAGGTACTTATTGTCACTGTAGTTAGTTAAAGCAGCAGCAAAACAGCACAATGCAATGCTGCGGTGATGGTGGGAATTTTCGGCAATGACATTATATCGAAACGACTTAAATCAAGGATTTACTGTATATTGCCTACATGAGTTTCACTATAATTTTTTTTTTTTGACATGCTGCTTAGCAAAATATCTTTCCTGAATATAGTAATTTTGTCAAAAATGGCTTGGACTTTACAATATGTATTCCTTTTCTGAAAGTAGGCTTTTTCTGAGGAAATAACATATGTATGCTTAAATTAAAAATAAAATTTCAAGTGTAGAATATGGAAGAGTAAATTTGTATGTGATATATTTTAGTTATAAATTTAATAAATTATTTGCTCTATTAAAATTAAAATTATCCCATAAACATGTCAGCAACACAAACATTATATTAATATTACTTTAGAAATCTATTCAACTTTGATTTAATTATGAATTCCAAGTAATTTACCATATTTACTCATGTAACCTGCATCCATGTGTACCATACGCACCCCTATTTTTGGGCCACTTTGGAGGAAAAAATAAATCCATGCCAAATAAGTTGATATCCAAGATAAAAAAGTCTGATTCTCCCTCCCTGAAACAAGGTCCACCCAAGTTAACCCTTCCAGCCGGTCAAAATTTAAATGCCGGTAAACCCTATTCGCAGTAGTAAATTTTGCAAAAATCTCTGATGGTGCAATTTTGTGGACAATACAAGCAACTCTCAAGATTCGACAGGGATGCGTTCCTGAAAACGTGGTCAAATCTCGAATTGTCGAATGTCGAACGCCATTTTTCCATAGACTTGCATGTTATAATCGGGGGATACGTTCATGCATCTCAGCTCGCATGAGTTGTTTGTTACATACGACTTGCGCAAACTGGACCGGGCCATCTGCAGTACATCCCTGCATACATTCATCTATACATACAACTATATATCCCAGCGAAATTAATATAAAAGTTATTAAAAAGCACAAAATAACTTGCAGCTTCACCAGTTAATTTAAGGTTATACAAACCTGCTCTTCTCTTAAATCTGTCAAACCAGCCATCAAATTACATGAATTTATCACATGTTCTAGAATTTTCTCTTTCTGTTTTACATAAGTGCTAATAGTTGAACGACACTCTTTTATTTGATTCACTTGCATTATCACTATTACATTTCCTTTTAGATAACATGTCAAGTGATAAATTTATAAATACATCAATAAAATAAATAAAAGATTAACAGAAAAAAGAGTGAAATCAGCACAAATTTAAACAATTAGAGCAGAAATAACTGTCTACACTGAAACTAAACCTCGCATGGTTGGTCGGGACGAAAATTACTTCACGTAAACTAGCTCCCAATTCGATCGGCTGCATCGAAATCTCAAATTTGTCGAATCTCAAATTGTCGAATCTCGGGAGTCGCCTGTATTTTATAACTTTATTAAATACAGATTAACTATCATAAAAATGTGGTCACTTGAAGATAAATGTTAAGTAAATATAAAAAAAATTATGGCATATTCGGTGTTTTACCAAACTTACACTCCTCTGATGACACTAGTTTCCTAAAAATGCAGTTTCGTGTGATGTTTTAAAACATCCTTCTAAACATAAACCTACATCACACTCAGGGCTCCAATACACAGCACTCTTTTTCTTTCCATTAGCAGAGCACACTTGACATCTTCTTTTGGGCCGATATTTCATTCACGTTGCTGGTATGTTTTCGATGAAGTGCCTCTCGACTAAACGACATGGTGATGGCTGTATGGGTATGGTGACTGTAAAAGACTCTCATACTTTTCCAACAGTTGTTGAATTAAAAGAAGATGAAAACTTGGATGGTCCATCTTATTTTGACAACTATTGAATGTTACTAATGCACTGAAACATTTAATAGCCATCTAAACAATTTTATGTACCATTTGTTACATCTTTTACGTTCTAAGAGATAGGACTGAAGCTTTTGGTCTTTCAAATCCACTTCTCCCATTGCTGTATTATATTCTAAAATACAAATAGGTTTAAATTTTCCATCTTTTTCCCAAAAATTATTACAATGGAAGGTTGTAATAAATTTTATGTATTTTTATCCTTCCATTTCATAACCATTATCTTATCACTCGCCTTTGAAATATGTTCTCCCTTCCTCAGCTTGGCAGCTTTGACTTCTTTTGGAACATTTTTTCTATTTAAATGCGAAATTCCAGCAACATTTGTGTCCCAATTCATCAAAAATTTAGCCAATTCAGGTGAATTGTAATAATTGCCCATCCATAAACTACAACCTTTTCTAAATAAACATTCAAGTAATTTTATCACTATTGCTGATGTTTTGAGTCCATCTGGAGTTTGTGAAGTAGAAATTGTCACATCTGAGCCAGAGTAAACAATGAAATTCCATAAGTAACCAGTGTCTGATTCAATTAAATTAAAACATAAATACTCCTTAACCGTATAAAGTGAGAATATTTAGAGACACAATAAACAATAAAAAAATTAGGGTTTTAAAAAATAAATAAATAAAATAAAAATTTTTTTGTGGGTTAAAAAAACTGGGTGACACCAGGCTACCTGCGAGGTTTTCTTCCCTCGTAAAACCTGTAAGTGTTACTTTTGTTTTTCTTTTCATTGATTCCTTTCTTACCCGTTTTTTTTTTTTTAACCCACAAAAAAATTTTTATTTTATTTTTATTTTTTAAAACCCTAATTTTTTTAAATGTTTATTGTGTCTCTAAATATTCTCACTTTGTACGGTTAAGGAGTATTTATGTTTTAATTTAATTAATTCATCTCGCCGTAGTCTCTGACCTTTTTTAATTATTTTAATTAGTGTCTGATTCGCAAAGCTCAAATGTTTTTATGCCAAATTTTGATGATTTAAAAGGAATATATTGTTTGAATGACAGACATCCCTTCTGAAGCGTAAGAGATTCATCCACAGCAATATTTACCTTTTGCAGATAGATACTTAGAAATTTGTCCTACAAATAATCAATGATAGGTTGAATTTTGAAAAGTTTTTTGTTTCTGGAATAATTGCTTATTTTTGAATTTCCAGTAACATGAAAAAATGTTGAGATGCTTTCAATCATATCTTGAGACATTGTTTTGGGGAAAATATTTGTTTCCAAAAGCGGATTTCTCGAAAAGTAAGAACGGATTGTACAATACCCATCAACATTATAATTCCCAAATAAATGTAAATTTCACCTAAATCGACAGGTTTCCATTTGTTAAATCGAGATCTGAAAGACAATTCTACATTTATAAAGTAATTCTCTGCATACCAGTTAGTATCCAAAATGATTATCTCAATTAAGGCTGCATCGAAAAAATTTGTGAAAGACTCAAGAACATTAGTAATAGAGATAGTTGGACCATATTTACCAGTGAAAGGAATTTTTTTTCCAGTATATTACTTTCGTCGATATCTGCCCAATTCAAACATGAATGAAAAGCTTCAGCCCTACCTGTACCACTGTCGTTTTTGTCTTCGCTCTCAAGAATTTGAGAAAGGGCAGCAAAATCCACTTCATCTTCACTTGAGCAGTCACTTCCTAAATTTAACTGACTGTCTTCTTCATCTTCAAGTTGTTTTTCAATTTCTCCTTCATGCAAAAAAGAACCACTCGCACCTGACTCCATTGCTTTGCATATAGTGACTGATAGCAAGGGTGACTCAACTGACACTCTCAAAAGAAAGTTTTCAACTGAAGCCTACGGACTGAAACGTGATGGAATGCATACTGGCTGACTCAATTTAATAAAGAGTAACGTAAACCAGATGCCAGTGAAGGATAAGCAGAGTGAAAATGAAATAACATCCTAAAGTGATGAGCGTGCACGCTCACTCCAACCCACTCTCAAAGAGATAGGGAAAAATTTTTATTCTTTTTTTTTTGCTTTGGGAGTGGTAAGTCATGTCCTCTTAAGAGATGACTACAAAGCAGAATCCTTTTTGAAGACTATGATGCTCTTTATTACTCAGGACACCAGATGGGAGAGCCATAAGATTAATTTTCCCACGCCACTGCGCAGGAACCACTGCATGGCGACTTCCATGAGTAGAGCTGGCTTATAGGGTAACCATATCGTGGCAAGTTCCGTGCTGAGAGGTTAAGCACCTTCTCTCTCCTTCCTGCATGATGCAATGTATTGGGTGATTTCTTTATGTCAATGCTAGCAGAAATCTCCTCTTCGGTAGTCGCCACTCTTATCTTAAAGGAGCGGCAGTGGCTCATGATGAATTCGGCGAACACAGTTACCAGATTCCAACTTATTCTGGCAAATATATAGGAAGAAATTGATAGTAAACTTTTAATGAAAGAACTGCTTATTTTGAGTAACAATAATAAACATGACCTATATCAATGTATTATGATCCTTGGACTAATTGAAATTATTATTATTATTAAACTTAAAACTCACTTAAAAGGTACAGCTTTATTATTATAAAATATAACGTCACCTCAATCTCCAAATTGTTCATCGTGATCTTGAAGATGCACCAATGGCAGTATAAATTGCTCATTTAAACCCTAAACATTTCCTTGGTCACATAGATATGCATATACTAAGTAGAATCCTTTGTCTTCTGCAAGTATAAACGTAAATGCAAGCATGTTACGATGAATTTACTGTCGAGACTCACAATTTATATAACCTATTCAGAAATCTTCATGTAACATCTTTTATTTTATCAGCATTCTGGGAGTAAAGGTACACTGGGTATACGAGTATATACGGTATTTTTTATTTCATTTATTTGAATGTTAGATATCATTATACTGTGTTATCCTATTCTTTATCCTCCCAGATTAATGACCATATGTGTATGAATTTCTCATTTTTGATTAATTTTATCCAGGTATGGAATACCTGATAGCCAAAGTGATCCCTTTAGAGCAGCCATGACCAAACTGGTACCACGATACTGCAAAAACAAAACCATTTGGCTTCCATCTGATACTGCAATGGTAATTTTAATATTATCCAACATTTTGTTGTTGTTCAATCTCATGAAGTACAGTTATTCTTAGATTGTGATGAAAAATATTTTTTTGTCCCAGGTACCGCCTGCCTTGCTTGTTAAGAATGGAGTGTCATTATGCCGCACTGTCCAGGAGCCTGGCCAGTTTATCCTAGTCTTTCCACGTGCATTTACATCCAGTATTTGCACAGGTTATCTTGTCTCAGAGAGTGTATATTACTCTCTGCCAGGATGGCTTTCCACAGCCGAAGAAGTTTTTAAGGTGGCAATAATTCTTATATTTTTCCATTGCATTTTATTCAGTGAAATTCTTGAAACTATTAATTTGTCATAACTTTAACTTGAATGTGATGTGTAGGTTGTCGTAATTTTTTGTATCTTGTTCAGAGAACTTTTAAGTAAGTGCAACTTTTATTTTCATGTTGTAATTTTGGAGTTCCATTAGATTTTGCCATTTCCTGTTTTTTTCTAAATCCTCTTGCAATCCTGGGAATTCCCCAGGATTATGTCAAAATCTCTAATATTGTTGGAATACTTAAAAAAAAATAAAAAATGAATGAAATTAATATTTATTAAATTATTTATTTATTAAATGAAAATATTTTAAATAAGGAGGCAAAATTGTATTTCACATTAGAAAATAAATAATTCTCATTCTATTACAAATCTATATTTCTCAGGACATCAAAGATAGCTGTGAACCTTCCATGTTTTCCTTGGAGAGGTTTTTATTTCGTATAGCAACAGACACAAAATCTCATGTGGATGTCCTGAAACAGGTAACTATTTTGCCATGGTCATCTTACAGAATTAAAGGATGTGCCTTTAAATTAACCTTTCATTGCTCTGAATTCTTTCTATCATTTTTATAATTAGGTGCTGCCAATGATATTCCGTATTCGGGAAAATGAATTAGAGAAACGCAAGCAGCTGTCTGTCTTGGGCTTGAAATCATGTGAAAGATTGCCTCAGCAGCCTGTTAAAAGGAACCGAAAGGGACCACGCTCTGTACAGGATGATGACGGCGATTATGAGTGTGAAGTTTGCCGTGCAAATTTATATGTTTCCTTGGTGAGTTTAATCAGCTTACATAATAAAAATAGATAACTTTTATAAAATTACTTTTGCTACATAATAGTTATAAAATATCTTACTCAGGTATTATAACATTAACAACATAATGCACATTCATTCCTCATGTTATCAAAAAAGAAAGATCATTGCATGGGTAGTTAAATATGATTGTTTAGCCATTAAATTCTTAGAGATTCTAGAAGTTGAGTAGAAAGCAAGTTGTTGAGTTTATATCATGAGGAACATAGCTAGTGCGTTATTGATGATATTTTTTTTCAAGTAGCCTTTGTAGGACTTGCTGATGCTTATACTATTCGCTGCATAACTCTAGGCCTGTGTATTAATGTGCATGATGTAAAATGTGTTGTAAGTATATCTTTTTTACATTCATCATTTCTAAAATTGAAATTGAAATAGTAAGCTCAACTTATGTTAGATCTCAAATAATATAAATTATAGTAAAACTCGTTTAATACGTATTTGAGGGGACCGACTCATTGCTTCGTTATAAGCGTGACTTCGTTATATACGAGAAACATGGTTTTTGGCCTATACATCCCATATAACACGTATACACATACAGTAAAAGCTGTGCTATCCGGCTATTTAGAACAGGCCAGCCGTAGATACCGGCAATTACACAAATACAATTTATTTTGTATTTCTTTTTCTGTTTTTATGAATTTTTGTGTGAATAGTATATGTGTAATACCACAACTTCCACTTTAAAATTTCTTAAAATATAAGATGTATATATTATGCATTTACTCCGTATACTTCTGTGGTTGCCAAGTAAGCGTGGCATTTTTGGTTACGTAAGCCATTTGCATTGTCTAGATGTTTTGGTGTACTTCTACAATTTCCAGTTTTATCGCTTTTTGTTATTTAAAAAATTACCCATCCATTGAATATGGCATCAAAATAAATACCTAAAAACAAGGAACAGGAGAGAAAAGGTTGGTTTAACGCTAACACAAAAGCTGGAGCTGATCAAACGAATGAAAAAAGGAAAAAATAGAGCAGCCATAACAAAAGAATTCAACATCGGATCTTCCACGCTGTACGATATTAAGGCTCATAAGGCTAAAATAATGAAATTTGTGTCATCTTCTGAGACGAGTAAATCAATTAATAAACATCATACGCTTCATAAGCCAAAAATGGAGGAACTGGATAAAATATTCTGACTGGTTTTTAGAAGAATTAAATAATTTCGTCCTTTTCTAATAGAGTAAATAAAGATAAATAAGAAAGATATAATCCAATAAATTCAATTTTGGGAACAGGTTCACTGTCATACTCCCCAAACTTCCCGGACGCCCTAAACTTTTCAATAGTCTTTTTGTTTTGCATGTAACCGTAGCAACGTATTAAATAAGAATGGGTAAATAGTGTCTATATCTAACTACGTGTGGAAGAATTAAAATGGAAAATGCAAACCCCATGCATAGTTATGTTTGGGGAGTAGGATAGTGAACGTAAGCCCAATTTAGTTTGGTTATTGCTAAATTTGCGTTGTCAAAATCGAAAATCGCTCCCCTAACCGGCTATTTCTCCTAATCGACTTTCCACAATTCCCAAGGTAGCCGGATAACACAGCTTTTACTGTATTTGCAGTGAGTCGATTTCAGTGCCGTACTTACATATGCAAAGAGATGCTTATCAACTTCGCGGCATATAAAATGTTCGACTGCTATTACATATAATTTTTTAAATGGTCAATTAATATTATTATTATGGTTATTAATTTACATAAACTTCACATTTTTAATATCAATTTCAAAATAAAGGGAGCTTGGAAATTCATATGGAAGGGGTAGATGGAGGAAGGGGACCTCTACAAACAAGTGCGCGGTAAACGGGCGGAAACTATTCATTACTTATCGCTCTGCTCGCCAAACTTCGTTATATATGGGGCATTTTTTGCCATGGGACCAAACATTTGTTTGTTACAGCCGAGAATTCGTAAAATGTGTGTTCGTTACATCCGAGAAATTTAACCAATGCCCTTATGGAGAAGTTCAAGGGACCGAGACATTTCTTCGTTATAGCCAAGATTTCGTTTTAGGCGTGATCGTTATAAACGAGTTTTACTGTATATGAATAATTCTTGTATCCATGAAACTTTTGAGCAAACCAAATGTACTTTTCCTTTACATCTTGTGCCTGTGTCAATATTACAATGATTTTAATATTACTTCAGATAAAATATAATTTGCAGTAGAAATATGCATAAGGCTTATGCAGCCATTTTATAGCTTGAGGAGCTAAAGATATCATTTTCTATGCATTGAGAAGTGTTCACAAATAAGTAATTGATTCACCTTATTGCTTGAAATGAATATATGGATTAAGTAACTTCATTTGTTATATACCGTATTTAATCGATTGTACCATCTCAGAAATCGCCACTCAGCTTAGAATCGGGGGTAAAAAGTAGTCAATGAATTTATGTCCGTAGTTACATTATAACGCGAGATCTTTAAATATATGCAATAAAAAAGAATCATATTGACTGAACACCTACGAAGAAATAAATTATGTAAATAATACGTGGCGTGTCAAAGTCGTAAAAGAATGCAGCGATAGCGCTCGTATGCATAAGGAGCTAACACTGAAACATGATAGATGGAGGAGGGAGGGCAGGGGAGGGCAAATGCTTCAATTCACGAGTAAAATGAAACATTGTGTTAGCTCCTTATGCATACGAGCGCTATCTCTGCATTCTTTAAGACTTTGACGCACCACGTGTTATTTACATAATTTATTCCCGGGGTATTATTATATTAAGATCCCGCGAGGTCAAATTACTTTTTTCGTGGAAGTTGTTATGAATAAGTGAATAAAATGTATTTTATGTCACTGTAATTTTAGTTAATACTTTAGTTAATACTTTAACCCTCTCACGTCCTGAGGTGTGGGGCACCCGCTGGCATTAAAAGTCCGGAGAAATTCAAGATGGCCACCAAATGGGAAACATTAAATAAAACAAGTATACATTAATCTCCAAAAATATATATTTTGAAAAATCTCCGAAGTAGAAGAATTACTGCGAGACATATTAGATTGTTCAGGGTCCAAAAAAATAGCGAATTTCGATTGAATATTTAAAAAAAATTCTTCGTATACAAAGTTAAGAAAAATCTGCCAAATACGATCTAAATCTCGTGTTTATATGGTATACTACGTCATTTCTGAGAGAGAAGCCATCCAGTCAACGTTTTCAGAGGTAAATTTGAAAGCGTATTTTCGGGGCGGTCCTGAGATCGGGAGTATAAAAATTTACGGGCATTCTCGGGCGGTCCGGTCGCGAGAAGGTTAAAATCAAATTTTTTTTCTTGCGTGGCCTTGTGAAAAGTGGAGGTCGGCTTACATTCGGTGTCGGTGTATATACAATCGATTAAATACGTTAATCACTTAAGTAAAATGATTTTACATTCTAAAGTCCACAATAGTTTCACTGATTACTAATAATTATAATCAATTATTATTGAAACAATGCCGAGAGTGGCTTATTTTTAGCTAAAATACATACCTGGTTCACTTGTGTGTTTTGTGACTTCAAGAATCATCTAGATTAACTAATCTTTATCAGTTCTTCTAATTTTATTCCCATAAACAGTTTAGTTAATTCTTTGCCAATTTTATACATCTATGTACAAACTATAAAAATTGCTGATTATGAAAAAGTAATAAGACTTGTTTAATACTCATAAAATACTTTGTAGGAATCACTTTGTTGCACAATCAAAAATATATCAATATAATGGAAATAAATATGTATAACCATACATTTTTTATTTATGAAAGCAATAGCTGTAAAGGATATTTTGGTGGTGAACGTCACATCAGAATCCTCAGTAAAAGCTTTTTTTGAAAGAATTCATTGATTTTAGTATTTTGGTAAGTAATGGAGACAATACAGTTTTTCAAACAGTTGTTGAACACTGCAAATTTTCTTTGAAAAAGTCACAATAATTTGAAAAATTAAGCATTTCCTGTTATCTCATGATTAATTTTTAAAATTTATGAAAACTAAATAATGGAAATTTTGAAGGAAAAAATACACTGTGAGTGAATAGCATGCTAATTTTCTTGCCATTTGTAGTGTTTTTCCCTAAATATTTTCATTTTTAAAAGAGTTTGATTTTTTTAGTTCTTACCATATAAATTAACATGTATCTGTAGTCATCAATGATTAGATTTTTAATAATATTATCAAAACTTAATTTTTAGTTTGTTTCTTGTCTGTAACTAATATAACTTTCTTTTCATTGCAGAGATTTGTCCTATGCTGCATTATTATAGTATTTTATTTTCTTTACCATGAAAACTTGAGCTTTGTGATTATTCTTGTGTGTAATGTTAACTCTCAGAGCAGTCTTAGCGTACTTAATGTTCATAGATTACTTTTGAACTATTAAAATTACCATATATAAGAAACTTCCATAAGATTAATTGTAATTTATCTCAGAATATTATTCTTGCTATGATTATTTGCTATTTAAACCACTTAAGATATTATTCACTTCGGTTATGGATATTAGTTCATCAAATAATTTTCTTAATCATTGAATCTCTCTCTCTTCCTATTGAAGTTGAAACCTTAACTATAAGAAAGTAATGTTTAAATATTTAATTTGCTTGCTGGCATTACCTATGGATCTTATTGTTGAAGTTCTCAGAAAGAACTACAGTAAAACCTCGTTAATTTGAAAGCTACTAATTGGACAGCAACAACGCAATACATAATCTTATCTATCTGTTCTACAAATGAATTGGCCTTACAAGTTAGTATACATGGCAAATTCGAACAGAGCTGAAGTGAACACTTAATTTGCGATTCACAAAGACCACCATGTGTGAAAAAAGGCTCCAACGAATATCCCGAATTTCTCAGTACATTTCAAGTTACTCCTTTATGCCGTGAAGATAAGACATTCTGCCATGCGCCAAAAGATTATCACCCATCTATGCTCTTCTTGTGTTACATTATGGTAAAACCAGTGATGAGCTGAAGCCGGCTCCCACTGACTCACGCGAGCCGGTTGTTAAATTTTTAGAAAATATGAAAATTTATTGATTTTGTCCTTTCAAGTACATTTTGCCCTATCTGAAAGTCAATTACCAACAGTGTATGAAATGGAATGTATTACGAACCGAACACTTCTTAAGGTAGCAGAACGGTATTACTAAAATAGAGCGATCAGGTGCCCCTGGCATGCAGGCATCCTGCCACCCTTATCCAAATTTCCTTACTACTTTTTTGAGAGCCGGTTCTTAATATTTTTCCAGCTCATCACTGGGTAAAACCACTAGGTTTTTGTTTTTGGCTCATCACTTATTTTTGGGTAAAAAAACAAAGGCATGATTTTTTTTAGAGTTGACATTCTGTATAACTTCGTACAATGTTATTTAAAGATTGGTTCAGCAACAGAAATCAATATTACACTGTCTTTTCTGGAGCATATCACTTTCTCATGAGAAAAACCTTGCCCAGGTTTGGGAGAACATGAGGATTGAGATTATAGGGGTTCTTCCAACTTCTGTTCATTTTGCATTGATTCAACAGTTCTCGAATTTCACTATCCGATTGAAAATGTGAGCAGTCACAGTGATGCAAGGATAAGCTGATTCATTTATTTGAATCATCTACGACCTTTATTTCACGTTGACTATTAAATAAGGTGACCTTATTCCAACGAGGTGAAAACGGGACATTTCCCATCGTTGTAAGAAAAAAGGAGACAGAATTTTTGCATGATTTAGTGGATCTGTCACTATCTTGATCTATAGCGAAAAAGGGAAATACAAACTTTCCTTATGGTCTGAAGCATGCCAGACTAGGACAAAGCTCACAATCAAAAGAATCTGACTAGCACCGTCATTGTCGAAACTTGAATAGAATAAGTTAGGTTAAACCCGGACGGAGACCAGGTTTGCCATCTCAAATTTATCAATGACACTGAGGTTTTCTAACCTGACAATTAACATTTGTTGTTCATTTGATAACCTCCATGTTTCCGAGAATCCTACATTTCCACTAGGAATATCATCTATACTATCAGATAATCTAAATTTTATTTGCGATGGGCTTCAAAATGGAACAAAAAGGCTTTTTTGATTTAAAAAATGGACTGTCCCAGTGAAAATGGGATGTTTGGTCATCCTACTATGAACTAAGTAAAAGGAAGTCACCTGTTTGGGGCGCTATATTTTTGAGAAATGGGGAACAAAAACGTTATGATGATGCACGTGCAAACCTTCTGCTTACACAGGATCAAGATTTCAAATTATACGAATTTTTTGTGAGTCACCGGACCAGATCATGACTTCGAATTTCATTGTAGGCATATTTCGAATAATCCGTACCAAAATGTACACAAAATCCTATGGTGTTGGACAGGGACTGATCTTAGCTTCGAATTACACCATACTTTGAATTGTCTGGGATCGAAATAACGGGGTTTTACTGTACTAATCTAAGAGTTCTGCATGAATACTATTGCTCTGTAATTTAACTGAAAGCATGATTAATTCACATTTTTCTCTTTTCCTAAACATGCAATTTAACTGTATTTTAATTCTCAAGTATATAAAATATAGGGCATACTGCTCTCTTTTTTATATATCTTGAAACTAGACCTTAATGTATTTTATATTATGGTTACACATATCCTCTGAAACTTCACAACATATTGTGATAACCATGAGTTACATTCGCAGTTTTTTTCTCTCATACAATTTTCCTAAACAAACACTGTGTGCTATGACTAACTCACGAAATTTTACGTAACTCACTGCAGATTCCTTCATAGAGTGTCAGATAAATAAACTGAATAGTTCATCATTATTTGCAAGATTTGTCTGTATATGAAATCATTAGATGTTCTCTTGGATTTGAGAAAAAGTAGTTTTAAATTTCTGTTTCATAGTGGCGCTCAAGGTCCTTGAAAATTAGCTGTGTTGTGATATTATATTGTCATTATGTGGCTGTATTTTCTGAAGCAGGGGTGCTCAGACTTCACAAGCTTTGGAGCTACTTATCATTTCCCATTTGTGTGGCGATCGACCATCCAACTTCACTATTAAAAATTATTTTGAGCAGAGAGGTTTGAAATGCGGTATTTAATTAAATGTCATTTGGGCTTGACGAGTGAAACCTTGGAGCTCCTTATCAATATTGACTTACACAGTGATAGACTGTCCATTTTCACTCCTAAAAATTCTTTTGAGTGGGCAAAAAAGTTTCAGAGATCTTCCTAAAACAAGTTGGCGATCGACATCTTGAGCACCCCTGATCTAAAGCGTATATGCTAAACTTAAAAGTTGGTGATGCAGAATCGTAGAATTTTTTTTCATTAGAAAACAAAATTTCTTGAAATTGTCCATGTATTGTTGAAATTTTTATGGAGAAATAGCCTTTAATTAAAATAACAAAATTTCATTAGCTGAAGAATCATAATGCATTAATTTACTTGAACTTATTTAAGATTTAAAATAAGCATCAATAAATAGAAGCCCATTTAATATTAACTTTTTACCATTCCATGATGGTTAAGATGTGTTTTATTCTTACATATTTGGCTGTCATATTTTTACTTTTGGAAAATTATCTACCTAAATTCCTTTTTCATGATTCAGTCCAAATTTTATGACATGATAAAATGTAATATTTCTTACTGAAATTTCATTGTTGTCTTAAAGTCATTAATAAACAGTTTCAGAGATGAATTGAAAAAGAAATTCTGCTTGTTGATGATATAAAATTATTCTAATGAATTGCTTAATGTGGGTCATTGTTTATTTTGAGACATTCCCTCCAAAAATTGCAAAAGGTTGACCAGCAAGTAAATACAGTGTATCATTTCATTTCAATACAGGCAAGAATAGCACTGGATGACAAACAAAAAGTAAGTCTTAGGATTTATTTATTTTGTTTTCCCTCCAAAACTACAAGGTTATTTTATTGTAAAGTAATATATTTGATGCATATATTACCTCTATAATATTTTACTAATGAAACAATTTATAAGTGATAACTGTGCATGAATTTTCATAAACATGTTCTTCCATGATAAATACTAATGACTTTTCATCTGTTGAATTCTATTTTAGGTAACTGATTCCAATGAAGAGTGTGTCTATTGCTTGCAACATGCAATTGATCTCCTGACAAAGAAAAAGAATCATGTTAAATACTGCAAGTTAATGTATACTTATGATCAAGTAAGTAGAGCCGCCAATAATTATATTATAGCAGGGCTGCCACCAATTTTATTTCTAAATCCATCAAAATATCCTGTAAAATCCTGTAATATGTAATATCTTCTTTTTGATGAAAAATGTACAAATTTATGCTTTCAATATTTTCAGCATCTGCATCGCATATTTTAAGTAAAATTATTTACAACTGTTTATGCATAGCCCTGTATCTTAAATTTAAATATGCTTTTTTTATTTTAAATTTATCTCGCATTACGAATCAACTATATACTTGTAAGGCCAATTCATTTGTAGAATGGATTGATAAGATTCTGTATTGTGGTGTTGCTGCCCAAGTAGTAGCTGATTGTAAAAAAGCTTGATTTTTATAATATATTTCAAAGTCGTAGTTTTTTGGTCCCTTGAACTTCAAATTAATGAGGTTTTACTGTATATTGAAATAGAAAGTTTTAAGAAATGTAGTCAAGTTTTAAATATACAATATATAGTACAAATGCTTTGAAAACAATAAGTACCTGTAGGCCTAGTTTACAGGACAGGCCTTAGGAAATTTGTTAAATAAATAATTTTCACTTCTAACCCTTTCCCCTCGTATGTCGGGGGAGCCCTGACATTGTGATTTTCCCGTCCCGCTCGCATGTCGGGGCTCCCACGACATCGTCGTTTCTTTCAGTGTGTGTATTTTTCAATTGATACTCTACCCTTCTGCAATACTTTGTATATCTCTGCAACTGAGTATCATCTTTCTATTGTGAGAATATAAATTTTGAGAGCGTTTTCAAGAAAGCAGTTCAGTTGTCCACTCACTGTTGGAAAAAACGCTGGTGACGATATCTCATCGTAATTCATGAGAGGATTGTGTAAATCACATTATTATTGACTCTTTTTTAGTGGTGTCCTATTCAAGTGTAGATATTCTGCTACTACAGTTACTCTTTGATTGCAGCAAATATTTCCAAAGTTTAGCTACTCACTGTCAGTAACATTTTTCTTGTGTTTCTGAAAAACAATTAATCCATAAATATTTATTATTTTGAAAGTTTTGAATTCATTTTTACAAAACCTTCAATAATATTATCTTTTTTAGGTTGATGGTTGTATTACGGACAAAGATAAAAATGTCTGATTTTTAATTACAGCCTGTGGGGAATAAGGAGCAATATTTATTCAAGGGGAAAGGGTTAATGATATCTAGATAATGGCTCAACAAAATTAGACAAAATTTAAAAAATTTTACACATTGCTATCAACAATTAGAAAATATTATCATAGCAATGGAAACAAGTGATATATTTAACACAGTGATGGAAAACGTTACGTGTAACGTAACTAAATAACGGAATAACGAAATTATTTTTGATTAACATAAAAAATGTTAACGAAATCTTGAAAATTGCTCTAACGAAAAATGTAATGGAAAAAGAAAAACCGTTATTTTGATATTTTCACGAAGTTGCACGCAGGAACAATCCTAGGCATGGACGTCGACTAAGACTAAATCAATCCACCAAGTAGTTAATTACTTCATTGCTACTAATATTTTTTAATTGAAAACTTATTTCATAATATTAGTCCTTGAAATGAAATTGTAAACGACAAACAATTTTTATTAAAATTGTTATTAGTAACTTATTCCATTAAATATCTAACCATATGAAAAAGAGGAAAATATAAATTTCAAGTTGTTTCCTTAGCAAATAAAAGAATTTCCACCCTCATCAGTTTAGGGTAAATATTTCGATAATATAGGTCTTGGCTACAACTAATGTATTTTCATGTCGTGTTTCTAGCATCAAAATGTCCTATAGAATCATAACTTTTATATTTTTTTTAAATACACCAAAATTAATGCCTTCATCATTGTCAGTATTTATATTTGAAATATGATACAATCAATAAATTTTTATATTTGGAATTATTATTAAAATGTAAAGAGATAATTAGTTTTTGCCTGAGAACATTTTAATGGAAGTAGGAAATTATTTTTGTATTATATCAGTTTTTCAAATTTTTCTATTAGGTTGAAATAACGTAAATGTTTATCATTGTCAAATCATTAAAAATTGTTTGTTCTACAACTTTTTTGTAAAATTCTTTTTGTGAAACGCATTAACGCATTAACGAGATGATGAATTATCTAAATGTTGACGTCACTCCGCCTCAAAAACTAGGGCTGATACAGATGAGATGGGAAGCTGGAATTTGGCATGTAGGTTGTTCGATGCGCACAACCAACGATACAACCTTAAAATTATAAATATTTTAATTTATTTTGACGCTTGATGCTTAAACTAGGCCGGTTATATGGTAAACCGGATGTGGGGGTTTTACTCTTTTCATTTCTCAGTTTTTGTAAACTATCACTTCCTAAGGACTGTTTTCTGTTGTCAGTAATGTTGCAGAGAATATAAGTTTCTCCAATCAGAAATATATTTTTTAAACTACTGATCCGCAGTTTAATTCAATTACTATTTGTGTAAATCCTCATGTAGGTTGAAAAACATACAGAATATATTAAAAACGTTTATGTATATATTAAAAAAGGGAAATTAGCTCTATTTCATTGATGTATACTGAAATTTTTCATTATAACGTTAAATGTAATGAAAAACAAAATTTAGATTCGAGTGTAATGGAAAACGTAACGAAAAACGATCTTTTTTTTCGTTTGCCATCACTGATTTAACATAAACTTAGACGAGAAATCAAAATATCTCTTAAACTATCGGTTTTATAAAAAAATGATTCAAACAAAACTTGTAGAAAATTACATTGTCTACACTTTAATAATAACAAATATTTATGTAAATTTAGTTTCAAATGAGATATTCGGAATAAAAGGGAAAACAACTAGAATAAACCTCCACTTCCAGTTGAGCTATTTCAGCCAAAGCGTTTTCAGATCTTCATTTGCTAATAAAAATCTTAAGTTTTGTACTGATCTGTTTATTAGTTTTTGAGTTCAAGTGCCGACAAAATTTGGTCACACAGACACAGAAAATAATCAAAACATACTCAAGGGACCTCAAAACGTGTATTTCTGTAGGAATCTCGAATTTTTTTCATGAATACAATACTTTCTCTTATACTACATTTGCAGAAAATAAAAATATAAATATGCCATAGGTTGCCGATCCAGTTCAACAGGTAGTTTTTGCATTCATTCTCACAATAAGTAGTGAGTTTTCGCACTTCACCCAAAGTATATTAAGATACTACCTATTTACAGAACAATTTCATCGAATGTATATTTTTACAGGGTTCGTATTATTCGTATAGAAATAATAATCTCTGAATTTCTATGTATTTTTTATGCGAACATCTCAGATAACTACCGAATTTTTTCTTATAAATATCCGTGAATCACGGAAATGTCTTTTTCGTTAAAAATATCTGTGAAAATGGTCTAGGACAAAGCTCACAATCAAAAGGGAATCCAACTAGCATTGTAAGACGAAACTCGGAAGGGAATAAGTTAGGGGAAAATCTGGGCAGGATATTATATGTGGAGACAAGGTTGTCACCTCATATTTAGGCAAAGGTCACACAAGCAATTTTTCATGCCGATGGTGAGCATGAAAAAACGATCGGTCCAACTAGACGCCTAGAGGAGGCCACACAAGGCGCAAAAGAACAATTGTTTATAAACACAAGAGATGCCAGACGGGGCAGAAAGAAAACGACCGACAGATTGCATTGTACAGTGAAATCTTGTTACAACTTTCTTCACAATTACGTATATTTCAAATTAACATGCTTTTTCTGAATCCCCTTAATTTTCCCCTGTAAATAGTGTATAAATATTTCAAAATAACGTACTTCAACTTAACATACTTCAACTTAACATACTTTTCAATACTACTTATGAACTTGAGGGTCCGAAAAAATATTTTTTTGGTTTTAACGTATGCTTTCATCCGTAAAGGACTCAAGTATAACCAATTCTTGCTCATTCACGTCGTTTTTACATAATTTTGAAGGCACCTTTTGTCTTTAGCATGAAAAGATCTGCGGAACTCTGCCAAAATACCAAAAGAAGAGATTTTCCGAACTGGAAAATTTAGAACCGAGGATTAGTTATCCCTGTCATATTTCCACAATAGCAATGACATGAAATCTTAAATTCTAGGAATTCAATTGGGACCCTGTGACTTCAAACAGTGATCAACGCTAGTAGGCTTCTCAGTCTAAATCACAAAGCAAGTGAGGAGAGTAACCCGGTGCTGGCATTAGCCTACTCTTAACGAGAAGCACCAAGGGGGCCAACCGATTTACGTCCCTTTCGAAGGATAGAGTGCTGATTCGCATGCTTTAGTCCAAACTTGCAAATAGGGGGCTGCAAGATCTCTTGAAAAAGTCCTACTTTTGTAGGATTCATACCCCATTGACTTTACACACACTCTCCCATGCACACAATTTAATATTTTTGTCTTTATAATTCTCAATATTTAAATCAAACAAGCAAGGATGCTTCTATATTTTGGCAATCAATGCTCGCTATCGAAGTACTCCATGACACCTGTTCAATGCTCACTGCAAAGGACTCGACTGACTGAACGAGGAAAAACGCCCCGTGTGGCCACTCTAGAGCAGATTCGTCACGCGTTCGAAACACGTCCCGGCCTATTGTCTGGTGTTCGATCTTGAGAACACGTCCCCCTCTACCTGGCCAGGTGGGAAAAAAACAACCGTGTGGCAGCCTCCATAAGGAAATGTGAGTTCTATTTTGTCACGTTTTCTTAACGCCTCCTTCGGCGTGAAAAATCGCTTGTGTGGCCTTAGCCTAATCAATGAACCTGAGAGTTCCTGATCTGACAATTGCAACTATAATTAACATTTGTTGTTCATTTGATAAGCTTCATGTTTCCGAGAATCCTACATTTCTAATAGCGATATCAGCTATACTATCAGATAATCTAAATTTTATTTGTGATGAGCTTCAGAATGGTACAAAATGGCTTATTTGACCAAAATAAACATGACTGTCCCGGAAACAATGGGATGTTTGGTCACCCTACTATTACATAAGTAGAAAGTAGTCACCTGTTTGGGACGCCATATGTATTTCGTGCGTGAGAAATGGGGAACAAAAACGTGGTGTGATAGCATGCACGAGCCTTCCGTTTACACAGGATTGAGATTTTGAATTAAACCAACTGTTCGTGAGTCACTGGACCAGATCATGACTTCGAATTTCATTATAGGCATATTTTGAATAATCCGTACCAAAAAGTATGCAAAATCCTATGATGTTGGCCGGGGACTGATCTTAGCTTCAAATTACACCATACTTTGAATTATCTGGGATTGAAATAACAAGGTTTTACTGTATACACCTGTACTGTACAATAATAGAAATACTATAGTAATCGGCAGGACAGGCTTGATGGTGGTGTGGTTGCACCATGTCCCACACTTAAGGAGCCAGCCCCTGTGCTCTCTAAAAAAATATTTGTCGTACTCATAAAGTATATGCATTTTTAAAGAAAACCTGAAAAAATGTCAAACTGTCATAGCAAGTGCGACTGCTTTGTTTATTAAAATTTACTGTTAAAAATTTTTGACGCATAAGAGGCCCCACACGCACACTTTGCACCAGTCCCTGCGATTTTCCTAGTCGACTCTGGTAATCTGGTACTTTTCAATATAAATTCTCTTCCAAATTACATGTTCACTTGTTAACCAAAGTGCACTCAACGCGTGGTGGCGAGCAGGGTAATTACTAGCGAGGCTTTAAATTTAAATTTCTTTCTCCTAACAAATTTTGGAGAAATGCATTATTTTTTTAAATTGCCAGTTAACTGGATTTCCCGATAATTAGAATCTGGATAAAAGGTTCTATACTGTATTTATGTAAACAATTGAGTGAGAAACAGCACTTTACAGACATGGTAAAGTTTGTGCAATGTATTTGGTGCCAGCCTTTTCGACAAAACTTACTACACTATTGTTAGATTATGTCATTCATGTTTTTATAAAAGCATATATAGATTTTACTTTATTTAACTACACCCAAGAAAAAACTACAATTGAATCTAAATAACTCATAATTTAACTACTAGGATTTAAGTGTATATCATTGTAGACAGCAATAAATATATTCTCCAAAAAAATAAATTTTTGACTTAAATATAGACTCAGTGCATAAGTTTGTTGTGGCTTTTGCCATCCTACTTATCTTTTTCATTCTAGAGTACATATCTTTGGTTTTAACTTTTAATTTTGTAACTCTGGCTTTGCTTCTTAGCATAATATGTTATTTCATGTCTAATTTTATTATTATAATTGATCAGTAATTTTCTTTTCCTGTCAAACAGTTGAAATTATACTAATGATTTTTAGCTGTTCTTTTTACTTGGTAATTTAAGTACTATATTCACTTGCCACTACCCTCATATATTTTCTCTTCCTCCCATTTTTTTTGGAGGAAATAGAAGATTTTTTAATCACAATCCCATTCCATTGGTTGAATATGAACAGTGATACTTAAAAGGTTATTCTTTTAATTACAACTGGACAAGAATAATATTGTAATTAATATTTCTGGATGATATATTCCTAATAATGATTAAATGTTATAAAAAATACGGAAAATATACCAGTTTAATTATGAAGGATGTGAGGATGATGTCAATGTTGATGTGTTTCTACCACACATTATTGGCCCAGTATTACCTTATTTTACAACAATCCATATCGGACTTTGGCCTCATAATATTCATAGAGTTGAAAATTATTGGCATATTTCCTTCTCCCTTCTTAAGAGTTAATATTAGACAAATATAGTGTAAATGCATTAATAAATACAACATGAATCCTATGATGATAATAAATGAAAGATAAAGTAATTCATTTTTAGGCGCGTTTCGCTTACAGCGTGAGCGCCTATTATCGTCGGTCGGTCCGTCCGTCCGTCCGTCCGCATGTTCGTTCTCGGCTTCTACCGAACGGATTTTTATGAAATTTGATATTAAGGACTTTCAATCAAATATAATAAGAAAATCGCAAAAATGAATCACGTACGCCAATCAGGGGTACCACTTTACTAGAGACAAAAAATTAAATTTTCGTCATATCTCGTAAACTATTGCTCATATCAAAATATTTTTCAAATAAAAGTTGTAGAACTGATAAAGTAGAGTATTTCCTTTCCTATACATTTTTATAGTAGGAGTAGCCGTTATCGAGAAAATCAAACAAGAATGTCTTATATGGAGTTGAACTTAGAAAATTTCTTGCATGGTTACTTCATTGTTGCTAACATAAACAATCTCCCAAACAAACGTTTAATTTCCTTACGTGTGCATGTAATACTATTAAATAGGAAGAAAATGGATTATTTATGATGAAGAAAAGGACTTTAAAACGCTATTTCCCTTACGTACAGGTATATAATTGCTTTCTAATACTCCATTGCACGAAACGCGCCCCATTTGTGATACGTTGTACGCTTTCCTAACTTGTTATATATTGCAATATAATGCAAAATGCTGTATTTATTATTTGTAAAGCTTTTGCTAAGAGTTAGTGAAAGTCACATATTTATTTATGCTATAACTAATGATATATCTTATTTTCAGAATGAGCTCAATGACATGATTCAGAAGTTACTTGAAAAGATAGAAACAAAAACGCAGAAGAAATCTCAATCTAAACATGGTGCTTTTTCAAGATAAACAAGTTAACTTTGAAATTCCGTTAACAAACAATTGAAGGAGATATTTTTATTCACTGCCATTAGAAATATTAACTTAAAAAGACTAATGATACATTATTCTTTTGAATAAGTAACTTGTGTTGAAACATTTTATCTGGAAAGTGTTTACTTAATAAGTATCCTAGGTGTGAAATCCAACATTAATTTTACATCAGCCATAAATGTGTGTGGATATGGTTATGTGAGTGCTTCATTATTTTCTCAATAAAATGACAATTGTTTGCTCTTTATTAGAAAATGTTCATAGTTTATTTGAAGCTGTTTAAAGGATGTGTCAGTGGTGATTCATAGAATTTAAATGAGCTGTAGTGAATTAATATTTAACAATTTACATGTCAATATTAAAAATAAGAGTTTGATATAATAACATGGCAGTATTATTGTATACTTTTTCAACTTTTAAATAAGTGTTTGTGTATGATAAATGTAGCAAATAGGAATGTATTCGTTTTAAGGACTGTGGCTTCTTTCATTTGGTTTGCCATGCAGTACATTGCGTGATTTGATGATATTGAATATTGTTTAAACAATTTATGATGAAGATTTTTGTCAGTATTAAATATTCAATACAGTATCACAATAAAGATTATCATTTGATGTTTGGCAGCTGTCTTATGTAATGGTGGCCATTTGTGAAGTAGCCCATTAAAATCTGTGATGTTCAATTTCTGTATATATTTATATATGCATGTATCTTTTATGTGTTCATTATTTTATTCTTCCATTTAGCATTTAATAAAAAATGCAATGCCGAGTAGATGGTAGTACTGTATTTTTGAAAAATCTGCCATAAAGTGATATTTTACTCAAAATTGTTTATTTGTGTTTTAAATGTATTTCCACTTAGTTGCAATGCATTGTTTTTATTCATAAGCTGAATATTTTGTATTTAACAGCATGAAATTGTGCATTTTATTATGTGTAAATTAATCATTTTTCTCCTATACTTCATTTACTTGATCTGAAATTGTATACTTTTTTCACAAACGTCAAAGTATGATTGCTCTCTACTTTGTTTACAATCTTTTTTAATAAATGTTTACAAGTTATAAATATATTTGTATCAAATGTTTCTAAATATTTACCAGTGACTTGAACTGCCATCTTACGAAAACATGATTCGTTTGTTTTTATTTAATAAATGTCCCCACGCGATGTACATTGAAATGATTGTGTTATTTATTTCTACAGATTTGGTTTATCATTTCTCCAGTATCTTAACCTATTATTGCTCTGAATCACTTGTTGATCATTAAATTTATGAAATTAATGTTGATATGGAGAATGGACAGTTCATTTAGCCTTTCTTCGGACACTGTGGAGATGATGTAATTTTTCACCCTCTTTAGAATGCTGAAACACCTATCTGCCGAAGAAACTGAAGCAGGTAGACTAAATCTTTAGCACTACTGATAGATTGGAAAACAATTCTGTTAAATTTGTTTACAGTATATTTTGCTGCAAATTGGCTGATGTGAGTACTGAATTTTTTTCATAAAAATAAGGTCATCCCACAAATCGTTTGAAATTTCTTCAACATACTTCTGTTGGAACTTAAGTGCTGCAGATTTAATTTCTTCATCTGTTAAATCCACAAAAGTCCAAATAAATCCAAAAAAGTTGCAATTTCTCACAACGATTCAAAATGCCGTGTTAATCCAGATATTACCGAATCAACAATTACTGAAAACATGTTAATTCTGTAATATTTCTTGGCATCAGACAATGGGGTAAAGCTGCGAGTAGTTTCAAACTCCATTGAAATTTTGGAATTTGCTTTGATCTGGAAAGAATTTCGTCCTATTCAGCCCAGATTTGTTTAATGTTTATTATAAGATTATCGACATTTTTCATCTCAACATCTAGAGTCACATTATGAGACTCAATGAGCAAATTTGTTTGTTATAAGGATAATGTTTCTATCCAACTTGTCAATAAGAGAACACATTCAAATGTACCCAAATATTGCTTAGTGGACTGCAGCTTAGTACGTGCATGTGGTAGAAGGTTAAGGAATTCCCCCTCATCCACAGCAGCACGAATAGTTGACAAATGCTTAGCAACTAGTTTTACTGCATCGATTCATGCAGACCAACTTGTCTTCGATATGGTATTAATTACATTTTCTATTTTTGATAAATGCAAAATCAAGTTATGCTAAGCTTGGATATTGTTTTCTAGCTTAGCTTTTAAATGCATGTTAGAAAAAAGTGTTACAACTAAAGCCATATTATAGAATAAAGTAGGGCCTTTCATTCTTGTAACCATATAAATTTCTTTATCTCTTAAGGAATGTATTTCCTAAATATAGCAACCAGGGTGAATGGTCAAGTAAGTGAAGCAGAGAGGGGAAAAAAAATGATGAGGACAATATTGATATAATGATGATGATTAATTATTAAATGTGTTACATCGCTGTACGCGAGCCACGAGAAACGTTCTCTACAGGGGAAATGCCAGGCGGGGAGATGGGGGTGGGATGGGAGTAGCCAATAGTGGCTTGTTATTCATGTTCTGCGCAGGTGCATGCTTCAGCTTGTAGAGTGAACAAGGTCAAGTCGTTTCTCATGGCTGGCGCACAATACATCATGAATGTATGTACATAATTAAATATTTATTGAATTCGAAAAACACTGTCGTAAAAAGTCTCAAACCTTTACATAAATTATTTATAAATTATGTATTTTAATGGGAAGTGTCCATAATTTAGCTCAGAAAAGCAGGCAACACAAAAATGTACATTCCTATTGACATCACAATAAACTATAAAAGTATAAATACAAATAAACTGAATACAAATTAGCTCTGGCACAACATGAACAATGTAAAGAACTTATTTTAACGGAATTGAAATTCCAAGCGCCTGTCCTGTGAGGCAAACAGTGAAACAACTTTCTCAAAAAATGAGTCTTTGTTTTTCATCTTTTCCAACAGACAGATCTCCTCGAAAATAGACTTTCTGCCGATTTTTCCCCTTCCATAATGAATGTTGAAAACAAAGGTTTGAGACTCAACCTGCTAGAGCAGATGGAAATTCTTTACCATCAGAAGATTCCCCCATTTGACATCATCAATGAACATCTTTTCTCAACTCACTCTCCGCTGCTTACCTCTGTTTTCCCTACACTCAACGATTCCTCTAACCCTTCTCTCCCCTCTCCACCCGCACCCTCTCACTCTGCCTCTTAGAGCCCCTTCTCTTTCCTCCCCGTCAACCCCTCCTTCCCCTATCCCGTATATATACGATGTGGTGAGCTGATTTCTGACCTGATGATGGTTATATCTCAGCCAAAACCGGTCGTTTGACAAAACTTGTACAATAAAGTGGAATTTTACTAAGTTGTTCATATTATTTTTCCTGTAATTTTATTATGTTTTTGGTTGGTTGGTCAAATATTTTTCAATGTTGATCAAGGAATAGCATGTTCCAAGTACTTTGGGAGAAAATTATCCTTTTTCATTTTTATCCTTCTGAATATGACGCTAACTTCCAAATCATTATTAGATACCATAGAAATATTTATTGCCTTTTACACTAGCATGATTTATGCCTTTATAAATAAAATTTTAGATTTTAAACATTTAAGTGATTGCAAAATTTTCAAGTTTTGTTAGATGTTTTTTCTCTCTTATATTAATAAAGATGAGACAATATGGTTGCAACATTTGATCCTTCACCTATTGCTTGTTTTCATGGATATTTATTTGTGTTGCATCTTTTGCCTTTGGGAGCTTTCAATCAAAATTCTTACCCATTCTGTACTTTAATATAATAATAATTAATGCATAAATGGCCGTATGCCACATTTAATAGAGGAATAGTCAGCATGTCTTCCTCACTATGCTAGGGCAACAGGTACAAAGCCTGCCGTGGGTATGGTAATTTTTGTTCTTCTGTGTTCCTGTTGATATGCTTATTGTAAGTGACCTTATATTATATTTATTATGAGCTTATTAAAATTCAGTTTATTACTTCATGCATTGATTAATTTTGTTTTCCAATTTGAGTTTATTGAATTTCATAAAATTTTAAAAATTATTTTGGTTGTTCATTCTTGTCATTATATAGTATCTCCCTTCGCTCTGCTGTCATATGTTAAAGAATGTTGTATCTGCTATCATCCATTCAATTTGTGATGCTTATGGTCTTGAAAAATTTTTTTGTTGCAGTTTTGACCAAGACTGATTCCCAGTAATCCTTATTGGTGTTAATTCATATTATGTTATTGATGGAAGACAGCTTTAATAGGTCAGTTGATATTAACATAGAGGAGCTGCAGGTATGTGATGTTTAGGTGCCACCATTTGGGTGCTGCTCTTTGGTACCCGACTTATTGGCTCCAGACTTTTGGGTGGTGGACTTATGGGCGATAGACTTTTAGGTGCCGGATATTTGATGAATATTTTTTTATTTTTCCTGCTTATACTCTCCACCACATCTTGCTAAGTTTTGGGTTTTGTTGTTAATGCTCGTTTTTGCATTAAAATACAAGTACAGTGTCTGATCATAAGAAGAAAAAATAAAAATTATAAACAAGCAAATGTTTTAGTAAAACTTATTAACTCTAGTGAGATTTTTGGTAAATTTTAAATTTATTTTGTGTTGTTCATTTTGTAGTTAATGCTAAGTTAAAATATATAGTCAGATTATAATAATACAATTTAGATACAGTTTAGGATATTTTGCTTGTACATATATCCTTTAATTATGTTCTTGAATGCTGATAATGCTAATAATGACAGCTAACTGAACGTGCAGATAACATATGGGACTTGCATGAGATAGACCAGGGGTCTCAAACTTGTGGGTCACACACAGCCCGCTTGTTCAATTTATGTGGCCCTCTCACTGATCTTATTCTAATTTTATAATTCAGCCCTGCTTAGTGTGAGGAATTTTTTTTAATTTAAAGATTTAAAAATGTCTTTAGTCCTTTTAAAGTGCAATTTTTTCGTTTTTCGCCCACGTACAATTTGGGTTTGGGATCCCTGAGATAGAACTTTAAAATTAGAAAATCTTCTATAACTTTTCATTTGCTTAAAATTTTTAATAAAATTATTTTCTTTTGATTTTGAAAGGTTTATTTCACTCATCTAAAATTTAATTACATGTTATAATATTCATGAATAACCTTTAATTATGATTTTGAATGCTGATAAAGCTAATAATGACTGCTAACTGAATATGTGTGTAGCATATGGTAACCATATGAGATAGACCTTATTTAAAGTTAGAAAATTTTGCATAAGTTTTCACTTGATTAAAATTTTTAATAAAGCTATTTTCTTTTAATTTTGAAAGGTTAATTTTATCCATCTAATATTGAATTATGTCTTAGAATATTCAAAGTAAATCAAATTAAAGTAAACGTAAAATATATATAAAGTTGTGATTATAATGGGTTAAATAATATGCTTAAAGTAATTAATAATTTTGAAAGCTCAATTTAATATAGCAGAGTTGTAACTGGAGCTAAATAGTTGAAACAATATTTCTTCAAAGAAAAAATATGAATTTTGAGCCCTATGGTTAAATGATGATGAATGGAGAAACCTCCTAATAACCATAAAAATATTTTAAAAAGGAAAGTACTCACATACACTGGTTTAAGGGAATTTACTCAATGACAGGGATTGCATGTTTTGTCCCTGGCATGCAGTCAGTGTGAGTAGTTTACTTTTTAAAATATTTTTATGGTTATTAGGTTTCTCCATTCATCATAACATTTCTTTCTTTTCTATTTTAATTTCTTTCCTTGTATTAATTATCCATATTTTCTCTTGCTAAATACAGCGTTTTTGGGAATGTGAATTAAGATTTGTCATTTTATTAGAAGTGTAAACAATAATAATAATAATTTGTTGAGATATAAGATATAATGTTATAAAATTAATATTTTATCTAATACCTTTCATGAGAATCTAAAAGCAACAGCAAAAATTAAACCTATCCTAACAATTATACTAACTCTAGATTTAGTGGCGAAAATGAGTTCTTATGTGACTGACTAACATGAAGGTAGAGTAAGCTTTTACATAGAGGCTTGATATAATATGAAAATAAATTAAAATCTTTACAATATGAGCCACCCAATAGTTTTAAATGAATTTTTGTTGTTAATCTTTTATCAAAAGATCACATTAATTATTGTTAGAATAGCAATTGAAAATGAAACTATAGTCAAACCTTTCTAATTCGGCAAGCTCAGGAAATGACTGGAACTGGCTTAGGGAATTTGTTGGATTACGGGAGTTACATAACCCTAGTCTAATCCAAGTTAGCCACTTCACAATATTAAGTTATGTAGCATAGTTGAGATGAAAATAAACAAGTGAACTGCATGCAATGTTATTTAAACATTTACTTATAATAATAAAATAATAAACAAAAAACATTTAAGGTACGCACGTGCTTTATTTTATGATAGTCTCTACCTTAAATGCTGTCTTAATTCTGATTCTAAAATTAGGTATGTAAATATCATATTCTTTCAAAATTTTTGAGGATGTAAGGAAACGGATATTGCCAAAGATGACTAAGAAAATTAGCGTTTGCCATATATATTGGTTTCCAAATGATTATCATAACAGCTTCAGTGTAATCTCAGTTTATTTACACACTTATAGTAAAACTAACAATTGAAACACGCCACTTATAAATCTGTCCATCAAAGGTAGCAGAAATTGTCAGTTAGGAAAGAAAACTTTAAGTACAGATATTGACAGATTTTTATTTTTTCCAGATAATATTAAAAAGTACCTGTGTGGAAAGTCGATTGGAAAGCCCCAGAAATCCGCAACTCTAAACATTATCCAAGACATTGGTTAATTAAGTAGTTAAGTGGCTTGGGGTAAGTTGAGATGTTTCTTTTTGAGCAATATTTGCAATATGTGCAGTATTTTCTTCTTTACTTAACTTCCTTTATTAATCTTTCTAATAAGCATATTTCTCGATTGAAAAATTATGATTTTATACTATTATAACCAATTTCTAAAGAATATACTAAATTCGGTGATGGTGGACATTCATTTGCACTTACAAGCAACTCTACATTTTAACTTCCATTTGTTTTTTTAACTACATTTCTTATGCATTACAAGTTGTTTTGTTGTTCTCAATTGCTCTTTTCAAGTATTTGTACATGCATCGCAAATGACGATCGAAAGTTATGTCCAAATGCGGTTCACTGGATTAATGCCAAACTTGGGAACTATGCCAGATTAGAGGAGTTGCTGGATTGTGGAATGTGATATTAAAGAGGTTTGACTGTATAATATAAAAATATCAAAAATCATATTATAATTTAATCATATATTAAAATCATGAAGATACCCGCTAAGCATATATCTTGATCTTCCCATGTGCAACTTATAATGACAATAAGAGATCGTGACTATAAGCCAGGGTTAATTAAGGGGCAACTATTCTCAGTTTATTCCGTAGTAATGGATTTTATTGAGTTTCTTTAGCTGTTCTGTTGCTAAGGCATAGAATACAAAAGTGGTAAATTCATCCCATAATCAGTGAAATGCTAACGAAAGGAAAATTTTCTTTATTATTTTATTATTATTTTAATTAGCTTAAGCCTCACCCTGATTTATTTTGGGTTCTATAGTAAGACCATCTGTTCGTTAAATGGTCTATTACACATAGTGAACACTCAACTGAGAAAAGAGCATACATATATGTGATCTTCTTTTGGTTTGCAAGAAAATTCACAATTACTGTAATTTTTAAAATTTGTTTGTTATTAGCATAATACAAACTAACAAGGGGAAGGCACTACTGACCCCCAACCGATTTGGCTGAAACTTTGTAGAGATAATGTCCATGACATCCGATTAACAAAAATACATACACATCAGGGCCAATACCCAGCTGTTTTTATTTTATTAATAAAAATAAATTAATATTTCCCGAGTCACTACTTAACTACCAGACACGGTAACAGAGCTCGTAAGAAGCGGCGCTGGCATAGTGGTAAGTGCGCTTGGCTGTAAGTGTCAAGATCTGTTGTTCGAGTCCCTGTTCCTAAAATTTTTTTCATTTTTGCCACCTATTCACTTACCTCATTTTAAATGCTTATTTCTTAATAACGCTATATATTTTTATTTTTTAATGGTTAATATTTTTTATATATTGATGTGCAGCTTTGAAGAATTATTATTAGCGTACATAGCAGTTGGTTTTCCTCGTCAATAAATTTTTCATTGTAAAGCGATTTATTAGTTTGTCCTCCCCATGACTCAACAATGAAAAGAAACTTATTGTCTTGCACGTATTGTTTCACAATCATGACATTGTCAAAAAATACTTTGAAAGCATTTGGAAAAGGATCGGAGAGGAGCGATTTCAAGTGCTACAAGATCAGCATTGCTGCTTTCATCAGAGCAGTTTTTGCTGTTTCAAAAATGGAATATACTGCTTCAACATCTTCAGCGAGGAATCCTGTATTGATCAAAAATGTTACATCTTTTACGTCTCCTCCTTTGGACGATGAAACAGCGAAAGCCATGTTGAAAGTGCATGCATTAAATATGTAATTAATGTTATCGCAAACCGGATGAGTTTTATTTGTCACTGCCCATAGAGATATATATGTACTACCATTGTGATTAGGAATTTTATTTAGAAATAAATGGATATTTAAACTTAAAGCAATATTAGGAAATTAGGTAATAAATACTTTAAATGATGAAAGTGTAAATGTGGGAAAAAATGAAAAAAAATTTCGGAACAAGGACTCAAACAACAGATCTTGACATTTACAGCCAAGTGCACTTACCACTATGCCAGCGCTGCTTCTTAACGAGTTCTGTTACCGTTGTGGTAGTTAAGTAGTGACTCGGGAAATATTAACTTATTTTTATTAATAAAATAAAAACAGCTGGGTATTGGCCCTGATATGTATATATTTTCGTTAATCGGACGTCATGGACATTATCTATACGAAGTTTCAGCCTTTCAGCCAAATCGGTTGGGGGTCAGTAGTGCCTTCCCCTTGTAAGTCAAATTTTGACAAAGTAATGTTACCAGGTATTTGAGATTGAGTGACAAATATAGTTTTTCAAAAATCTTAGTTGGGCATGGTGTAACTCTGCAATCAGCTACGATGCAAAACCATCGCTCATGTGCCCAGGTGTTCTGAATGTTCCACACGGGCATTGCTTTGCTTTCGGTAATCCTGAAAAAAAACAATGTCCACATTAGGAGAATTGTCTGGTATTGCCACTCAGCTACATCCAAAATTCAGATTAAAAATGCAATGGTTTTGTGATGTATTGTGAGTGACCCAGAGACTGAGCACTTTTTTACTTGGATGGAAAATGTATGTGGGCACTTAGCATTGGTTACATTTGATCCAATGCCTGTATTTTTTTCCATTCGAACTCTAGCAAGAATTTTGGTAGTAACCACCAAGTTGCATTAAATAGAGGTGGATTTTTAATGAAGTGCTCAAAAATTTTTATACTAAATCCAAATAAACACTAAATGGAGGAACATTAATTTGATTAAAGTAATACATTACTTTAATGAAGTGTTTGATGGGACTGAAAAAATAAACACTAAATGCAGGACTCTTAAATAGAGGTTTCACTGTATGTGATCTGAAATACATCAATTGCTTTATGCGCTTCAATATTGATATTCTGCTGTCCTGTTAGCTTTAGATAAAGTAATTTTGACTTCAAACAAACCCAAAGTATGTATCAAGCAACACAGCTAAAATAATTAATTTTGAAATTTTATTAAGTTTGATATTTGTATGGATAATTCTAAGTGAAATGAATGTTAGCAATAAATTTGCTTACAAAAAGAAATCAATTTACTGATAGCAATTTGTTTCAGTTGATAAATATCCATCATTAAAAAATTTAGAATGCTTAGAGCAGAAAATAATAAAAATTGCTAAAAAAAATGGAATGTTACCTGTGAATTCAAAGCAAATCTGATTAAGATTTTTTATGGAGAACTATCAAATGAAGATTTTGATTCTAAAACTCAGGACAAAAGTTTAACCCTTAAATGCATGGCATTCCCGTAAGGGCACGCAAAATTGTCCTGTTTGGTGCCTGGCATGCCCGTATGGGAATGCTTATTTTCGGAAGTCTCCTACAGATGCTGCATTCATCCTGGATGTGTGAAATTTTGGAGGGATCATCCTAGAAGCCTCTTCTCAAGATGTATTGAGGAAAACATGCTGTGGGTTCCCATACCGGGGGTGGGGGATGATGGAACTGATTCCCTTACTAGTCTTATCAGTTACCCTCACCCCCACGCAGTTTGCTTTTCAAGAATGGACTCCTCCATACCGAATTTGGGTTTCTGCGCAGGACCGTAAGCTTTCAACAGGACTATACACCAAGAGTAAAGGAGAGAGACTTAGCCCAGCCGCTCTCTAACCCTAACTCACTTCATACCCCATGTGTGGGCAATAAAAATATCCTTGCATACGAGAAGCTCCTTGAAGCACTTACTGTTATTTTCTTCCTTGTTTTTTTCTTCATTCATTCATTCGTTTGCAGACCTTCGAGCAGAGCATTAGTTGGGACGAGAATTTTTTTCTTGATAGAAAAGTGAAAATCTCTGTATTCTTTCCTTGGTAAGTTGATTTTTTTTATATTCATTCTCCCTTTGCCCTTATATATTGTCTTTCTACTTACACCCTTATTTATAGAAATGGCATCAAAGCGTAAATTATCGGATGTTCAGATAGAGGAGGAACTTTGCGTCAGTTCCTACTCTGATGCCTACGAGACGGAGAGCGAAACTCATAATGAGGAGGAGTTTTCAGGAGAAGATTCCTCAGAAAGGATCGCAGAGTCATCCAGATGGGTGAACATCAAAGAGATGCCAGTAGTGTTCATCCCTTCACTGGCAGTCCTCCTGGAATCAATTCTGATGAAGCTCAGGGAATAACAGCTGGTTCATCTCCAGTGAGTGTTTTCCTGCTTTTATTCGCGGAAATTATCCATCTCCTGGTGGATGAAACTAATAGACATTACTATCAGTATATCGATAAATTAGACGAGGGACCATCTCCACAAACTGACGTGACCAAGAATGAAATGTTTCTCTTTTTGGCGATAACTTTACAAATGGGACATGACGTTAGAGATGTACTAAGGGACTATTGGGCAACAATAGAACAATTTTACACTCCTTTCTACAGTGCAACCATGAAACGACCAATTCCTTCACATTTTACGATATCTTCACTTCACTAACAGCAACAATCCTGATAGAAAAGACGAAAAATATGACAGACTATGGAAAATTAGAACTCTCTTTGATAAGCTCAATGAAAGCTATGTCAAGTATTATAATCCTTCATTGTGCTTTTCAAAGGGAGGGTAATTTTTAGACAATATATATACCTACAAAACACAAACGTTTTGGGATAAAAGTATACAAACTGAGTGATAAGGCTGGGTTATTTTAAGAGTTTTCAATAAAATAATTTTAGATAACAAAGTTTTAATTTTTATCATAAAAAAATCCTATTGTATATTTTCCTTTTACTAACTTTCCGAACTTGTGTCACTCTCAAAGATGTTTTTATTGGTTGACTAGTAAGCTCATGAAAGTTCGGGACAAAACTGTTGATATTAGTGGTTATTTTCTTGTAAAATGAACGAAATTTCGCTCATGTTAAAGAGCAAGATTCAATGAGAAATGTGCTTTTTTTTTTATTATAAGAGGAACTTTGTTTAGAAGACAAATGAACGTAAGCTCAGTTCAGGGGCGGATCCAGAAACTTTTCAAAAGGGGGGGGGGGGGAGGGCGATCGCCCCTCCACCTATCGAATCCGCCCCTGCCAATTGCCCTATATTTTGAAAATCCCTACCCCTGTCAGAATCCTTCTTTCCTTTGCTATACAAATCTAATCTGCGGCGTATAATTGAGGATTTTTGGGCGGAATGAATTTAAGAAAGCACCCAGTGGAGTGCAATGGGGTTATCCAAGGAGGGGGCGATTGCCCCCCCCCCCTGGATCCGCCACTAGCTCAGTTTATTACATTGTTGAGATGCGAGTAAAGGAAAGACGGGAAAGTCATGTGGCAGAGTTGCATTTTCTCAGTGATGTCTGGCTTAAAGACTGTAGCCAGGGGCACTCACGGTTTGCACCACATTCCCTGACCGGTGCGTGTGGGAGCGTCCCAAATACCCTTACCTCTCCGGTGACACCGTAGGTGGTATGACCCCCCCGGCACACGCACAGGAAGGGCGGGCACATTGCCAGGTCCAGGGTCTCCCGAAGGGCCTTGTAGAGCCTAAATCCAAAGAAAAGGAGAGTGAGGGAACTGCAACACTTCGGCAGAAGCCTGGTGCCCTCTGTATTCGCCACCCTGGGTTGGGGGTGATATTTCCTCTTTAACAATCAACTAAGTAAAACTAAAACAAAATTTCCTTACAATTTCTTATATTTAATATTGTTTATGTATAATTTTTTAATAATTGAGTTATAAACCAGCTATTCAACATTATGTGATTATAAAGTAGTGATGTACAACAACGCCTTAGTTATTTTTGTGTATTTAGGTGGGTCATGAACTACAGTATATATAAGATCTTAGCACCCTGGCACTTTTTTTTAGGACTACACCCCTGCGTTTACATTTAGAAATTTCAAACTGTAGGCGGAAAAAAAACAGAATAAGAAACTTTATAATGTTTTCTTAAAGAGAGGTACATATCCGAAGATTAAAGGCCAAATCTTTCTAATTTTAATCTAAAAAAGTATGAAAGCCTGCATGTCGTAGAGCCGATTTTATGTTAACTTATTGGAAATAAAATTTATCCCCAGGAGTCGAACCGGGTCTTTGATCTCGAGTTTGATACATTAAAACGTTTTGTTATTATATCATAATACTATCCTGAAAATTTCATCAAATTCAGTTCATTCGTTTGCGAGATATTAAGCTTCAAAAAGCATTACATGACAAAGGGACAAAGTGACACTGTCTTTTATATTAGTTTTATGATAATGATGTAAGGTTTTCTTTTTTCTATTTTATCTTAAGTGATACATGCCATACTTCATTATTAAATAAAAAGCCCACAGAAAACGAACTTAAATCATGATGGAAATCATAAATTGCGAAATTTAAATTAGAAGTGGTGAAACTAGCCCAAGAAAAAAGGAATCAGGAAGCTGGAAGAAAATTTAAGGTATGAGAATCCAGTGTTTGAGAATGGAGAAAAACTGTAGTGGATTTGAGAAGTTTACATTAGAGGAAATGTGCAATGCGATGCAGAAAGTGCTGGCCAGAACTGGAAAAATTATGATTGGGTTGTTTTAGAAAGGTCTAAAGGTTATAGAATTTTAAATACTCAAGTTGTACTCGAAGCTAAAAATTGAACTGCTTCAAGTACAGAAGTGTTTCATTCCTCCATTTGTTCAGCATGGAAAGAGATGCATGTTTTTACATTTAAAAATTACTTCGTATAAACTTGGGACTATAATCGTACCACCTTAATGAATAAAAATTCTTTATCCAACCACTGATTTCTGATTATGTATTAAATGCAGTGCTGGCAAATGAAAAAAAATCGATTCGTTACGTTTTTCGTTACGGCCAAACAAGCAATTTCGTTTTTCGTTACGATAAAATCTACATTTTGTTTTTTGTTGCATTTAACGTTATAACGACATAATTGCTTTAAAAAAACGAGTACTTTTTATTTGATATTTATACCTCGTAAGTTTAAGTTTTTCATTTAGAATTATAGTTAAAAATTTTTTCTAAACATATGTTGCAGATAAGGAACATTTTTAAGTTTTCTAAGGAGTCGCAACAGATTTCGTTATTTTTTTGATCATGCATACAAATTAGGATTTTTATATCCAACATTTAATAATCAAGGTTAATTGCCTTAACCCACATTAAGTACAAAAGTAATGTAATAATTATAATAAAATACTGCAATGCTCATGTCGCGTCGTAGAATTATTTATAAGTAACTCGGAAAGTACACCGGCTGTACCAATTCTAATTCTTGCAACAGACCTAAAATTCGACGAAAATAAAGAAAATTGTCAAAATTTCAAGTTTACCTCTCTGGGGTTTATTTTTGATAGCTTTCTTCCTTCTCTTATACCCTGTAAGAAATACATGCAAATCATCCATGGGTTTACAATATTGCATTTAATAACATTTTAGATATTAACCAAAGGATTGTTTTATTAAGTACATATATGAAAGAAGACAGCTTAAATACCATATCTGCCCGAATAGAAGCCGACCCCGGATTTATTGCTAAATAAATGCAATTGCTGACTGTATATCTTTCCAAGAATCTTTAAATTTGGTATCAACCTGGTGTGATGTTTGGAAGCTAAAATTGAATTTAAAGAAATGCAATGTTATGTCCGTCACAATTTGCAGAAACCCTATAAATTTTAACTACTGTATTAATTTGGAGTTAATGACTACAGTCTTACAGCAGAAAGATCTAGGTGTAATTACTTATAACAAACTAACTTTTTCTGAACATATTAAAGCAATCTAAAATAAAGCTATGTCTCTCTTAGGCTATTTCCAATTTTTCTAAAATGACACTGTTGATACTTAAATTTTTTTATATTTACGTTAATATACTTATTTTCCACAAAACATGCAGATCTCTCCCCTTCCTTCCTCTCTCTCGTATTGAAGCACCCAAGGCACGCTTATTCCCAGAAGGAAGTATACAATAATAGTAATTTGAGGTGTAACAATGATAATGGTTGACGTAGCAACATCACGTTAAAATGGCGAGATTTGCACAAAATATTCAAATTAAACGTTTAACATGGAATATTTCGAACTGTGGGCGAAAAAAGACGAACGGAATAAGAAACTTTATAAATTTTTCTTCAAAATGGTTCAAATCCGAAGGTCGTCTGTTAATTTCTTCTAATTTTAATTTCCAAATGAATAAAAGCCTGCACGTCGAAAAATTGCATTTTACATGTTAAGTAATGGGAAATGGAAATGCCTCTCTTGGAGAGGAACCAAGGAATTTTTTCAAGATTTAAATTCGTCATTCTCTGAATAAGTGTTAATCAGGCATCCCTACCAAATTTTGAGTTTCTATCATTATTATTTCTCGATTTATTAGTGTATGCATAGCATGACCAACCAACAGACGGCTTTTATTATATTAAATAATCGGTTTCTTTGGTTTCCGTCAAATATCTTCTTAAAAACGTCGTTATTGGTAATCTCCGTAAGGACCAAAGTTGTAGAGAATAATATTTCTTCCAGGTTTTGTTTGAAACAAATTTTCATAGAACCATCGATTTCGGAGATATTCAACTTTTTTCGTAATATCCAGTTTACAACGCCAAAACGACGTAACGGTGAATTCTGTAAACATTCAAAATAGATCTAATTTACGGCAATAAGGATGACTGTATTCTTTTACGATACGAAATTATAATTTTGCCTCATTATGCTATTCATAATAATTTAAATATCTCTACCCCAATTATGGAGAAAGTCATGTGTTGGCCACATCAGATTTTTTTTCAAAGAATGCACCTCGTTTGTGTATTTAATTCTTGGAAATCGATTTTTTCAAATAATTCTATTTCTCTCTGTTTCACGGTCACGTACATCAGTGTTTATTTAAACGTCCTCCAAATCTTCACTGGAATTACTTTCATCCATAATGTCACAATATCCGCCTCAATCTTCTAAGAATATTTTGCACATTTGCTAGATGATGCTGTTACTGATTCCAATATTTCAAGGGATGAGAGACGATGAAATTATACAAATTAAATGCAAATAAAATTTTGTACGTGTTATTCATACTACAATACACTCCAAAAAATGCCTAACTTCACAACACACCATCTGCTATGCCGCCCAAAAGCCAACTGTCCAATTTTCTTCACATATGTTTTGCATGTGAAACATTTACTGCTATGGAGAGGAAGATTTTATTGCTCCAGTTGCCTAGAAGTATGTATCCTATACAGTTAGGGAGGCACCACACAGAAGAGACTAGCAACCAGTGACGCAACTCTGGCAACGTTGCTTTGCGACTTCTATATCCACACAGAAGGGACTAGTCACAACGTTTTCAGTGTATTGAAAAGGAAGCTAAGCTATTAACTGACGAGACTCAATATAAAGATGAACGAAGCCGAATAAAGAAAAGGAAAATTATGTATGATGAAGTAAAAGACAATGATGTAACTTTAATTGGCAAAGAATTATTTATAATAAACTCCGCTAACGCTTATTACAGAATTAAATCGACGAACTGAAATATATAACGAAAGATTAAATATGTTTAGTGTTTTTCTTAATACTGCCATGATGGAAAACGATTTTAATTTGTGCATTGAAACGTTAGTAGATGTTTATAAGAATGACATTGATGTTAATCAATTTAAAGCAGAAGTAGTGCAATTCTTAAACTATACCAAAGAGGAAAATGTTACAAGTATAACTGATATGTACAATATTATTAATGATGGATTAAGATCAACGTTCCCAAATGTTGAAACAATTCTTAAAAGATTTCTTACGATGCTTGTAACTAATGCAAGTGGCGAACGGTCGTTTTCAGTATTAAAAAGAGTCAAAAACTATTTACGAAATAATTTAATGCAAAATAAATTATCCGATTTGTCATTATTATTTATCGAGTGTGAGGCAACAAACTCGATAAATTATGACGACATCGTTGATACCTTTGCTAAATCAAAAGCCAGGAAAAAAATTGTGTTAACTTGATATAGTGTCTGGTGTTACCAAAAATGATTGTATTCTAATAATTTAATCTTATAATTTTTATTTAGCGGTATTTTTTAAAATTAATTTTTGTGATAATTCTTATGTTCCTATGTAATAATGTTATTGTTTTTGGTGCAGGCAATGCATTTTTTATATTTTTAGAAGTCAGTAACATATTGTTATGTATTTAAATGATTTAATCATATTATTTATATTTATCTGTATTTCTTTTATTAATTTTTGTGGCAATTCTTTTCCTATGTTTTTGTACAAAATGTTCCTATTTAATGATGTGATTGTTTTTGGTAGGAACTCAAAGGTATTACCTAATGTAGGTATTTTCTATATTTTCAGAAGTCATAAAACTTTTATTGTATTAAACTCATACATAGTGTGGATTTTATATAATATTTTCATAATGATAAGAATAACAGTTTTCTTTAACTTGGCAGATTTCTATTTGTTAATTTTTATAATTATTTATATTTATTATGCATGTATTTTAAAATAAATTATCACAAAAATTACTTTGGTAATACAAAAAACTTTTATTATCGTATCTTAGAAATAAAAATATGAAGGGGGCCTCAAAATAATTTTGCGCCTCAGGCCTTAAAATGCATAAGTACAGTTCTGCTCCCAAGCAGCTTCGGTTTTATCCCTTCTTGAATAATTCTTGCTGGACACATCGTAAATGAGAGGGTATAATCCAACAAGGGTGAGGTACTCAATATTGTAGTTCTCCTCTGCTTTTTTATCCATTTTAAAGCCGAATACCAAGCATTTTCAAAGCAACTTAAGCGACGAGCAACCGACAGACCCTGTTGCTGGTTGCACATTGCTTTAAGGTCACTTAAGTTGCAAGGTAATGTTGCTTGAGTGTAGCTTTCTTTATTACTTAGAAAGTGTCCGACCGCGAAGCAACATTGCCAGAGTTGCGTAGCTGGTTGCTAGTCTCTTCTGTGTGGCACCTCCCTTAGAGGAAAGCGGTCCTACTGGTTAAATTTCACAAGAGGATGCAAAAAGGCTACCGCAGGGACAGGCATAGGTATCTCCGCATTACAAATGGGTTTTCATATGAAGCTTATTTTTTCTCAGCAAAAGGAAGAAAACACCATGTATGGGCTCTAACCTGTACTAGAAGGACACAGATAGGTACCAGGGAAGCTTCATGATGGACTATTTCAGCATACCCATAGTGGATGGCCCACAAAACGGCGTGACCTAACCCTAATCTTTTACGTGGTTTCTTATGGTATTTATGCATTCACTTAGCATGAATTTGCTTAACACAATACTTTTTAGGGAAATTAGAAATATTACCTAAACGTTTTTCATGATAGAATTATCAGAATATGAGACTAAATAAATTATGATGATGCCTTAATATCTGCCATAATTGTTATTTTTCAGCTCCTGGCATTACCTGGGTAGTCGCCGACAAAACCTGACACTTTTAACTACATCATCCTTATAATAATAATATTTCTTTCCCTTTTTTATCTGTTGCAGTGATAATGTAATGTTTCATTTCGTCACATCCTGTCCACTGAGTAACCTAGCTATTTAGCAAAGTCCTAGTGAATTTTAAGGATTATCTCACATTTTTGATTTTTTCATCACATATAAGCTGCATCTTTGTTCTGGAGATGAAAAACATTTTAAAAAAAAGCCTGGTTTAATGCAAGTAAATACAGAATATTTTCAAAATTATAAAACTTATACATGATTTTCAACCAATAATTAACTTTGTTGTTTATAACCAGTGATGAATCTTGTCCTCATCGTAACATCTGTTTTTATGAGTAAAAAATTTTAAAACTGGAAAGTGGCCTTATTTTTGTGGTGTGCATCTTATTCACCAGAAAATCTGGTAATTATACCAAAATTGGTGAAATAAAAAAGTTTCTGATTATAGTTTAGTGCCACAGAGACATACTTTTTAGACTCTGCAGCTATAATCATGATCAAGAGCTGATGAAACCCCTCATACGTTATATTTATATCATCAGTTGTCTCCTCTAAAATCTCTTATTTATTATTTTTAACCAATTGAGAAATGAATTAAATAATAGGAAAAGGTTAATTTGTAACGTTCTTGGGAAAATTGGTATAGAAAAAACTTTCTGATTTTCTTGTAACTTTCCTGATATTAATTAATAAGAGTATTTTAAACGGATGATTTTAATAAATGTTTATGACGTTACCAAGGCTAATTGTAATTCTTTAACATTTCTGAGTACCACACAAGCCTGTATTATTTGAAAATTTCCTGTACATAAATCTTAATGAAAAAGATATCCTGAAGGACTAGCTGTTTATCCCCATCTCTTCAATGTCCATTTGATTGGTTTCATCTGCAAATATTGCCTTGTGACTATTAACTTTTGTCAATGTTCCTCCCCTATTATTGTCTTGAATGACTTCGCCAAATAAAAAAGGTCAGAGTTCAATACCTAAAATCATAACCATGGTTTTAAAATGTACAATTAAGCAGGAAATAAACATCAAACTATGAATAAGTAACTTTCCAAAATAGGATTTAGTTAGATGCACACTAGCACCACTATATAGGTACTCTGTCTGAGATCAGTTAAATAAATTTGCCTCTTCATCATTCAGTAATTAGAAACCGCCAGGATGAAGCATTACGAGCTCGTATGTGAGCACTTGTTTCTTTTGAACCTCAGTCAGCCCCCGAAGCAGTTGGTTAGCTGGCAAGATGTCTGGATGTCCTATTCCTCCAACAGGTAAGACTATCAGGACATTATGGAATCATCTCATCTTGGACATGCCTATGTCCAAGATTAGGTTAGTTGATTCCAGGGAATATAACCTATGGTACATAGGTTATATTCCCTTGAGTGTGGGTGGATAGCTGGTCCTACATTTGCCCAGTGTACTATGTACATAGAGGAACCTCTTCTACATTGTAATATGTATTTTTTATTTTATTTATTACTTGCTAATGTACAAAATGAATTCATATATTGTTACAATCAGAATCTATATATAATATTTTCTATGAATTTTACAAGTTTTTTTGGAAGGGCACTATTTTGACCTCTTACCTAGGGTGCCAAAATATGGATCTTGAGTCGACCCTGTAGAGAAGGCATATGTAGCTACAATTATTAAGTGTTCTTAAAAACTTTGCTGACTTGATAGTAGAGTAAAAGCCCATTCTAACGGCACCCATGGGACCAAAGTCATGCCGCTAAAGTGAATATGCTGATATAACGAATGATGCCACAAAATCACATTCCAATTACATTGATGCCATATATCCTATCTTTCAAGGATCTTCTTCCATATAAGATGTAGTATATGCTGTTCTTTGTTATCTAATTCACTGTTTTTTGTCGGAATTACCACGGTGTAACTTCAAATTTTATTAATTTTTGTAATGCTAATTCAGGGAACCAAATAAGGGTCCATCGAGATAACATTGCTACTAAAACCATCATTTATTATTCACAATTAACAGATAGTTTTGCTTTTTTCATTGAAAGTTAATATCAACAGTTCGTGAATTCATTAATTTCTGATTTCATTTGTTAGAACAGCTTGCAAATTACCCTGCCCACATCCCTGATGTGATTTCTGATCTCCTTTTGTTGTTTATTGCTAGGATTTGAAATGGTATAGCAGGAACAATTTGTTGATTTCCTTTTGTATATCTTGTCCGAATTTGCTTGGGATAGTTTGAAAACTAAATTTTTTGAAGCAAGCTCAGCAAATAAACAAAAGAAGATCGGAAATCGCATCGTGGAAGTTGGCAGGATAATTAGCAAACTTAGTTCATTTGTTGATAAAGGTATTTTGCCTTTTCAATTAATAGTGTACCTGTGATTGGAAACCTTAAAAACGCTTCACCTCAAACCACTTGTATAATACTGTTACAGCTTTGGCTTCTTCAAATTTTTACGTTATTGGATATTTTCATTTGTCTCAGAGTCAGCAAATTTTTTTAGAAGTTGCTGTTTTCCTGCTTTACTGTCACATATCGTAGATGAGCTTATTTGGTACTCGTTCATTATATACCCCATTATCCAGACTTTGGCAATGTCAGTTTTCTGTCGTAAAGTCAGCACCATTCACTTCACATGCTTATTACAACTACTAACATTCTTTAGGGTATCTTAAAATGTTTATAAAATAACTTTAATGACATTATTTTTATTACGTATTACATCACGAATGTTGACACCTTGAAACAGAAGAGGAGTTACTACAATATGTGGTTAAGGTTACGGAAGGTCAGTCATCACTGACAACATCTGTTAGATAAATGGAAATTAATTTCATCGAAGGTGCCGTTAGAGTGAGTTTTCTGGTAGAACGGGTGCCATTAAAATGAGCTTTTACTGTATATCAAGATTGCTTAATTTTTTCAAATGAGAATGCAATATAATTAGGAAGAACCCCTTAACCGTACAAAGTAGAATATTTAGAGACAATATAACCAGTAACAGTTAAAAAGGTTAATGAAAGAAAGAAAGAGGAACCAAAAAAAAGCATCAGCTTCGTAGTTTAACGTCTTATCCACTCGACCGCCTTGACAACCTAATAATGAACTCTCCGTTAAGGGATTTTAAGGGGCATAGTATTCTTCAATAAAATTTTACCCCCGATTTCTTGCGAACTAGAGTATGGAACCAAAAGCCGAGACACGTTTCTGTTTATTTTTATCCTTCTATCTACCAGTGAAATTTGGTCACGGTTCGTGACATCGATGCCTGGTCCTCCCCTTGTTAGATCCAAGGTATGCTATATATATATATATATATATATATATATATATATAGAGGTGAGTTTGAAGTGGTAACATATCATCATTTATGAGAACTATTTATTGAGTAAAATGAAAGGAAAAAATTTGTCTAAAAAGTTTTTTACTATTGGTCTACCTAGCAACAATTGCTCTACCTCTGTCACATCTTATATATGTATTATTTCAGTGTGGGTTTGTATGGTCCCTTTTTCGTGAAAACTGTAGAAAACCCTCTTTAATTGTGATATGGTTGGAAAGCACAGATTCATTTTTTCTGGAGTTCGTTGGTTCTATTTCAGGCGCGTTCGTTTCCTCCATAAGAAATACACGGGAATCACCGCATGCCATTTTTAATTTACATTTTAAAATATGCTGTAATCGGGATATGTACTCTGCAATTGGACGTTAGTGAGCCTGAAAAAACGTTTAGAGAATTCGAAACCGTGAAAATATGTTTTAAAACTGAAAAAGGGAATATTTTTCGGGTATACTGACAATGCATACTTTTAACTTTCATAGCAACCGACATTACTGTCCCCACATTTTCGAGTCTTCTATGCCAAATAGGAATTTCCGCCATAAATCTGCTTAAACTACGAACTTTATTTCGTCATTTTGATGGATTTATTTCTGAATTTTATTTTGAATCGTATTGTAAGCAGTAATGTCGAACAAACTTTGCAAATTGAGAAAACTTCGTGCAATAATTGCGTGGGTCTCAGCTAGTTTACTTATTCACAACTACTTCCCCTTGTGAGTGATTTGCCGCTTGAATCCCGCTTATTAGAAGTTTAAACAGGCAATAATCCCTTTTCGTGGAGAAGTGCAATAGACTACATCTATGTCAACCTGGCATAGATTTATTAAAAAGCGGTAGGTACAGCGTCCGAATTACCGAAATAGTCTAAATCGAACAACTTTCACTTCACTTTCGCATTATCCTAACCCAATTCCGTAATATTTTAATGGAGCACATAATGAGGAGCAGGGGACAGATATAACTTCAAACGAGCAAAATAACAACAGGTAGGCAGCATTACGGAAGCTAAGGGTTACCCGCACTGTTGTGCTAGCGCCAATGTCTGAGACAGTGAAGGAGTCCAAGGGCGAAGGTCAATCACTCCATCACCATGGATCCAATACGATGACTGAAGGCCCATACTGAATACAGTAGTCCCTCGCGCAACGCGGTTACGTTGTTGGAAAAGGCCGCTTTGGACAAATTCAATACTTAATTGAAAAAGTCGTGTTTTCGTATAGGCTACGAGCTTTCTCATGTCACATGCGCGACCAATTCAGGACAGCGTGTAATGAAATTTTATGCGAGTTGAGTAAATGCGCGTAGCATTTATTTCACCCAGAATAATCAAATCCACTTAGGGGAAACCCACTTTGGACAAAGATTCACTGTTCAACTTTTTATAGCACTGCGGCAGTTAAAGTTATTCTCTCGACAATTTGTCAAAAGCCTAAAATCAGCGCCAATTTTTCCGATTTTAATTTGAAGTTTTTTGGTATTTGTTTAACTCTGAGGAATTGAAAGTCATCTATAAACCTTCCCCAATTCGTTCTACTCTTGCCGTCGTCCAAGGGACCTTATCCGCTGGGCCACATCGAAGATTTTCTTAAGAGTCGAGCAATGTTTTTCCCGCCTCTGCGGCGAGGTGGCAGTGTTTGTCCTTATCGTAATCGAGTCAATCATTTCTATACTTCGTTTCCGTTCATTTCTTGTTAGTAAACGCATTGCTAAAAATAAAAAAAATCTCCGGAAGTTGAGACGTCTTTTAAAAAACATACGCGTTGGTCACCTGGTTACGGGAATTTGAGGGGCGAGTGTCTTAAGTGCCACTTTCTAGGAGCGATCTTATTGCAGTGTCGCCGCCAATTTGAACCCGTGTGTCATGAACTGGGACGGCATATTGTTATTTTGCCTCATGCCGCTGATTTACACGTAATGGCACTGACCGATCTGCAATATTCTCGTTACACTTACGAACTGGCAGTGCGACTCCCAGATCTCCTCTCCCACGAACTATGAAAATTACCGCAACCTTCTCAAAAATACTATCCCGACTATAACAGTAAATGGAATGACGAGAATTCAGAGCGTATCTTATTTAATGAATTTTGAATGTAGGAAGAAAATGTTTCATTTCATTCGGATAAACTTGGCGTCTGCCGATAATTTGTGTTTTTGCCAATGGGAAAACAAGTACGTATTTTACGGTTTTATTTTTGCTTTGCGTATTTTCTGTCTTCCCGTGAATATATGTTACTAGCTGGAGTACCCGGCGTTGCCCGGGACCAGATAGAAAACAGCATTTATTGAATTAAACACACTTCCCCCAAATTTTTTTATCGCCATATAACCTATGTTACTCGCAGGGTATAATTATTGAATTAAGCACCCCTAATTTTTTTATGGTCACATAACCTGTGTTACTCGCATGATAAAATGATGTGTTTATGTGAAGTTTCGTGACGATATCTGCAAAGGTGTGGATTTGTATAGCAGACAAACAAAATTTCAGATTTCTAGATGTAGATTAAATCAAGTCCTATTATTCAAACTATTAAAGAAAGCGAAAATTAAAGTTTATTTACTAAGTTCTTTGTATTGTGTTCGGTAACTATGCCAACTATGTTTTTCAAAGACGAACGTGTATATTGGTGTATGTCTTTTACTACTGAGCATATAAGTTGCGCATGTCCTTCCCCTCCACTTCCCCTCACTCGTGGCTCATAGCATCTCTCTGCGTGCGACCAAGGTCACGCGTATCATGCTAGGCAAGCATAGTTATTCCTTCCTGCGTTTCACGCTAAAGAAGATATTTTTTTAAATTTAGTTTATGTGTTCTCGTGATGTAATGCCTATGTAATCTTGATTCATTGTCATAATTTGTCAATATTTTGTACTGTGAATGTCTTAAGTGTATCCTCTGAAGATTTTCTCAGTGTTTCTTGGAAGTTATACATCGAATGTATGTACAAATATTGAATAAAAACTATTATTATGACTGTCATATTCTATTTATTGATTAAATAAAAACATTCCTAAACACGTTCAACATATCTTTAAACAGCCAAAATGTATTATGCAGGCACTATGCACTGTTTTTCTTACAACTGTTCAATCACGTAACTGAAGATAATACGATGTGCCACACACTGAATAGATTTAAAATCTAAATCACTACGGGAAGTAGTGGATAATTTCATTTCCCAATTAAAATATAAACTGGAATAATTTAAAATTATATCATCTTTCACGTAAAAAAGTTCACAAAAAAATTAATCCGTATAGAGTATCGAACCCCAAACTTTCTCCACCAAACGCTATCACGTTACCACTGGTCTAAACTGATCGCTAAACAAGGCTTGCTAAAGCCTGAAAATGAATATGTACTGAACATGTAAGGACAGGAGGGGAAGGAGGAGAGGGTGCGAGAGAAATAGATAAAGAGAGCGAGCCAGTGTGTCCCTGAGCTCAAGGACACCTCACTTTCACTTTCGTTTTCTTGGATTTTCTCAGCAAAAACGGAAAATCTCGGTTTTTGCCTGATTTGGCCTCCAAAAAGGCTAAAAACTCACACCCCTCTGGTTTTGACCGCTAAGTGGCCTCTAACCGACCTCAAATTACTTCTAAAGTCCTCCGCCAGGGGGTTAGTCAAAAAGAGTAGCTTAAAAGTGAATCTTCGGTCGTTCCTTAATGAGGACATCTAAGGATGACGTATTACCAAGTACAATTCAATAGACCTGCGACATCCTTACGTCACATTGCCTTGGTAGATGAGTGGCGAGAGTGTCTGGCTGGTAATGCCAGGGTGGCGGGTTCGAATCCTGCTTAAGGTGTGGGTGTAATTGTCGATTTTTCTTATTGTGATTCTATTAAACATTAAAGGAGTCAACATATGCATATGAGATATTTAAAAATAATTAATAATAAATATTCTGTGGGGTCCCATCACATCAGATAAATGTAGCAGGGCTGGGACAAGTTCCGCTGTACCTAAGTCAAAAGCATCAATCCGTCGTAAATACAAATATATATTCCGTGGGGCCCCATACGCCACCTATCTTGCAAAAGTAACGTATGACCACAGCATTACTCATAGGCCTAACCTTAACAGCCATGGTCGATCAAAAGGGCACAACATCGATTGTTCCTCAGTGAGAACGTCAAAAAGCGGCGTATTACTAAGCACTATTTAATAGTGTTGGGGTACGGCTACGTCACAAGGCTTAGTTAGATGGGTGGTGAGCATGTCTGGATCATAATGCCAAAGTCGCGGTTTCGAATACTGCTGCGATCGTGTTAGCATGTGTGGATTTTCGTTACTGTTATTCCGCTAAATATAAATTCCACCAACGTCTGTTTATGAGCTATTTAATTAATAATAAACAAAAATTATATATTCTTTGAAATCCCATACGATATCTCGTAAATATTACCTAAGGTGGAGGCCGTACCTACGACATGTACCACAAGTCGTTGCGAGATATTTAAAATAAATATTCCTTTATGCCCCATACTAACACATATCTTGCAAAAATTACGTAAGGCGCATGCAAGTGCGGTTGTAGACATCTATATTTGGCTTTTTCCTATAAGCCTCCGATGCTTGAAAGCTGTGGGTTTACGGTATTACAACTAGAAAATCGAGGTTCAATCCCCAGTCGATTTTATTTTATTTTAATCGACCAACTTTAGAAAATTTTGGTCCTCTCATTTTTTCTTTTGTTCTTATATTTAATTCTATTTTTTAATAGTTTTATCACGTGTTGCGTAACTACTATACTATCGCACTCAGATATACTTTTTGAACAAGATGTAAATAAAACAAATACAATATTAAAGTTTAAATAAAAAGGATTTAATTAAATATTTATTTTTATAAGATACATATTTATACGGTGCGTTTTACAAGCTCATAAGTAATATTTGGAGCTTTGTGCTAACTCCTGTGATACATTTTCGCGTGCATATGCTACATGAGTATTTACCACAAAAAATCAGTTTTCAGTTTTCAAAACAACACGGCAATATATTAAATTCCATAATATATTTAAAGATGTCCGTTGTTAGCAGCTATTCGCAACTTGTTCAGTTGCTCCAAACAAGCGTACAATTATCTCTTCTCTCCCCATTGTGACTCTCATCCCTAAGGCCGTGTGGTTCGTTCCGCATTGCCACATGTATCCATTATATTTGACGTTGAATACGGCGCTCGTAGTGGATGAACGGACATAGAAGGTAGCGGAATCTAGAAGTAGACGCCGCTGTGGGACTGAAACAGAAACATAATAAGCATTTAGGTAAACATATCGGCATCTTTATAGAAACGTTATCACCTTATGATACAATAGTTAAAAGATTAATTTGTTTTCTCCTAACTAGTTTTATTAATATTAATAGATTTGGAAGAGGTAAGAAAACATCGATATTGTAAGACTAGATGTAAAGGAGCCACACTTGAGATGTATTTTACTTTGTTAACAAAAATGGTAAATTTTGTTAACGGGATGTATTGGTGTAAAGTAAATCGAATAATATTTAATGATGCTCGAGCACGGGCAATATTAACTAAAAAATCATTTAATTGTACTATTATCATGAATGAAGTTCTACGTTTGTAAATCGTAAAAAGTGAAAAACATGCTTCGATTCGAAGTGCAAATTCATTTTGGTCCTATCAAAATCTTATATCAAAAGACTTGTTATGAAACTATCAGCGCAGCATATTTTTACTAATGGTCAAAATATATGTAAACATTTGAAATTTACCACTACTTTATAAATATAATGCATTACCTACATCGTTTTTTGATTATGACCGCTATGCTAACTTTATACGAGTCAATTTAAACGTAGTTCTTTATTTCAATGAAACGAAATCTTTCGCAAAAAATAGAATAGATAGTTAATACGAAATAAACACATTAGGTACATTAAAAAAATCTTGGACGCTGTGAATCGAATCCTTATGTTGTGGTAGATATTAATAAAAATAAGAATGAGACTTTGCACCAGCTTTTACAAGCGGGGTGCGTATGAAAATGAAATACAAAGCCTGAAGTTTAATAAATTAATTTACGTACCTTTGGTTACCGTTTCCAAACTGTGGACGCAAAAAAACTTCAAATTGTTTTTACTGTCGTTTAAACTGTGACAATCGTGAGACCTACCATATGCAGTCGCCGAATTCTAACGTTTTTCTTGTTAGTTGAAGGGGGAAGGGGATTTTTAAAGTTTGGAAACCGCTGCCGTATAACCTCGGCGTGCCTCACTTGACTCCTTAGCGACCATCAGCGACTCTCATTCAACTTCACAGGAGAGAGTGAAAAGCTGAAGTCTATGCATGCGTACGCACGCGCATATACATAAGCACACACATTACGGCCACATTAAATATCTCCCGCTGTGAGGGGGTATAGCTCAGTGGTAGAGCATTCGACTGCAGATCGAGAGGTCCCCGGTTCAAACCCAGGTGCCCCCTTGTAATTTTTTGTAGTGGTGGAAGCAGTTTTGAAGCTGATTTCTTTTTCAACTCCTCGAATTCTCCTATCTTTTCCTTTCTCTACATCGTTGACCCACTCGTTTCGTTAACTTAGCTCACTTTGCGCCGACGTCACCTACTCCCTCTGCCGTCTCGTGGCTCTCTCTTTTTATCTACAAGAACCTTTATCTTCGGCAGAGGCACACTTTCAGTCCCCTCACCAACCCAGTTAATCAAAAGACCAAAATGCTTCAGAATATCATATGTAAAAAAACACCTACCTAGTCAAGCATACTGTTGCGTGTTTGACGAACCGCGCATATTCGAATTTTCCGCGTCGGCAGATAATTGGTCGCATTTTATTTTTGAGCGTATAAGCGAATCAGCGCTGGAAGAACACGCGTTGGAGGAGGGTTTTCCATTTATGTACTACCTTGCATATGTGAAAAACAAAACCAGAGATGACTATCTTGGTGAGATTGAGATTAAACACGATATTTTATGACTAGCAAGGATTCAGATATAACTGATTTTTACAGGTTGCATACATCGTGGTACAGTCAAACTCGCTTATAACCAACTCGGATGTAACGAATCTTCGGATATAACGGCCACCCTGACTTGGTCCGGCCAGCCTTAAGGGATTTCTTCAAAAAATAACCCTATTATAACGAACGCCACCTCGGATATAACGGTTGTGTATCGGCCACCCCTTCACCCCCTCTCTTATCTCATCTCTGAAGTTTCCAATATGAATCATTCTATGAGATTAGGCAGGTATACTTTCAACCCTCAGTTATCACAAGACCGTTAGTTTCAAGGCTAAAATCTGAAAAAAAATTCAAAAATATTCAGTGTATAATCTATGAAAAAGTTTCTAATAGTATAGTCTAAAAAATTTTAATAGCCAATAAGTCTGAAAAAATTGCAAACGCTATACTCTGAAAAAATTCCAAAGTTAATGTCTTTGAGAAAATTTCAGTCAACAGTATTTGAAATGGACTATAGCCTTTGGAAAAATTACAAAAATTTGAAAGATTACAGTCTTTGAAAAAATTTTAAATACTTTGAAAAAGATTCAAAAGATTATGTCTTTCAATAAATTTCAAAATTAATCTTTGAAAAAAATTCAAAGACTATAGTTTTTGAAAAAATATCTAGTGCAAAATGTGAAAATTTCTAAGGTTTATAGTCTTTGAAAATATTTCAATGACTAAGTTCTTCAAAAATTTCATGGTCTATAGCAGGGATTGGTAACCTATGGCACACGTGCCAAAGGGTGGCATGCGAAGAGATTTTAGTAGCATGATATTTTAGAGAATAATTACGAAAAGTATTTTTAAAAGAATTTTACTTTTGTTTCAATTTTATTTTGTATTTTAATGATACTGCATTATATTCAGGATTCCTTATAATATAATAACTGCTTTTTGTAAGCAGTACAGAGAAAATGAATTTAAGGGTGGCATGCATGGAGGGTCACAAATTTTGAATATTGATAAACAGTGTCACCCAACATAAAACGTTGCTGACCCCTGGTCTTAGAAAATATTTAATGGACTATAGTCTTTAAAAAATTGAAAGACAATATTGTTTGAAAAAATTTTAAAGTTTATACTACTTGAGTCATGGAAATCCCCCTACTGTGCTTGATGGCATAATGCACTTTGCACAAGCCTGGGCTAAAGTATTAGAGGTAATGATTAGGAACTCCTTCCACCAAGCGGTATTTCTTAACTCCACGCAAGAGGTTATTGAGTCGGACCCCTTCTGGGAAGATATGGAGGATTTCATCAGGGTTGATAGTAAAGTCCTAACATATGAAGTTCTGTCTATAAGCGACATGGTTGAGGATATTGCTGGATGCACAGAGATGGAAGAGTATGAGGACGAAGAAGAAGATGAACCTTTAACTAAGGTGACAGGCCGAGAAGCTCTACAAGCCTTGAAGATGCTAACAAATTTTTATTTAACGAACTCTGTTAGTGATGAAGTGTTTTTCTATTGAAAAAAATTAGAAAAGCAGCAGAAGAAGAAGAACTATCAAAGAAAATACAAACTAAATTGACAGACTATTTTAAAAGCCATTGAATACAATATGTAAATTAAAAATATGAATATTCTGTAAATATGTATTCTGTAAAATGTATCTGTAAACTTTATCTGACACGTATGTACATATGTATATGTCTCGTAATTATAAATTGTATATGATTACTATTTTCTGTACAGAGTAGAATCTCTATTATCCGAGGTAAAGTGGACCAAGCTAACCATGGATAATGATAAACTCGGATAAAAAGGAAGGTTCATTTTTAGGTATTAAAAATAGGCCTATGTATATGCATGTTCAGAAAATTTATTTTATACATACATAATTAAACTAAAAGAACAATTTATTGATATTACTTAAACAAAATAGTCTTTTAATGATTTCTGCCCAAATTTGGTCGATCACTTTTTGGCTGCCATGTTACACCGCTGCAGCCTCGGTTAACCCGGAACCTTGGGTAAGCGGGCTCGGATAATTGAGAGATTACTGTATACAGTACTGTACAGTACTGTATACAGCAACACATTATTGTGTACCTCTATTTTTTTAACTCCCCTACTCAGTTATAGCGGCGCCTTGGATATAGCGACCAAAACCCTACAGTCCCTCCATGTTCATTATAAGCGAGCCAGACTGTATTGGTGTGTGTTTGGTAGTATGGGCCAACTGGTGTAAGTTGTGTTGCATAAATCGAGGGCATTTATGTTTGTTTGGTCATATACCATCCAGGGGAATTGGAGTAAATTGGGTTGCATAAGTCAATGGGTACATGCGTGTACTTGGTCATATACCTTTCAGGGGCCATCTGGTGTACGTTGGGCCATATAAATCGATGGCAATGGTGTGTGCGTATCAGCGGAAAACTGATGTAGGTTGGGTGACATCAAATCAGGGAACATTTGTTGTTGGTGTATATGATGTACATATGTGGATTTTTTTTCATGTAGTGTTGTATAATTTTAGGGAAAGCTAGGGTAGGTTGATATGTGTTGATTGGAGGAATTTACAAATGAGGAAACTCGCAGGACAAAACTTGCGCTATTTTAAGTGGCAAAAGCATTCGGAAAAAATTATACAATGCTGGAATTGTATTATTGTTGCAATAAAAATATCTTAAAATAGACCAGCTTAGATTAGGTTGAAAATGCCACATATTTTCCTTTTTACTAATCTATCATGATTCAATAGAATGTCAATTTCCGTTAGCCTCAACCACTGCATACAATACAATGAATCACTCTACAACTAACACCCAAACTAGCAAATATTTTCTCTAGCTGATGCCATGATTACTTTTTATCAATTTGTGGATTAATTGACTTTTGATTCAGATCGTGATGCTATGGAGAATTTTTAAGAAAATGGTTTTCTCCAGTAATTAGTTAAAATTTTCCTTGAGGCATGCATTTTCTCTTTTCTCATCTCAGTGAACTTTAACAATCAATATTTCAATGAAAAATGTAATGTTTTGGATAATAAATGTATTTGGTACTGGTATCGTGTAAATTCAATGGTAAGAGGCACAGATTTGTGGAATACTTAGAATACACCTGGCCCTCCTATAATGTGGGGGATACATTCTGGTAAAGCACCATGTAATGTGAATCTGCATTATGTGAACCCTGTTTTATATAGTGAAATGGGGGTTTTGTTCCATATTCTTTCATACCTCCTCATCCAGAACGAAAATTCCAAAACCTATCTCTCTTATGCACATTCATATAATAAGGCAGTCTCATCTGCATTAAAAACTTGCTGTGGGTTGTACCCTTCTTCTCTCACAATAGCCTTCAACTCTTCTGGGAAGTTAGAAATGACAAAGTCATCATCACTAGCAGCTTCACCCTTAACTTGATATTATGGAGATTTTGGCGCTTTCTGAACTTGTCAAACCAACCCTTACTTGCTAAGAATTGCTTGGCAGTCAAAGGATCTGCTTCTTCTTTCTGTAAGTGATCGTAAAGCTTCAGCAACTTTGCATGGATGGTGCTAGAGCTAATCGCCATCTTCTTTTAATTCTGGTCTTCCATCCAGATAGCCAAAATCTATTCCATTTTTTCTCTCTCTTGCCATTTTCTTTGCAGTTATTCAGCAAGACTGGGCCACAGAGCTTCTAATGTTTTCTGCTTTCTTCTTTATTGTGTGTATGCTTGACTCATTCACGTTATATAAATGCCCAAGCAATGCAGCTGCTCAGTGAATAATATCAAACTTTGATTCTAGAGTTAGTTCAGTCTTGGATTTCTTCATTGGGGTAGCCATCATATGTATTAAATATTAAAAAGAAATGAAGATGCGAATGCGAATGCGTGAATAATAATAAAAGGAAGAAAACAGGTAAGAAGAGCAAGAGCCCTCCAGTTCATCTCTCCCTCACTCAGCATTTGGAAGTCCCACATTCCAAGTCTGACAAAACTGCATTGAAGGGAACTATAACCTGCATTGTATGAATTTTTGGTAGTAAAAAACAAACTGTACTGTAGCAAATCCATGTTACAAGAACCTGTGTTATAGGAGGAGCAGGTGTATAGCACAGAAGAAATTAAAAATTGTAAATTTTTGCTTCACAGGACCTGATGATGTTACAATGTAGTGAAACCTGGATTGTGAGTGAATCTTTAAGTAGAAATTTACAAATGCTTCATTTCTTGTGAGCTTTATTCTTGGCCCCATATAAATTTATGCATTATAATGAAAACCATTTAAAAGATATTATACAGAAATATTGTTAATTTAGGACTTTCAATTAGGATAAATGTAAAGTATTGTAAAATACTTAATAATATATATTTTACTCTAGTTAAAAATGTATGAGGAATATTTACCACTTGTGAACAAAATTTAGTCAAAAAAGAAGACTAGGTTGGTAGTCTTTATATTTCAAATGACATCACTGCATCTGATGATGTTTACAAGTTTATCAAGGATCTATACACTGTTATTATATGTAGAAATTAAATCATTATGCAGCTCATTCTCTTGGATAATTATCATTCTGTTTTGATTGATGTAGTTCATTCAGGTGCCTCTTTGCTTATTTAGTTATTCACACTTGGATTAAGCTCAGACATATTCAACTTTGTTGCTTTGGCAATCATTTACTATACTCAGGATTTATGCTTGGTAATTTAATGGTTCATGGTGCAAAATAGGCTCAGAGAAAATTAGATAATGAATAGCTAAAGTCTCAGAAATTGATCAGTAATATAACCAATCAAAAGAAACAACAACATATTTTCTGCATAATATATTGCAAATATTATTTACAAAATATATCATGTAAGGAAGCATCATCATATGAAAACTATTTGGCAAAATTTTCTATATCCCAATCCCTTATAAAAACATACATCTTTGTACAAAAATTATCTAACACAGTATTTACAATTATACTTAGCCCTCCTTTATTATTTGGCCTATTGAGACCAAAAAGTTTTCCATTCGTATAAAGCTTACTCTTTTCTTTATAAACCTTCCCACTTTCTTAATTCAGTAGCACTGGATACCAGCAAAAACAAAATCTTGTAGAGTAAAACTGTCACTTCCATATATTACTTTGTCCATTTCCATCAATAAATAGTTCGCATTTGTGGCCTTTTTCTTTTTTTATGAATTCTACCATTCATCTCAATGTTTGAAATTTTTTCCAAATTTTTTATCACTGACAAAAAAAATTTAAAACATACTATAACAGCACTATTTCACCAGTATTTTGGTTTCAACTAAATCTAATATTAACACAATAAAATCACACTGAAGATATATGGCTGTTATTCTTCTGATACTTTGAGAATAATGATTAAAACAGATCAGCTGGACATGTCTTGCTCAAAATAATAATTTTCTTAAGCAGGAAGAAATGTTTTACGATATTTAAGATCAAAATATTTGATTTGGAAGATAAGTCATACCCAAAAATTAAAATTTTTAGCAAATTTTCAAATTAATACCTTAGATGACTTCTTCAAAATAAGCATGACAGTTCTTGCTAAGATATTTCATCAGCAATTTATAATTAAGAGAATATGCCAATAAACATTCTTTTAGTGCATCTTTGCAATGCTGCTTTTAACTGAACTCATTAAGTATCCTCCACAAATTTCATGTCTCACCCATGAACACAATTACAGAAACTAAAAATTAAAAATTTCAAAATATATTTCACTGACGATATTCTTCTATGGATGAGGCCTTTTTGTAAATCATTTACTACATCAAATTATGAAAAATTCAAAGGCTTTAATTAGCATTATTCATTTACAAACAGCTAAATTTAAAATGCACAGTTAAATTAGTTTAACTACTTCAATTTGAAATTAGTTATAAAAATGAATCCATACATTCTATGCAGGCTGTTAGCAAAGAATGACTCACTGGTAACTTAAGCTTTAAATGAAATCTATGAAGTAATTTTATGAAATGTACCAGAATTTTAATCACAAATGTTCATAATTTTTAAGAAATAAATGATACAAAGTGCTAAAAAGACAAACAAAAATGATACTCAATTATTTTGGCCTTTCTTCTAATTTTTGCCATTCATTGTCAAATACTCCTCATGTGACAGACAATAAAACTAAATATAGCAGTTTTTATCACTTTTGTGCTTCTAACACAGGTGTATTTACACTATCAAAAGAACAATCTCAGTGCTCTTAACATTGATGTATTTACACTAAAAAAGTCAGATAGTAATCTCGGCACTGCATATAAATAAAATACATTTGCAGGAAAAGCTATCCAGCAATAATAAAATTTCCAGTCTTTTTTAATTATCTTGGAAACACCAAGATCTCTTAGGCACTGACAATTTGCAATCAGTCATTTTTTCACTTTTTATGGCACTGTCTATTTCCTGCCACAATGGCAGGTACCTACATTGTCACACACAGCTTTGTTTCTCTTCACTAAAACTCATTCCTTTGACACATGAAAAGTGGAAGTCTAAAATTTGCCCACGGCTAAACCCAGGGGAGCAGTAATGAAACTGTCGAGGATTCACAGGATCAGCATGGTATATATACATTTCTAAACCACTGCAGGAAAAGGTTCCTGGTATGGGTCGCATGGAAGTTGACATTGGAAGTGGGAAATAGGTATTACTGCTCAAAATGCTAGTAGGAGTAGCAGATGAATAGTCAACTGTTGTTAGCGTTGTAGGCTGAGGTTCCGACTCAGCTCTAACATTACTAGGTAACTCTTTAAAATTTTTATTTTTGCCACTATTGGTCCTCTTTTCACCTGTATTGTTAGGCCGGTATTTTTCTAGAACTTCGTCATCTTCCTGAAATGGAACTGGCAAATTGTGTGTACTCTTTAAAAGTTGGCTTTCAGAAAACTGAACTTCATCTGATATCTTTTTGCGGGAGTGAGGTCTCAATCTTGGTCTACTGACTCGATTACTTTTAGTAGAAGGGGGAATTCTTTGAGTCGTCCTGACGAATGTGACTGGTGTTGTCACTGGTAAATTAAGTCCAGGCCGTTTTGGAGATAAATTCTTTCCAGTCCTTCCTCTACCCCCTTGGCTTTGCTCTCTGTTCTCATTCACGCTAAATCTCCCTCTGCTTGGAGAAAAACTTTTGGATACAAAAATTTGTTCAGTCTGAGTCAATTCTTTGTTACCTCTTTGTCTCAGTTGCCATTTTCTTGTTGTCTGGGAGTCTCGGTCCACGTTTTCCACCTTTGAAGTTCCCACTTTGTTGCGTTCTTGCCTTCTGTCTCCTCCATATGTTTGAGACCCTCTTGTAAGTTGAACATGATCCAATATGGGAGGAACAGTTGTCCTACGATGAAGGATCACTGGTGGAGGTTCAGGAGCAGATGCTTGCCTCCAGGTCTTTTGACGTGGTTTAGAAGTCCTGAATAGGTTTGGAGTTGAAGGTGGCAATGTTGATAATTCATCCTCTCTATCAGGATTCACTAAACGCAAGTAGGGGAGAGGTGGGGATTTCGATTCTTTTCCTTTTTTCTGGTTGGAAAGAGGTGCCATGTGTCGTTTAGTGTCATCTACATCTGAGGTGGCCTTGCCATCTATATCATCCATCAAATCATATTCATCATCTTTCAGCTTATCATTTTTCAATTCATCCTGTCCATCATTTTCTTCCTCATCATCATAATATTCTTCATCTTCAGGAACCTGAGGTGTTCCAACCTTGTCTCTGGTATTTTTTACCTTATACTTGTCTCTATCATTTGATGGTTCTTCTTCTTCATCCAGATAAGTATCATCATCTTCTGCCCCTTTTAATGCACTATCATCATGGTCATGTTCTTCCTCTTCATCATCATACTCTTCATCATCATCTGGAGATCTCTCACTGTCTTCAATGGTATATTCTTCATCATCCTGCTCAAATGAGTAATTTTCATCATCATCTTCCCAAGATGTGTCACTTCTTCTTATTGAATCTTGAACGTGCCCATTTTTCAATAATGGTATTGGTAAATGAAGTAATGAACCTAGATTGAGCAATAATGCTTTGTGCAAATCATTTTGATTTCCAACAGCACCTGACTTTTTGACAATAGGATGTTCTTCAAATTCATCAACATAGTCATCATCTTCCTCAACTAATGGGCCCCCATCCTCGGCATCCTCATCCTTTTGAGTCGTTAAAATATCTTTTGGTTTATTTGACTCCTTTTGAGATGAAAACCCAATTTTTATCCCAGCCCTTTGGAAGTATGTTTGATCATTTCCATTTTTAATCAATGTTGAATGAACATCTTCCTCAAATGGCTCCTCTTCTTCATCATCTTCAATTTCATCCAAATCTTCATCATTATCTAGATAAGTTCCTCTTTCATCCTTATCTTGAAAGGTTTCAATAGGACTTTCAGCCTGGGTTTTTTCAGCTGATCCCTTAAAATATACACCTTTAACATTTCCGCCCCCAATTTTTTCATCACTTCCCAGTGCTTGATTTCTTCTCTTACCAAGGGAAGTCTTTCTGACAGCTCTATTAGTTTCCTCAAAGTCATCCTCATCACCCTCTTCCAAGCCAAACTCTGCATCTTGCTTTCCAACAAGAGTAGTCCTTGTTGGAGACAATTCAGTCACATCACTACTTGTTCTTCCACTCAAAAACTTTCTACCTATTTTCCCATTTCTTCCGTCCCTGGTCAGTATGTCTTCAGATATATTATCTTCTTCATGGATGTCAGAATCAATATCTTCATCCTCCTCTGACTCCCAGTCATCTTCATAGCTATCCTCTTCATAACTATCGTCAATTGTAGCTTCTTCTTTATCATCAATACTTTTGTCTACATATGTCTTTCTGTTAGAATTTTCATCAGAATTTGGTGGCACCAGTGTTAATGATTTTGACCCTTTCTGGCCTCCTGAGTAGTCTCTACTCCCTAGTCCTTCTTTATCTTCTTTTAAATTTTCATTGGTTATATCATCTTCAATATCTTCTTCATCATCATAATACTCATCTGAATATACATCATCATCCTCATCAAAGATGGCTTCATTCTTACTGTCATCCTTCTCCTTATTACCTGAATCTTCACTTTCAGGCAAGTTATCTTCTTTGCTTATAACCTTATCTTTAACAACTTCAGCTGGTGAGGTCAGTGGAACATTGTTTTCTGTTTTAATTCCCTTTTCTTTTTTACCAGCTGAGGTCTGATCAATAATGACATTTTTCTTTACACTAATTCCCTCATGGGATTCGGTAGTATGGTGATCTGTAGCTTTGTCACTTTCAACATAATTCTCATCATTTTCTTCTTCTTCCTCATCAACATATTCTTCATCATCATAGCTCACATCTTGATTCTCTTCAAGCTTTTTCTTATCACTAACTGATTTTTCTGTTGCTGTGGTAACATCTATGGTTACCTTTGTTGTGATCTCCTTTTCTTCAATCTTCACTGCTTCTTCTGGCTTTGAAACTTTGCTTTGGGTCAGAATTTGGTGACGCCTATATGTTACAGGTAGTTTATTGTCTCTCTTCTGATCACTAACTGCAGATTGACGAATTTCCTCATTTTTCACGTTAGGAGCTTCAATCCTACTGAATTTTGGCTTAATACTAGGTCTTGTAAACGCAGATTTTCTTCTAACATTTTCTGTTGTTGTCTGTACTTTCACATTTGGTCTTGTAAACGAAGGTTTTCTCCAAGCACTTTCTGTTGTGGTCCTTACACTTGATCTTGAATATGCAGATTTTCTCCTAGCACTTTCTGTTGTGGTCCTTACTGTCACACTTGATCTTGAATATGCAGGTCTTCTTCTAGCACTTTCTGTTGTAGTCCTTTCTCTCACACTCGATCTTGAATATGCAGGCTTTCTTCTAGAACTTTCTGTGGTGGTCTTTTCCGTTACACTTGGTCTTTTAAATTTGCTGCGACTTGGAACAAATGAACGTGAAGCAACTGTAGTTTTCTCTGGGAGTGGTGTAGTCAAAGAGTCTGCTTGTATAGGTGATACAGTAGTAGGCCTTAGGAGATTTCGTTTGGGAAGTCTAATAACAACAGGCTTGCTTTCTTTAGGTTTTACAGTGGTCGTTCTTGCACTCAAACCAAATCTTGGACGTTTTCTGTCAAATAATGAACTGCTCAAATCCCTCTTTTCCCTCCCCTCACTGAAATTTTTTATATCAGCATAGACTTTCCACTTGTTTCCACAGTGTTTTTCATCAAAGCAATGTTGTAAAATATGTGAATTCTCTTGTTTGGTGTTTACAGATGATACAGCTTTTACTGGTTTTTGTTGTTTCTTGTCCAGCTTTTCTGCATCTGTAATAATTGAAATGTAAGATCATTATTCAATAGACTCTAATAATATAGCATAAAGGAATATAAGCTTAATTCACCTTGCATTATCTATTCTTCTCCACAAATATCATTATAGAAGCCTTTGAAATAGATAATCATCTTTGGGAAAACAATTTCAATGGTAAATTTAATTAGAATTCAGTTAAATAATTTTTCTGAATAGTGAAATCAATGTATTTCATTTTCAAAAGCAATGATTACATTAATGAAAATTTTAATTTAAACTAATAGTTTATTTTATAAAGGAATACTCATAGCGAGACATTAATACAGCAATACTATATACAAAGAAAGGAGTAGCAGAGAAAGGAGAGCATCACATGCCATTGTTATGCAAGAGAAGTAGGAACAAGAATAAAAGGAGCTACATGTTACAGCATAAACTACTTTTAAATGAAAAGTAACACTGATTAGTCAATTTTGCACAACTTCAATTAAACTCCCAAGTCATTAGTCTAGTCAGTTATACATGACTGTCAAAAGAGTCTTCCTTATAAGATGAAAAAAGAGCTGGTAGTTGTATGAAGCCTACACCCTTGATGATTATATATTATTTAAAAAATCTATATTAATCACTACAATAGCTCTCAAATTCTACAAATTTCAACGTAGAGTTTAACATAAGTGCAAGAGATAAAAGAGTGGATACCATAATCGTTAAATGTGCACATAAATGGCAATAAAAAACTCCAAATTCACAAGAGCTGCATAACAGCAAATACACCTTTTCAGAAAAAATCATAAATGCAATATACTAGTATGTACAGAATAAAAAAGTTAATGTCAAAGAAAGAATAGTTAAGGTACCATACATCAATGATACATGAGAGAAAATACAAAATTAAATTTGTTGCTAGCAACTAAATTCCTCTGCAAATTAATTAATTTATCTGCTTATTTGAACAATTCCATAAAACACAAAAATAAATATTTTCATGGAAGAATCATCTGAACATTTACCAATGTTTCAGGGTAAAAAAATTATCAGCCATTACTAATTCAACTTTCATCTGACACGATTGCCAATGTAAGGGAAACGTTTCAAATCCTTTAAGACATTTTGTTTGTATATGCATAAAACAGCTTTAATTATGTGTGTCATATAACCCGGTCAATAATCTGATACAATCAGTTCAGCATGTGTTGTATCTATTTATGTAAATTCATTGGGTTGAATCTACACATGAGCAACTGAGAAAAATAATAGTTTGTATTGATTACTGTTATGAACATTATTTGAGAAGGAGGCTACAGAAGTTGGTTTCAACATATATGCTATATCCATGCAAGTTTTAACGGCATGCCTACAAGAAACGGATAGTGCATTTAATGATTATAGTGCAAACACATTTACAAAAACTAACACTCCTATTACAGGATTCACTTACTCTACTCGGAGTTTGTCCACCATTATATTTTATTAACTATTGTATTTTTTATTTTATTTTATTCTTTTTTGTCTGTCACATTGAAGTCATAGTCCAAGTCACAGGTTCTCATCTGAAAAATGGTGCAAAATTGGTTTACATTATAAAACCTGAAAAGTAATATATTTTAAAATTGTGAAACATTACATTATTAAATGCTCTAAAACATCAATAAATATTATATGTATATTTCAATATTAATTTTCACTTGTACATAATCAACTAGCAGCTAAAACTAACAATTTATATTTTCACGTGGAAAGCAGAATTTTATACTAGTAATGGTAAATTTTTACTTCTCAGTCAACAGCAATATGATACAATAAATCAAGAATGTATGAATCCACAGAATATAGTACAGTATAGAACCTTTTAACCACATTCCACTTCTCTGGAAATCCAATTAACCTGCTATTTAAAAAAAATGCATTTTTCCAAAATTTGTTAGGAGAAATAAATTTAAATTTAATGACGCGCTAGTAGTTATCCGGCTCACCATCGTGCATTGGGTACACTCTGGTGAACAAGTGAACACGTATTTTATAAGAGAAGAAGGAATTTATATATATTGGAAAGTACTCAATTACATTAGTATTTCTAAAACTGTACAGTACAGGTCAATATTATAATGGTGCTCGAAATGGAAATATTACAAAAAGGAATGCACATTCTGGTAGTAGAACTGAAAGCAATGGACATGAAATAACTGATAGAACATTTACAATCAAGTTAAATTTTGAATTATTCCTTATGTACTACAATGAAGAAAGGTAAAGAAAAATTTTTTATATTATTTTTATTAAATGAAGTTAACAAAACAGTATTACTAAATGTTTGATGAAACGGAATGATATTATCGACACATGTGATGGACCAGAACATCATTCCAGTAGGTTTTAGTTCTTTCCGAGCATTATTTATGAGTATATTCCAAATAACCAGAAATTCCAGAAAACCGGCTATCCTCATATTCCAAGCTTGCTGAAAAAAAGGTTCTATACTGTATTATATATTTTATATAAATTATTTCCATATTTTAACATATTTTCCATGTTTTAGGTCATTATATTTAGTTAGCCTTCACTTTATCTTATTTGATGCAATATTGTAAAATTTAGAATTTGAAACAAAATAAATTTTATATATTCACAATCAAGTAGTTTACATTTAAATAAATAACAATATTAGTAATATTTTCCTGATCTACTTGGGGTTCCATACATCCATTAAGTATATTTTCTACCAAAGGAGCATAGCACCTTGAAATCAATATGAATATTTTTTTAAAAGTTTTTTTAAAAATTTGGAAATATTTTTAGGAGAATACCATAAAAATTAATACTCACTTGAGGATAAAGCACTTCTTCTTTTACGCACTTTCTGAGCCTCAAACTGGAGTTCTGGATGAACTTGCACTGAAAAATTATTTTATATTAGAATATTTAAATTTCTGCTCATATAGCATACTAAAAATATTCACAATATTTGATAATGTACAATATATAGCTCAAAAATTAATTTATAAACTTAATTGAGACAAACTTTATGTGAAAATTACTTTATTACCAGCTTTTCAAGGCAAGTATTTACACTTATGTAATTCAGGAACATAAATACAGATTATTGATGAATACTGCATACAACAGTGGTTTCCAAACTTTACAAAACTTCATCCCACTTCAACTAAGAAAAATATCCTTGTGCTCCCTTATATGTCATAGTATATGGCAAATGATACACCCTAGCCACTTGAGAGCTAGAATTCAGTGATTGCATTTTGTAGGTCTCATGATTGTGACAGTTAAAATGGCAGTAAAAACAATTTGAAGTTTTTTCGCACAGTTTGGAAACCACTGGCATACAACTTTCAATCAGAGAAGACCAGTAATTTCCTTTAGTAAAAAATCACCTGCGGCAAGTACTTGGTGCTGGAAAGGGGCATTGAGAAAATAATATGATGGTGAGGAAGCACAATCCACCATATCTTTGGCTTGGCAAGTACGGCTTTGTTGATTGAAGCGAGTCTCTGGACCACACAAGAACTTATTATCTGTCAATCTGAAATGTAAAGGAGAATATTACAGTTAATCAGTGGCATATCTATATGGAACTCAAGTACACAGATTAAGATGACTATAACTCTCACTCTGTCATTATCACACACTATGGGGTACAGCTAATCAAAGCTGCCCTAGGTTTTAAAAACTCGCAGTTATGCTACTGAATTATATCGTATGTATTTAAGAGAAATCCAAACTGACAAACTACATTTAATATTGTTTAAAATATCAGCATAATTTATAAAACAACGCAAATTTTTAAATATGCACATTATGGCTAAATGCCAAAATTTCACTGGAATGAAAAATCTTACATTTATTCAATGTCAGAAAATACATAACTGATAAAATGTTGCATTAGCATGTCTCACCTGCTATGGCGACCTTGTGAGCATATATGGAACACCTGGCAATCAGTTTCAGGATCTGCATACAAGCCTCCTGGAACTTTGCCATCACATGTAAAACTTGTCTCAGGGAGCACTGTAGTGGTAGGTTCTGGGGTCAATGAGGAATTCGATGGAACAGGGGATTTCTGTTCTTCACGGACAGTAGGCACATTGGCCAATGAAGGTTTGCTCCTAGAATGAGTAGGTCTTCTATTGTCTCTTGCCCTTGGCCTTGGTAACGCCTCATCTATAGCTATTGGTTGAGCATTAAATGATGCTCGAACTTGGCTTATACTACTTCTTTGACGTGATCTGCTCTGTTGGGCTTTATTAGCCACATCATCCAGAACAGGAGAACCACGAGTCCGAAATTGATTGTTATCAGGTACATTTGATGCCCGAGCTGGTTGTGTTTCAACAGAAGGTTCCACTGCCACAAACGAACTTGAAACTTGTAATGGAACATTTCTGAACCTACCACGGCCTCTACCCCTTCTTCTACTCTCAATTCCTTCTTGAGATGATGTTACACTACTCGTTTCATCATCAGCCCTTTTGCGTCTTCTCCTAGTTGTATCATCTGATCGAATTTTAGGAACGTCATCAAAGAAGCTATCTACTGAGTAGTCAGAATCAGAGTACTCTTCATCATATGTTTCAGTTGAACCTAAAATACACCAAACAAAACAATATAATAACAAACGATATAGCCATTGAGATTTTTTTCAGTGATCATCAAATGGTGTTTAAAATAATTTATTCTGCACACATATGCAATAAAATAAAAGATATATCAGGCAGATATTATATTAAGATTTCACTCTAAACACAAATTAATAAAACTGAAAAAGTGTACTTGAAGGAATATGAACCATCAATGAAACCAGTTTACCTTCAATTATTAAAGCAAAATAATGTACAGAAATTTCTGACTAGTTAATTTGTATCTAGAGCCAAATACTATAAACTTAAAAGCAGAAATAATAAAAGCTTACCTTCTGCTGATGGGGCACTAGAGTCAAGGGGCAGTCTATGATCAATAATTGTATGACCTCCAGCAGATGGGCCACTAATGCTTATACTGGTACTAGTCACTGGAGCTGGTGTGGGTGTTGTGGTGGAGGCGGTGACTACATTATTGAAAGCAGTAACAATCGCCACTGATGAACTACAGTAAAAGTAAGAAATAATTAAAAATAGCTTACTAGTTCATTTTGGTATGCAATGGGCTTTCTTAGCTAATATTTAATTTGGCATTAATTGAAAATTTCCTCTTGTATTCATAAAGTTATTGAACATAACAAATTTTAAATCAATTATGAAATGAAGGTGATTTAACATTTAAAAATATTTACTGCATATTTCTGCAAAAATATTCATTATCAATAAAATACAATCTATCTCACAACCGTACCTCTTCTACTTTTAAAAAACCCATTACATTCTATCCCTGCTTCCCTAGTTTCAGTTGCAGATATTGGCATGTCAGAGGTCCTGAAAAAATGTTTTTCTACATTGTCTCAGAAATATTAAATATCTCATTTTAAAACCAATGAAGAAAAATTCATTTTTTTACTCTGCAATACATTATTTATTAATGTGATCATTAAGAGGGATCAAATAAAGTGGTAGTCATTAGGTGAGGTTTCAATATAACATATAATTAGATTGCAGGGCCTCCCAATTGTTTAATGCCAAGGGTCCCAGAATGCCTAAATCATCTACTGTTGTTATTTCACTTTCATCCCCACCAACACAGATTCATTGTATTCTACTACAAAATTCTTGTCAGTTTGGAAAACAGGATGATAATTTAAAAGAGCAGGGACAGAGTAATTTAAAAAGTCTACATTTTTTAGTATATTCCCGATAATAGATTAATGATTAAAACTTGAAACAGTTTACAGTGGGATTCAGTTTTAATTGAAGTTATATATTAATTAGGGGATGAGAGAAGAGAAGAGGGATGATTGACAATGTTTTTTTTTGCAATGGACCCTTCCGCTCTCGGCTATTAAGCTGTTTAGTATTATCATTATTTGCTTGTAATTATTTCACATAACAATGTTGCTTATAGGTCTAGTTCATGATTGGTTTAGGCCATATATGAACATTTATTGAGCAATAAAAATGTAAACTATTATATTTCCACACAGAAACAAATTAAAATATAACCATATAAGCAGTGCTGTAGTCATAAAAAAACTAGAGGATATACTTTATACTAAAGTAAAATTTTGAGGGAGGGTTCTTGCCCAGTTATTTTAGAGCAAATTACATGACTGTAATTTTACGATGCCAGGATAAAATGTATGAACTGTTTTTTTCAATCAACCTGTATAATTTTTCATGAGGCGTGAGTATATGCTATTTGCTCGAAAAAGCAGAGCTTATACCCTATCCATTAAAAAAAAAATCGGTACAACATACATTGTACAAACTTTCTCATATAATAATGCATCATTTAGTTATCTTTAGAAAATGAAAATCGTATCAGCGGGTTTTTAGAAAATCCAAATTTTGTTAAAGTTGTCGAAGAATAAACTAGACATATTTCGTTTGAGCCGTTTTTGAGAAAATCATATTATTGTTAAAGTTGTCTAGAATAAAGTAGCCTTATATTCATTTGTTGAGAAATATGATCTATGTAGTATTATTGAAGACGTAACTGTACAAAATTTGATGAAAATCGTTTGAGCCGGTTTTGAGAAAATCGAATTGTTGTTAAAAATGCGTAGAATAAACTTCCCTTAATTATTGAGGAATGCCAACCATTTCTTCAAAGACTCTGCTCAGTATGATAAAATGCCTAAATTTTATTCATTTTCGCTCTACCGCTTAGGCTCTAGAGCCAGTAACAGGCAGACAGATGGCACCGCGAAAACCACTTTTTCGGATTCAGCGACGCCTAAAACGTATATTTCCGTAAAAATCTTGAGGTCGAATTTTTTTCGCGATAACGATACTTTCTCAATATACTTCGTATGTAAGAAAGTAAAAAGCAGAGGGTATACTATGGCATATACCACCATATACCCCCCACTACAGCACTGCATATAAGATGGTTTCATCTATCGAATACTCACTGGGAAGTGGATGTCGATGAAGAGGAACTGACTACTGCAACGGTTGGAGGAGGAGGGAAATGACGCTGTTGTTGCTGCTGCTGTTGCTGCTGCTGTTGTTGTTGCTGTTGTTGTAGCTGTTGTTGTTGTTGCTGTTGCTGGTGGTGTTGTTGCTGTTGCTGGTGTTGTTGTTGCTGGTGCTGTTGTTGCTGTTGAATCTGCTGCTGCTGTTGATCTTCAATCTGCTGTTGTTGTTGCTGCTGAATCTTTTGCTGCTGGATCTGTTGCTGCTGTTGTTGATGTATCTGCTGTTGGTGCTGCTGTTGGATCTGTTGCTGGTGCTGCTGCTGAATCTGCTGCTGGTGCTGTTGATGCACTTCATGGGCTGCTTCTTCATTGTCATCCTGTTCCAAAGATTTTCCATCACGGAGAGAAGGAACAGCTGTGGAGAAATGGTGCCCACTAAAGAAGGGAGATGGATGTGGGGTGGGGGAGGGAGAAGGGGAAGGCTGTGACCCTTGTGCCTGCTCTATGGCAAGCCCGTTCAAAATGAGAGGATGAAAAGACTGAGTGTGGTGGTACGGTGCCTGAGATGGTGATGGTGAAGGCGGGGGTGGGGGAGGAGGAGGTGGAGGAGATAGAAGGTGGGAGGGAGGGGGAGAGGGTGACGGTGAGAGGATAGAGGAAGGAGAAGACTGCGGTAGTTGTGTGTGATGCTGGAAGTTGTGCTTGTGGTGGAAGCCGCTGCCAAAGTAGTGGTGCTGCGTTGAAAATTGATCCTGTGCCTGCTGTTGTTGTTGTTGCTGCTGCTGCAGTAGTTGTTGCTGTTCCTTCTGTCTCTGAAGCTCTTGTTGGGTCTTCTGCTCCTGCTGGAACTGTTTGAAGACTTGTAGAGTGGGATGTGGTGGCTGCTGAAGTCGATGCGTCTGGCTTTGAACTATTTGTGTAGGCCTGATGGTCACCGGAAAGTGGCTTGGATGGACAGGTTGCTGCTGCTGCACTGTAGGTCTGTTGCTGGTCAGTTGGGGTTTGAGACTCAGGCTCAGCTGAGGCCTTCTCGTGGTAGGGAAGAACGGCTGCCTCGTGGGTGGAGAGGGTTGGAGGACAGGTCTCTGCGAGTTATGGTATATTTGCTGGTGTTGGTGAGGGACGACGTCCCTGAGGCCCTCGTGGTTTTGATTTTGGGCGAAGGCCAAGAGGGAAAGGGTCCCCGGCGACGTGGGCCCATATTGGTGGTGGGTGTGCGGAGAGGGGCGCGGAGTCGGTGGGACGAACTTGGGTGGCGCTGACGGCGATGGCGAGGGGGGGAGAGAAGGGGGTGGGGGCGGCGGGGCCGGGGTGGTCGTAGTGGTGGTGGTCGTAGTTGTCGCGGCGGTCGTTGCGGCCACTGTGGTCGTAGTGGTGGTGGAAGAAGGGGTCGTGTTTGGCAGCGTCGATGTCTCAGCTTCTTCGCTATTCGCGGCGTCGTCCAAGTCTTCCTGGATGGGGCTGCACAAAAAATTTCAAGATTTTGATTTTCAAAAAATATAAATCACTCGAAATTCTATTATGAAAATACTTTACTTTATTTCACATTAAAAGTTATTTTCAGCGTAAATGCGGATCATATAGAATAAAATTATATCGGATTTATAAATCATGATTTACCGTGGGATACGTTAAATTATAGAAGTATTAGAATTTTTTTGGAAGTCAAATGTTATTAAGTATTAAAAATCTCGTTAAGTATTATGAAGATACAATAAAGGCTGCGGTAAATAAACATCTTGCGAATAATAAGTATAGTTAGTTGTTGGAAGGATTTACGAGTATAACTTTTAAGAATTATTGTCAGGATGAAAACCCTATAAGAAGACTAACTAAAGAATTTAGGAAAATATTATTTATCAATTGATACTATACATAATCAGCGAGGCAGCGCTATTTCTCTTAAATTCAATCCATCTTGAAATCATATATTCCGATAGAGATCGTTGCTTAAAAAAAAGAAAATTGTAAAAGGAGAACATAATGAATGTTTGTCATTATTAAATGTTTAAAAAAAATTCTGTTAGTTTTATTGCTCGAGATTCACTTTTTCAAGATCAAAAATTTCGAAATTTAAGAAAGACAGGAATTAAATTTCCCCCGTCATCCTCGCTCAGCAAAACTTTTATTTTTATCAACGTCTTTTCAATCTTTTGACGTGTTGGCAATACTCCACATCGCTCTCGTTCGAAAGAAATTTCCCTCACAACCTCTTTCCTTTGCCAAAATCCTTTTAGAGCTGACCTCTGGCGAGCTTACCTGCCACTTACGCCGGCGATGAACGCATTGGCACCATACAGTTCGAGGTTCAGACCGTAGAACTCTTCCGCCTGGCTGCAGTCCACTTCATCTACGCGTTCACAAACGCGGGTCTCCTGATCAAAAACAGTTCCATTCAAGCATAGAAACTTGATATCTGTCACCTCACCTATAAGGGATGGCAACAGAGTAGGATTAGAGAACACAATGTCGTTTTAAAGGCTCTACTTTCCTTAAGAACATAAATGGAGGATCTCTGCTTAGATTAGTGAAAACCGACCTGTCAAACTCCATCGCTAAATGGTTACTTGATATTAATGAGCCGCAGTAAAAATCGCTGTTGTAATTCAAAATCCGTTTTAAGTGGCTGCACGAAGTTGTTGCATTACCCGAATGCCGTATCGTTTCAAAGCCGTTAAAATACTTTTTTAAATTCAGAGATCATGTGAGGTTTTTCGCCGTTTGTTCGCTATCACAGAAGTTTTCGTTAGGTGCTCAAAAAATCGAGGCTACCCCGTCTTCGAGAAATTCTGACAAAATGTTTAATTTTCCAAAGTCGATACATTTGTTTGTAATTTTTAACTAGAAAAAATTAAAAAATTCTAAATAATAGTTATTTTTTCTCTTTTTTTTAAACTCCGCCGTCTAGCTTCAAAATCAATAAACAACAACGACCCTTTTAAAATCTGGAATGATTTAATAATCGACCAGAATAATTTGAATTATTAGTTTTAAGAATTTCCTTATCAGATATCAAGAGCACAGAGTAGATTCTGGACACTATAATAATTCAGGGCACTGCCCCATGGGACAGTGTCTTGCGACCCCGCTTTCCCGCGGGCAAGCATGAGTTACTAGACAATTTCAAATGATACGGGTTAGGGTGGTCATCCTATATATGCCCCCTCCCCCCATCCGCTAAAAGCAGGACATGCATTCGCTCGCTCATACAGACGAAGTGGGCAATGAAACCCGGTCGTTACTGTTTGGTGAAATCCGACACACGAGGCCGCACGACTCCAACACCCACGATATGTGTGCGGGGCTAGTCCGCGTATGAAATCCACCGCCGAGGGGATTCGAATCTGGCTTCAAAATTAAGTTTTATTATTAGCAAAGCTTTTGTTCGAGTATTAAGTATATTGGTGGGCTATTCCCGTAGTAAATTCTATACTCTTAATATGCTGTTTGAATGAGGAATGAATATTAACTCTAATAGGACGAAATTCATTTTTATTATTCAGTCATTCAATTTTCATACCTCTAAATTATTATTATAAGGTCATTCAGAAAATATGGGAACGGAGTGTTACAAAATTTAATTTTCCTATCCCGATTTTAATTAAAAGCCAATGTCAATCTGTCTTTGTGCGTGAAATATTTTAAGAAATAATGCGATTAACTCAAGAATGGTCATTTAGATTTCGATGAACCCATCGCCAAATACTTGGCGCGACCCTTTCAAATTTTAGAGAGAACACCGTTCATGATAAGGTCGTAGTTTCAATTCCAGAGGAGTTTACGCAATACATTTGGTTAACATATGAGTATAGGATATTTTTCATTATATTATACATTGTAAAAGTGGTTAGAAACGAGATACGGTCTGGGGGATTGAGCGTTTTGACGTTAAAAGGTCAAACTTTATTTTTCCATGCTGGAATACTTTTATAAGTTTAGAATCACCAAAACAGTATTTCAAATCAAAAAAAAAAACGAGAAAAATTTTCCAAGATTTAACAATACTGTAGCCATGAATACTTCCCTCACTATTTCCCCGTTTGAGCTCGCCAAATAATTGTTCTTTCGGTATTACAAAAATAAATTCAACTTGTTCAGTAGAAAATATATCTTGCATTGTTGTCCAGCTTAAGTTAAAGACAGAGCCAAACAGGTGAGATAATAACTGGAGGAAAGGGTATCATAAATTGTGCGGGCGATTTCAAAATCTTGCATATTAGATTGGAATCCTTTCGGAGAAATCTGTCCGCCGATCGTTGAGGCATGTTTGCTCTATAAATCACATCAGCTGCGCTTGCGTTACAATTGAAGACGACGTCCCTTTATGGCCATTAAATCAGTCGGAACGGCTTTCGGAATGCTTTCAAAATTAAAGTCATGCACCAGGTGCTATCGCGTGGGAAAGATATGACACGGGCGTTTCGCAGGCGCTCCCCGATATCAATTCTCGGAAACTAAAATGGTTTTAAGAAAAAAAATGAATTCGGAGAAAGTGAAGCACGACTGACCGAGCGTGAATGTCAAAAGATTGCAGTGCAGGAGAGGTTGCCAAACTAATTCCATCAGAACCGTTTTACTTTCATGCTGCGATGCACTTGAAAAAAAATGCAAAGCGGGTATTTTTTCGTTTAATAACCCAGAAAGATTTTCTTGAAAACATCATCCACCTCTTCTCTTCCAGAGAAAAACATTGAAAGAAATTTCGAAACAACCAGATGTTTTTATTTTTACTTTAGCCGGGTGAATCGTTTATCGATTTCCTTCGATGCACCAGAGCCTTGGTTTTAAAATTAAAATGATTAGAAAATATGAAGGAAATAAACTTGGTAAAGTTCCAAATGGAGTTACACCAGATGAGGGCTTCTTCGGTAAATTTTAAAACGATTGCTTTATAAGTGAGTTGAGAGATTTTGACAAAATGTGAAGTTTTCGGAGAGTTGCGTAAGAATTAAAAAACTTTTTTTACGTCCGCTTCCCTCAAGGAGGAAGTCCAGTTCTGGACCAGTATAACGTTGGACCGAGTGGAGTTTTGTGGGTTGCCTTTTTCACGGTTGGCTGGACTCACCCTTTTGTCCGATGGTGCAGACGTGGAACATTTGGCACCCCGTTTCCACGTCCGCATAGTAACCTCCGATCACCTTCCCTTCGCACGAGAAGTTCGTCTCCGGCAGGTTGTCGAAGTCCAGATACTGTAATGTGAAGTATCACCTTATTGGTACCGTACTATACTTAAATGGCAGATTATTATTTCATTGGTTGACGCTTATTTATTTTTACCGATTTACGTTGAGTAAAGTTTTTAAACTTAATCTCAGATGTTACAGTTTTATTTCAGCAGCTTTTTTATATCGGGCGCTAAGAACAAAGGAACAACTGTTGATTTGAGTATTTCTTTCTCATTAGGTACATAACAATTATGCTCTAGTTGTTTTAATCAACAAAAAAGTTGAAGTTCTTATCAAGACTTAAATTATAATGCGTGATATGATCGTGTTTGATTTTTCTCAAAAGTTTTGTGCGAGTTTTAAAAGGTTTACTTATAACTTCCAAGAAATAACTAGGGTTTAATAAAAAAAAAGGAGTGATCTACACCAGCAAAAGCAGCATGTTCCAGAAAAAGAAGCAAAGATGACACGTAAATTTCAATCATAACACCACAGACAAAATTAGAACATGGCAAAAATCAAAGCAATAAATAAAAACCTGTGCCATCGCGAAAAAGGTAAACATTTAATAAATTAGAAAGGGTGCACTCACCCCGGAGACAGCAGCATGAGAAGGCCTGGCTCCATAATGAATTTGTAAGGCGGCAAGAAGAGCTGCAAAACAAAAGAAGAAAAAATGAGTCGTTAGTAGAAAAAAATCGGTACAACATACATTGTACAAACTTTCTCATATAATAATGCGTCGTTTAGTTATCTATAGAAAAAGAAAATCGTATAAACCGGTTTTTAGAAAATCCAATTTTTGTTAAATTTGCCCAAGAATAAACTAGCCTTACACTCATTCATTGAGAAAAATGAAATAGGTAGTAATATTGCAGACGTATACTCAAGTAACTGTACGAAATTTGATCAAAATCGTTTAAGCCGTTTTTGAGAAAATCAAATTATTGTTAAAGTTGCCTAGAATAAACTAGCCTTATATTCATTTTTTGAGAAATATGAACTACGCATTGTTATTGAAGACGTAAACTGAAGTAACTGTACGAAATTTGATCAAAATCGTTATAGCCGTTTTTGAGAAAATCGAAGTGTTGTTAAAAATGCGTAGAATAAACTACCCTTAATTATTGAGCAATGCCAACCATTTCTTCAAAGACTCTGCTCAGTATGATAAAATGCCTAAGTACGAGATTTCATTCATTTTCGCTCTACCGTTTAGGCTCCAGAGCCAGTAACAGACAGAAGGACGGCATTGCGAAAACCACTTTTTCGGATTCAGCGACATCTAAAACGTATATTTCAGTAAAAATCTCGAGGTCGAATTTTTTCGCGATAACAATACTTGCTCAATACAATATGAGAAAGTAAAAATGCGGAGGAAGAGTGGCGGAAAAAGAGAAGCGTGATTTAGCGAGCTAAAGAGAGAGAGAGAGAGGGTGAGCGTGTGTGCCCTCTTCCAACCCTCTCTCCCTTGTAGTTAAAGTGGCACGTTTGGTGTTTTCTCTCTCCTTCTCTCCCTTGCCGCCGCAGAAGCCGCGCGACGCGACGGAAATCTTCAATGCCAAGAGGATTTAGGAATGGGGTCGGTCCGTTTCCGCTGGTAAGGCAACAATTGAAGCGGCATTCGAAAAATCCCTCCATTGTTACGGTATCGATCGATAAGAGAACAATTAAAACGTGCAAAATGTAACAATTTTTTCCCATCAATTCATCGAGGGTTTGGTTTATCGTTTAAAAAATTTTAATTAGCGCATTCCGAAGACTGTCGGATTTTCCGAGGATGCGGGTGATTTTGAACGGAAAGACATGATTCACACCTCCATTTAAACGCGACGCAAAAATATGGACACAAAAATGTTGCTGGAAGCAAGAGATGGGAAAACCGAACTATTAATAATTCCCTTTCTAGCAAATAAATCAAGCATTCCACTGAAACAGCTGAAAAGCATAAGGTAAATGTAAATGAAATCAAGTTTCTACCAAAAGTTAATTAAAGGATGCACTAATTTGACGATTTTCTAATAATCGGCCCACTTTCTGAATATAAAAATTTTAATAATCGCGATAACGCATTAATTAGAAACGCGGTATAACCGTAGGTGCGCGTGTCAAAGAATACTTTCGACATTAATTAAAAGTTACCACGAACACGATAAAATACCCGGGAAAGGATAGTTTCAAAATTATGGGCAAATTATACACGCAAGGAAGAAGAGATTCTTACGAGTCAAACTTAACAAAGAGGCGAGACCTTAGCGCATTTTTTATATCAACCGTGCTGCCCTGGCACCCAAAAGTGCCGCAGATGACCGCCAGATGTGAAACTTCCTAAAAAGAATGCACCATCGGATTTTAAAATGTAGATTTGTTTTTTTGTGAGGTAACCTTTGCTCCACTAAACTGGTGACACTTTAGTACGTATGTATGTATGCCTGTATGCAAACCTGGAAAAATCCCGTGCGAATCTAGTAGGAGCCACTTCCAAACTCTAGGGTTCAGGGTAGATTTTTATGCGTTACGATTATGAATGTAAAATAAAAATTATACGTAAATACAATAGAAACATGTACACATCACATATACACCATACAGACACAGTAAACATTGTTTCCTGCTTAGTAAATATACTGCGTTGGTGAAAAGTAACTAAAAAATAAAGTCGCCCATGGCGACCGGGGGCTTGGACTTGTCCAGCTGAGGAACGACTATGTTTGAAAAACTTCCAGCGATTCTGATATTTCACAACACGTGTCCACTGTATTTCCTTCAATATGTCCCATTCAAACTGCTTTCCCCTTTTTCCAAAGACTTCCAAAGAGGGATCGGTCGTCCAATCACCATTCTGTTAACCACTACCGCCGACGACCCTTTAATAATCTGAATATCACTACCCGTGTCAAGATCTTTCTTCCCCTCGTCCTATAAACCTAATCTGCAGCTCAGAATCGAGGGATTTTTTAAAATCAAAAAAATGTGTCCAAGAACGCACCCAATGGAGGGCAATGGAAGGATCCGGAAAAAAACCGCGAAATTCTGCCTCTCTTTGGAGGGATGTTCCTGGCATAAAAATTGCCTACCCAGGTTCCGAAAGGAGTGAGCGGTTTTGGTTCGAGGCGGCGAACGAGGACGCGCGGCGAGCTTAGAAAGAGAGTGCTCAGAGGCGAGCGACGCGAGGAGGAGGGTGATGGAGAGGGATTGACGGGGGTGGGCGGGAGGAGGATGGGGACGAAGACGGTTAATCGGGAAGAGCGAGGAAGAGAATCCAAAGGAGTACCGTTATTCACGGTGAGAGAGTGAGCACCCACACCAAAGGTGGTGTAGACGTCTAGAGAGGGGGAGTGGGGGGGGGGGAGAGTGGGAGAGGAGGGCAAGCGGCGCCCATCGCCAACATCTCTCCGAGAAGAAGCAAGCGCTGTCTTTATATCGGCACATCCATCGCTGAAAAGGAGCACGCGATGCTCTTGTGTTACGGAAGGAGTAGACCCGTCGTATTCCGGACCAGCTCCCGATAAATAATAAAAAAACGTACCGCGAGAAGCGAGGGAGGATTCACGCAATACTCACAAAAGGAAGGGATGGGTTTGACGCGAGGTATGGGTTTGGGTATAGAGATAAGAGCGGCTTACATGAAGCGCTCTTCGCCGGTTATGGAAAAGGAGAGCTATTCTCTCTCTCTCTCTCCCTTTTTTTCCCTTCTCTCTCTCCCTCCCTCTCTCCCTCCCTCCCTCTCTCTCCCTCCCTCTCTCTCCCTCCCTCTCTCTCCCTCCCTCTCTCTCCCTCCCTCTCTCCCCCTCCATCCTCCCTCTCCCCCTCCCTCCCTCTAACTCCCTCTCCCTCCCTCTTCCTCCCCCAATCCCCCTCCCTCCCTCCTCCTCCCTCCCTCCCCCTCCCTCTCTCTCCCTCTCTCTCCCTCTCTAGCCATGCTTATATGACAAAGGGGGTGGGATGGAATAGGTTCGCTTTCTGTGGGGTGGTATGGGTGAGGGAGGCAGTAGGTGAGATGGGTGGTGAGGTTGGGGGCGTGAGGGGGAGGAGGGAACGGGAGGTGAAGGGAGGGTGAGGTGAGAGACGAGACTCGAGGGAGACTCAAATTGAGTATCGCAAGAGGGAAGAAGCTTCTCTTTGCTCAAATCCATCGGGTGATTTACCGCCAATTTCTGCGGCGTTGTTACATCTCTCATTGCGACATCGAGTCGTGGAAAGCTCGCTTCTCTAATCGGGCATTCGTCGCTAACTTAGAAAGGCTGGCTGAATGAAAGTTTTTCCATAAATAGAAACTTTTTTGCGCATTCGATGAGTGCCGGATTAATGATTTCGTCTTTATTTGGAAAAAAACTTAATATGTCAATAAAAAAATTCATCACATAATCTCTAATTCTGTAACATAAGTCACATCTTCAAATAAACATTTCTACACGCGAAGAAAAGTTCCACTGATTAAGGCGTAACTTCGCGGAAGACATAACGAGGTAGGGATAAATTACATGATATTTTGTACTTTCCATTAATTTTAAAATTGTTTAACTGACATCCGTCTGCGAAACTTTTAAACTGCCTGAGATGGAATTCTGACAGCGATACCGATAACGTTAATTTTAAATCGGCTATAATAAATACAAGATATTTCTTTTCATAAAATACAAATGTATTAAACGTGCCTAATCGACGTAATGCTCATCTCTCGACGAAAACTCATTTACATAATTTCGAATCGCCGTCGATGCATACAAAATCGTTAATTCGCATATGGCGAAGTTTCGAATAAATTTTTCACGACGCAAAATTCGGCGCCGCGTCCCATAAAAAAAAAAAAAACAATTACGGCAAACCTCGTGAGGAAAGAAACGTTCTCTCTCCGTTTCGTCACCGCTCAAGAACGGCGAGAGAGCGAAGTCCCCGGATTAGCAGACAATTGACATAAAGTGGTCATTAAAGAGCTGAAAACAAAGACGACGAAAGAAGTCACGTCCTTTTGCATGCATTCGTGGCAGAAAAATCAAAACAAATCCTCGCAACCTCATTTCCTTCCAGAAACTCGCGCCGTCGCTGCACGAGCGACTTTTATGGGTTTTTCCAAGAGAGATTTCATTAAGGCGAAATCCTGCCGCTTGAAAACGATAACTTTTCAGAAAACAAATGCCGCAATATTTTCGCAAAATTTAACTCGTTCGCTTGATTGTTCCGTCACGGTTAGAATTTTAACTTCAAAAGAGCACGTTTTAATTATTTCGTTTAAAATACGACGCGCTAGCAATGAACGCGTTACGAAATCGCCGCGCCACGACGATATTGTGGAAAAGGCGTGATTTTACAGTTTAATCTCACGTTTGAACACATGTACCCGAATGAAGTGCGATAAACCTCGGTGCCGTGCACGTGTATAGTTTAATAAGGCAAGGTAATTTCAGCGTTACGATAATCTGTGAGAAAGCAATGAATGAATTCGCGAATGTAACAGTACCTACCTATTTTGGTTTTGATTTGGCAATTTATTACTCCGCAATTCGTCAATACGATGCAAGGAAACCGTGCCTCATCAATGTGTAATGCAGTGACCACGTTCCTCAAAATATAAATCTGCAATGACGCAGTAGGGTTCCCGAATATGCAGTTCCATATCAGCAATAATTGTCAGCTAGAAACACGAACAATGAGACCTTATGCTATGGAAGAAAAAAATTCTCTGATGTTCAAATTTACGCGTGTTATTTTAAAACGATTTTTTTTCATAATTATAATCGTGTCATGCGCTAAAATGTAACTCGGTTTAAAGGTGTAAAGAGAATATTTACAAAATGGAAATTATCAATCAAGCCAAAAATTTCATCCTCCATCCTATCGTCACTTGTTGAAATTATTAAAGATTGTTTTCCTTCTTCTAATTACTTTTTCCTCGAGACTCTATAGGCTAGTGCAAAACTCGATGACTTTCTTCAATGACTTCGCGCAGTTTAAATCCTTATAGTTTTGCATTAAGGAGAACCACATCAACAGGTGGATATTTTGCTGTAGAACTTAACCTATTTTAAGAAAACAGTAAAAGATTCATAGGCATTTCACCGCGTTATGTTATATCCGAAACGATCCCTAATCTCACATTTAAAAAAAATCCATAGTCCGCGTGGCAACAAATGGAACGTCAGTTGAATGGCTATTATAGAAAGATCTAGGAGGTGAAACATAGGAGTTTCCAAAAAATACGGTTGAATCGACAGCGTGCATTTCTGTCGGTCAAGGTGGTGACGAAAGCCGGACGCGGCACGCGCGAACTTGGGAATTTCCGGTTGAGGAGAAGGGCACCTTGTTAAAAGCGGTCGCCCGCTCAAAAGAGGAGTGGGAAATGGGAGAGAACAAGAATGGGAAGGGGTCATGGAGGCGGCCGCATTGTGTGTTTACGTCTCCGCGAATCGCAGCACGCCCGCACGCGTGTTTTCTGTAGAGGAGATCACCCAGAGGTGGGGGGGTGCGTGATCCTTCGAGAAAGACGGAAACGAATGACGCGTAGACCTATCATATGGGACGCTCTGGAATCCGTAATGATATAAAACCGGCAAAAAAATAAATAAAAAAGACCGGAGAAGTGACATAAACTGTTTTCATTTTTTTCTCACGTTTCGCTTCTGTTTGATTTAAATGCGGCGCCCTCTATTCAGATGGGGTGACGGAGAAAACTCCGTCGGGGGAATACGAAACAAAAGATCCCCGATTCGCCTTGCTGCCAACGCCTCCGGCCTCCCGAGGCGGCTTTCGAAACTATAACAGTCCCATTGTGTGTTGATCTCTCACGGATCGTGAGGCATAGATATATTCACGGATGGGGAGAAGAAAGAAAGTCTCGCTGGATCGACCTTGAGGAAGGAAGGAACCAATTAATTCCGAATCTTGACATTTTCATTGTGTCCATCGCTCTTCGATCCTTCTTTAAAAAAGGGTTAAGCTTCGGAGCATTAGTATTTCTTACTTAAGAAAAATAATTCATCTAGGACATTATTTGTGAATGCAGAACGTAGTTCAACGACCCCATTCATCAAGGACTCATTTCTAAACATGATACTATTAAAATGTGATAACGCAATGAAAGTTTTGCGTTAATTTAAATGGTGGGTATTAATGCATTTACGAATGTGTGTTTCATTTTATGTATGATAAAATTTCAAATAAAAACTAATAAGTTACTAAACACAGAACTGGCAGGCTCCCAAAATTTGTAAACTACGATTAAGAAACGAATATAACCTAACTAAAAACAATAAGTTATTCCTTATCACACATTAGTTTAAACGATAATACCATGTTCCACCTAGAAATATTTCATACGCGGAAAGAGACCGATGAATGATGGCATTCAACAAACGTACTGATGTGGCAATCTATGATAATTTACAATCTCACCTGTCCGAGGAAACTTGCACACGCGACATAATAATGAGTCGAGAATTAGTGGGGCAATGACATTCCCTCCTTAGAGTAAAATTCCCCCGTCATGACAATGTTTCTGATTATCTTTAGAATGGGAGGTCAGACGGAGGTTATATTTTCGTATTAAAGACACAGAATTAAAGTTCAATGAATTTCTCATCTCTTGTTTGAAATCTTTTTTTTTCTGGATTTCCGCATTATATTTTGGATAACAATAATGATTCTAAGAATTAAGATAAATTTGCAACTTAACAAGATAAATAAAAGAACTACACACTGCTTAACCGTATATTCTCTGAATTAACGATACATTGAACCAATAAGAAATCGTAAATGTGGCACAATTGACGTTAACGAAGTGATTTAAATTATTGGGCTGGCAGTATGTTGATCCAGACATGCATCGACAGTAAAAAATATGAGAGGATTTCAGGGTAGAACGTTGGCCAAAGATAAATGAACTGAATCGATATTTCTAAAAGTATGAGAAAGTGAAACGATTCGAAATATTATATTTTATCGCGGGAAAATCGATTATTATGTTTTAAAAGAAAAAGTTTTATTGATGCGTTTTATTAAATTATGAGCAAAGTTTTCTTGAATTAGGAATAAAAATCGATTTGTAACCTTGGCATAGAGCATCTTGATAACTAAATACGTATTACTGAACTGTACGTGACGTGGTCAATCAAACTGCATAATAAATCCTCCAGAGAGAAGGGAAAGGCATATTATATGTATTACCATTTTATAACCGTTACGAAACATATTTCCAACCTCCGTCTAAAAAGCGTTAACCAGCTGCAGCAACAAACCCACACGATACCAAAAGCCTTTCACCGCTTATTTAATCCATTGCATCCGCGCGAACACGTAACCATAGGAGACGCATCCTTGGTCTGCGTCAATTTCCTATTATGCAACCTACGCGATAAAACATTCATTAAGGGAAATTCCCTCCAGAGGTCACCGCGTTTAAAAAGAAACAACAGAAACTCGAGAAGAGTTAGGGAGAGAGACGAGGAAAAAGGTGGTAAAGGTTGACATTAAGTTCCATTGGGGCGAAAGTGAACGTCAGAGACATTTTCCACGCGTACTTTCCATCGCGTGTTCCCGTCACTTTCCGTTATTTATTTCATTTTAACCGACTCCGACCAATTTCTTCGTCTTTCAAATGAAAATCTTCTACCCACCCACCCGCCAACTCACCATTTTTCGTTCACCTCCGCCCCCCACAGAGGGACTCGTAAAACGAACAGATCGTGGTCGCGTGTTCCGGGAATTCCTTCTCTCTCTAAACCCCTATCATCAAAAAGAGATAAAAATTTCCCAAGGAAAAAAAAAGAATAATCGAAACAGTGGCCGTTAAGATCTCGGTCGTGTATTTAAAATCCGATACAATCGTCAAAAACGTGTCCGAGCGTCGACATCTCCGACTATCAAATTAAAAAAAAAATTAATGATACGCTCCTCGCTGGAAAGAAACCGAGACGAGATTTTGGAAGCTTCTTTTATCAGATTTTCCGCCGCTCGGAATATTTCACATCGCTTCTCTCGGATTTAATAAAAAAAGACATCGACGTAACGACGGGTTTTGAACCAGCATAACTTAAAACGCTAAACGGCTCGTGTCGGAAGAGAGAGAGAGATAGATAGAGAGAGAGAGAGAGAGAGAGAGAGAGAGAGAACGAGAGAAATAAAAAGGAAAAAAAGTTTGTCATTTCTTCTCCTTACGTCAACTCTAAATCCCGCTTCGCCTGAGAGGGACTCTTCCTTTTACACGATGCGGGGGTCTCTCTCTCTCTCACCGCGGCGAGTCGTGTCCTTCATTAACGGTTCCCTTGACCTCTTACTTCGCCTTCCCTAGTGCCTCCCCGCTTCACCTCCCCCATCACTCTCTCCCTTACCACTCTTCTTCGTGTTATTTTCCCATTCCCACGCCCTCTCCCTCTTCTTCCTCCCACACAAAAATATCGCTTCCTCCCTCTCCATTATTCCCACCAACCCCCCCCTCAATCCTCTTCACCGGAGGACATATCTCCCCCTACATCATCTCGTTAATCCATCCCTCTTACTATATAAATATTCCCACAACCTTCCACCGGACTATCCTCCCCCGTCTTAATATTTTATTTCTAACCCCACCGTTGAAGCCAAAGCCAACCCGCAACGAACTATCTCCTATTTCCCGCTCGTCGCTTTTATAGAACCCCGGCTTTGCGGCTTTGAAGGCGTTGGAACGGTGAAGGGAACGAAAGAGAAGAGGGTTTAAGCAAAGGATGAGTAAAGGGCAATCCGAACCATTCGATGGGGGGAGCAAAAGGAAGGGAGGATTTATCGTCGGATTTCGTGCGGCAATATTCCGAAAGACTTTTTTTTGTAACTCTTTAAGATGAATCGAGGAATGAGAGGTATCGGAATATCCGTGAGAGTAAAATCGAGCGGACGCAGGTTCGGAAATCCCTCGTGCCTTCGACGGGATTAAAACCCTATTAAATAACCCACGTTCAAGATGCCGGTGCTCTTTGGAACGGTCAAGGAAGGAGGAGGAGGTGGGGGAGGAGGGGGAAGTGGGGGAGGAGGGGGGGGGGAGGATAAGGACGGCGTGTGGCGTAACAGCGGCGAAAAACATAGATAAAATGGAAAGGAAAGATGATGCGGCAAGGTCCGTGTGGGAGAACGGGTCGAAGGGAAGTTGATTGTTTCAGCAATTTACGACCGTGTCAAACCGCCTAGGTATATCGGCGGCTCGCACGCTTACAAAATTCGCCTGTAATAATTACGGCGCGTGCGGATGCATTAATGCTGAGATCAGGCAGAGAGGAGGCTTGAGGTCACGTCGACTTAATCAAACCATTTATTCCATAACGAGGACTTTATCCTCAGTCCGTGGCTCTGAAACCATAAAATGCTAACAAAAATATTATTTGCGGTAAAAGAATTATCTGTTAAAAATGGAACAGGGATTTGTTCAGGAGAGAAGATCTTGTGTGAGAAGGAAAAATGAATATAGAAGAATGACATGAAGAACTACAAGTAAGGAATGATTTAAAACGACGGCTATACCGACGGTGGGGCTGAAGTGAAAGCTATCTACAGGTTTAGCGGTGAAACAGTGACGTCTAATTACCGTGAAATGGATGGAGATGCAACAACGAGTCGAAAATGAGCAAGGGGAAGGACTCGTGTAAGATGCCAGAACGCTCACACTCGGAAAAAAAACTATCTAGGAGAAAGATGACGAAAAGGAACCACCGATGGGGGAAGAGGAGAAACTGTGAGCAGAGCGATGGAACGTGAGATGAAATAGGAGTGGGGCGTGGAAAAAGAAGCTCAAGTAAAGGAGAAGGGTAGAAAGAGATGTGAACTTTAAAGAGAACGATTGGAATAGGAATCTTGAGCTCAAACCATGAATGGGCCACATGATGGAACTGCAGCGAATTAAGGCATCGTACCAAATCCGCGAGCCGCATGCCCTGCTAAGGACATTTCTGTGCCACTCCTGGTTTCGGGTGTTTTAGATGGGAATGAAACATGAACCATGGAAATTTTAGTGTTGATATAATATACGCTTCTTAAAATCCTTACATTATTTTCAGAATAATTTATGATAAATACCTTTAGGTTTCGGTCCTATAAGTATAAAGTAGCTTACTTCGCAGGTCACGCGCATCTGTAGATTAGAGACAGAGAGAGAGAAGAGGAAAGATTCAAGAAAACCCGAGCAATCACATGCAGTTCAGCGTGGAGAAAGAACGGACGGTGAGGGCGCTTGATAAGCACACCCGGGAAAGATCCTACGCTAGGGAAGAAAATAAGCGCTACTTGGCCAGGGATGCTAAACGGATAGAGAAGCGGTGAAGGAAAGGGAGGGTGAAAAGGAAAGTTTGCGGGGATGGAGAGAGAAATTGCGTAACGGAGAGCTGTGCGGAGAGGGGGGAAAGAAAAACGTTCGAGGGGAGGAATTGGAAGGGATACACGACTAGAACTGACAATGAGAAGGGGAGGCGATCGGATGATGAGAGAGGAGACAGAGAGAGAGAGAGAGGGGGAGAGAGTGGAGAGGAGAAAGGATGAAACCAGGGGTGGTCGTCATCGCGAAGGGATAACGGAGAGAGGAAAAGGGGGAGAGAAGGACAAGTGGAGAGGGTGTGAAAGATAAGACAGAGAGAGAGAGAGATGCATGCCGGGTGCTATGGCGCCCTATTCCACGGGACGTGGTTGGGAGCGCCGTTGGAGGCAGTCAACCCGTTATGCCGCCTCACCCTCCCCCGACACCCACCCACACACACGCGCCTTCGCCTCTCCGGTCGACCTTGAAAGACGCGCGCTGCCCTTTAGGGGAGAGCGGTGTGCTTCGAGCCGTTGGTTCCTGTCGGTCGCAGCTGCAACGGCTGCACCGGGCGAAGGTGATGGAGGAAGGCGGAGGAGGGAAAAAAAAGTGACAGGACAGGCCCCTTTTCTTCCAGCTTTAATTTTCAACCTCGCTCGCCCTTCTCTCTAGAAATCGAGAGCGAGATAGGGAGACGGAGGAGACGTTTATCAGCTAGGGACGTACGCACTCGATGATTGCGGTAACGCTTGGGATACGGATCGGAGCGAATACAAAAAAAAAGAACGCGTAAAGTACAACGGGCCTTTGCGGGGACGATGAAGTTATTACGATATTTTTTCCTTTGAAAGAAAAAGAAAGATGATTAGGGAAAAGTGAAAGGAGGAATTTTGAGTCGATTTTTGGGTAATTTCTTCTTGCCGACGCATTATTCTTTTTTTGGGATCGGAACCGATTCTTTTTGGATGGAAGTTTTTTCCCCCTCTTCGGCGCTCTCACGCGCTTCCCATCTCGAGGATTCGGATGGTTTCTTCATAATTCAAAGTAAGTTATCATGTGGAAATTAGAGGGGAAGTTGACGACAGGATGAGGCGTGAACAATGTAAGGAGGCGATATTTCATCATAGAATCGGTTATTCATCCGGAAAGGCTCGATTAAGACATAAGAATTTCAGGTAAAATATTTTCATCTTTCCACATCTTTGAGACGCTTTTGGTAGGCTTTCTATCCACTGCGAATAATTTTTAGCCAAAGATAAAAATAAAATTGAATTTCCTAGATATAATGTATTATATTATATATACAGTGTGGGACCTTGTATCCGGCATGCTTGGGAACTGAGGGTTGCCAGATAGGGAGTTTTTCCGGGATTCGGGTAGCCAGGCCTAAAATATACAAACAAATGCACAACCTAGCACTGTTATCCTTTCTTTTGAGTCTTTAAACCCACTGGGTGCTGATTCCCTTGGTGCAACAACAGTTTTTCTAGGAATATACCTCCAATATAAAGAAGTCTCGTCAGCATTATACACCTGCTCTGCAGTAAAAATGTGAGCAAAAATCACAAGAATACAAGTCTCCACCATAGATTGATTATAAAACACATCAGTGTCGCCATTAACAAACACAAATACTTGGCGTGCATTTTAAATATTACACTTTGTCGGTTTCCGGTTTTCGGAACGTTCCGGATACTGGGTAGCCGGCCGGATACAGGGTCCCACACTATATATATATTGAAAATAATTATAGCGAAACACCTTAGTTTCATTTATATGAAAGCTAATAGTTTAAGTCAGGGACCGGCAACTAGTCGATCGCAAAAGCGTGTTTTGATCGATCGCGGTTCATAGAAGTAAAAACATAGAAAGTTTATTGGCTTCAAGTTCTTGAGCCACTAAACTCTCTCTCACATGACAAAGTACACGTTAAAGCACGTAAGCATAAATCACGAGCAGGAAACTCACACTAATATGGCGCCGCCACGCGACTGAGTAGAGTAGCGTGATATTTTCCGACGAACATGGCAACAACGTCCTACCGTTTACGCCAGCTAAAGTAAAGTAAAAAAAAGTTTGGTGGAATTAAGCACTTGAAGATACAAAACTTGAACGTGCTACTGTCCCCGTCTGAATAATTTACTGACTTCAAGCAGGTATTACAAAATTTGTTTGTATATTAATATTAAATATTTGTAATGTTGTGATAAATCTTATTGTTCAAATTTATTTTAAGTACTTTTTACTAATTTTTGTTTGCAAAAATTCCACAGCCCATAATGAATGCCGGCTTCAGTGATAAGCGTCTAGCGAAGAAAGCTAAGAACTATCTTTTTCATGCCGAATGGGAACAAGAGTTTTTCTTTACAAATGTCAATGACAAGTATATGTGCATAATTTGCTACTCAAGTGTAGCAATATGTAAACGAGGTAATCTTGAAAGACATTTCTAAATAGACATCTTACAATTAGTAATGAGTTTCCCTTTCCAAGTGAATACAAAGTTGCAAGGACTTAAATAACTATTGAAAGGTCAACAAACTGTTTTCAAGACAAGTTGATAAAAGCAAATCAGCTACAAAAAAGCCATTTGAAGATGGTTCATTTATAAAAGAAGCCTTTTTGAAAGCTGCTGATATATTATTTGAAGATTTCGATTATAAAGCGGACATAATTTCGGCCATTAACTCAATGAAGTTGTCAGCTAGAACTGTTTCACGGCGAGTGGAATCAATGGCAAGAGATATAATTTTGCAACTGAATGCCGATCTTGATTCCTGCTCTTATTATTCAATGCAGCTCGACGAATCTACGGACGTTGTTGATAAAGCTCTGTTGGGTGTCTTTGGCAAGATGGTTTTTAGTAATTTTACTGTTAAAGAGGAACTTTTAAAAGTAATAACTTGCAAGGCCACACTCGAGGTGTGGACATTTATAATGCATTTAAGCAGTTCGTCAATGAAACAAAAGTACCTTTGCGTAAGTCGGTCAGTATTACAACAGATGGAGCTCCAGCATTTACGGGTGTGAACAATGGGTTTTTAGCACTTTGCAAGAAAGATGTTGAATTCCCTTCTTTTTTGGTTATCATTGTATCATACACCAGCAGGCACTATGCGGAAAATTCCTGAATATGAGCTCTGTTATGAAACTTGTGGTGAAAATAGTTAATTATGTGCGATCAAAGGCGTCTTTTCAAAGAATTGACTGATGAGTTTGATTGCCAATATGGAGATTTATTACTCCATACTGAAGTGAGATGGCTGAACACAAGGAAAATGCTGCAGCGTTTTAGAGATTTGCTTCCTCAAATAATTATTTTCTTGAAAGAACGCAATGAGTGTTATGAAGAACCTACAAATGACGCCTGACTGGAAGACCTTGCATTTCTTACTGATCTTACAGGAAAAATTAATGATTTAAATTTAGAGCTCCAAAATAAGAAAAAAACATTTTGCAAATGATAAGTTCAGTTCAGAGTTTTTCTCAAAAACTTAACTGTGGAAGGCAAACCTTGTGACCAAGGAGTTAAAACACTTTCCAAACTTACAACAAGTAGAACCGAAGTCCAAAATTATTCACCTGAGAGTCATGTTACAATTCTAGATAAACTTATTGAAGAATTTAATGTACGGTTATCTAACTTTCGTAAAATTGGGCTTAGTGTACGCTTTACTGCGTTTCCGTTTGGAAATATTGATGTGGAAACTATTTCAGATATAATTGGTGACCAGTTCCAAATCAATAAACCTCATCTTGAAATGGAAATCATATCACTTCAGAATGACATTCAATTAAGTGGTGAATTTTCGAAAAATCAGGCTACCTTTTGGAGTAATGTATCGGAAACTCAATACCCAATGTTAGGAGACTTGGCATTAAAAATAACTTCATGTTTCGGATCAAGGTATTTGTGCGAATCAGCGTTTTCCACTATGCATTTCATTAGGAATAAATACAGAACCTCACGGACCAAAATTTAGATAACTGTATAAGATGAGTAGTTACAAATTATACACCGGATCTTCACAAACTTTCCGAAGAAAACCAATGCCAGAAATCTCATTAACTATTAGCCTGTTTTAGTATTCGTGTTTAAATTAAATACGTACCTTTCTCATGCTGTCCTTTAGTAAAAATGTCAATAATTTTTAAACCAATATATTTTATTTTAAATAGAGATACACTTGTTAAAAAGTGTGATAGGTGGATCTCGAGACTTTGTTTATTTTTATAGTAGCTCATATGGTGAAAAAGGTCCCTGGTTTAAGTGGACGAGGAAATGAATGATGATTGGAAAATTATATAATATTATAATATATCTGAAAAACGGTTCAATTCATAAGCAGAATCAAGAATTTCTACTGACAAAAATTAATAATGAAAGTTTACGAAAGTATTGCTACACAACAAATTCACAAAACAAAACAATTTTGGAAGAAATAAAAACCTTAATCCGTTTACAAGGCGTTTTAACGACTTTGGAAAAAATCTCAAAATTTCTCTTTCGAGTAATTTAATACAAGGGAGTCGGTAGAAAGCTGTCCTTTTTATTTCGGCTTCCTCCGATTGCGTGACACTCGCTCCTCTCTCTCTATCTCTTTCTTTCCCTACGGAGTTTTTAGCGACTTTAGTTCATATCCCGCCCCGGGCATGGGCGCGTCCTTCCTGAAAAGCCACTGCAATCTTTTTTTAAAAGCAATTAATTCGTCGCGGTAGCCACCTTGATCGAGGGGGGGCGTTCCCAGAGGCGAGGGAGCTAACCTTTGCTAAAAACGATTCGACTAATTTTAACTCCCGGAAGTTATTTTTTTTCCCTCTTTTAACCTCGCCGTCTCCGTCGAAAACAAAAAAAAAGAACACCAAAAAGTAACGTAAAAACACTAGAAGTAATTTTAAAGGAAAAAAATACACTAATGAAAACGACAATCAGGTACGCATACGCCCTTCTCTCTTGTTTTCTCAAACGTCCGCCTTCCTCTCCCTCTTCAAAGAGAGAGAGAGAGAGACGCCGGGAAGAATGGTTTGCGTGTCAAGGACGAGGCTTCAATTATCCTCGCGTGCTAATCCTTACAAAGCATTCCCGTGTTCTTATTCGGATGTTATATCGCACCGAGAACCCGCGCCGCGAAACCATCCTTTTTAACCACGGGGGAATCTTTAGTTCCACCGCGGTGTTATGGAAACATAATGCGACGTCTAATTGGAATCGCCAGTAATTAACCAAGTATGAGTTTTAAATTTATTAAGAGTGATCTTATCCGTACATAGGGGAACTATCTTCACGCCTTGAATGTATAAGAATTAATTTATATCGCCCTCGACGTAAGGATTTTAATTAAAATTTTTTGGCATCTAAAGGCCTTGGTAGACGGATGGTTAGAGAATCTGCTGACGGTTACTAAGGTCACGGGTTCGAATCCCGTCTAGGACATGGATGTTTGTGTTCGTCAGGTTTATATGTAAGAATGGACATTAATGTCTAAATATCGACCTAATAAAGACGGATTACTATTATTATTAAATAGTTATAGTATAAATTAGCCCTATCGACCTTAACATGTTAATTTTCTTGATATTTTAAGCGTTGCTTGCGATTTTTTACGCGATCGAACTACAGTAATTAATTCGAAATTCAATTTTGGTTATGAATGAAAAGAATTTTATTCTGGGTAAATTCTGCAAACAGATGCTGAGATCTGTTTTGATTTTATAAATTTGTTTTTTGTCGTTTATTTCTTCATTCTGTAAACGCAGAGATATTTTACGTCCAACAAAATCGTTCCAGATGAACTTCCCGGACTTCACCCTCTGCCTTCAATTTGCTCTACTGGTTAATAATATAATCCCGAAGAAAATTTGGTAGATTTTTCGACACCGCATCATATAATTCGTGTCAATTACTTCGCACATCTCCGAGAACATTTCTATAAATTCGAACCATTTTTTTTGTTGAGAAACTGGATCTTTGAACCAAGTTCCCCTTTTTGTAGACGCCACGTCAAATGACCAAATGTCTTAAATGTCGGAACCAGCCGTATGAATTTGGATAAGTTTTCTTAGCGTAGTCACCATGCGTTAAAAAGGACGATTCTCACTTATAAGTCACTTGGAAACCTGAATATGTTTTGGTAAGTTAAATTGAAAATTAGACATTTTTCTTAGAAAATTTCACTCACATTTTCTAGCCGGAGATGTGTCGGGGAAGTTTCTTCAAAAATTTTTAGTAAAATTTCAATAAAAGACGAAATGTTAACCAGTTCCACCCGTTTACTGTCCACATTAGAAAGTTGCGGACGATGAAAGCGATATGAACAATCAACATTTATAAAACGCATGCATGCTCACATTCCCCAGAACATTAAAACATTTATAGCCATAGTTATTCACTGGAAAATGTACACCCTGAAATCTTGAATAAATATTATAAAAAATCAAAGCACAACTTACGCATTTTGAAGATATTTCTAAAATATGACGCGTGAAAAAATATCGTTCGAATATTTATATTTCCGCTCCTCGAGAAATATCTAGCGAGACGTTGCGTTTGAATAATACAATCATACACGTGTAGAACCAGTTTGATAATAAACGCCACGATAAGTTAACGTAAAAGTTGTTTAGAATCAGAATCGCGTGGAACCGGTAACCTGACCATTTCACACCACGCCCGTCTCTCCAAAAGTCTTACGTCACATGAACGCTTTTGAACTGGTTTCTCGCTAGTACGTAGAAGTAAGGCAAAAAATGCGAAAACGAGCATGAATAGCGTCCGAATAACCGAATAACGGCAGTTTCGCAAATTCGAACCATAATCCAATACGCTAAAGTGGGAACATGTACAAGCAATAACGGTGTTTATCATGCATCGATGATGGAATTTAACTTGGGAAGCTAGATTCTGAATTATGGGATACTTCCGAAATGAATAAAATACAAACTCCATTAGACTTCTGGAGCAAGAAAAAAATAACGAATCGCTTATAAAGATTCGCTCTCTTTCCTCCATGTATGTTAACGCCTGCAATACTGTTATTAATTGCATCGTGGGAAAAGTACAACGCTTAAGTCTTAACATTTCAACGAAAGCAATGCAAATTTGCATATTTTTGCTACATTCTACAAGTAAAGTTATACTTTTCATATAACAAATCTATATTTTTTCAACTGAAGCGGATTTAAAAGCTGGAGTGAACCTAAACTTTGACGAAAGTCACTTCTAATAACAATTTTCTTAACAGACAGGTTTTCCCAATCTCATGTTATAATGCATTTAATAACAATTATAACAAAGAAAATCACGCACGACCAAGCCCTCGGAAGGATTCCAACCTGCAACCACAGCAACGGGAGCCAGGAACCATACGCATCCATCTATCAAGGCCGCCGAATGCCCCTTATAGGTAGTACTTCATACCACCGCTGCAACTTTACGTGACAAAACGCACGGTCGGGTACTTTTGACACAAGGGATTACTCGATAGAAAATAAAAAAGCGTGGCTCTCCAAAGTGACGAAATAAAATCCAAGATACGCAGCCACGTCGCCTGGCGTGGGCGGCCCTATAGCTGGGCTGCTGGTCAGCCGACGTTAGGTGCCCAGATCCCGGGCGATGCTGGAGCGAGAGAGTGATTGAGCGAGCGAGATGAAGGAGCGGAGTGAGCGGAGGAGGAGGGGCGTGGCCGAAGGGCTACCTTTGCCGGGGACCCCTTTCGTTTTCCACGCTCCCGGGTCGTTCACGTGGGGAGCACGCGGCGCGCCAAGGTTACGCCACCCCCACCACTACGGAAACCCTTCTTTTTTTACGGGGTTAAAGCCTATCTCTCGCCCTCGCCGGTTATTATCTCCCATCAACCGCTTCATCCCTTAGCGGCCCTCGATAGCACCCCGAAGAACGACACAAAGGGACACCGTGAAAACCCAAGGGACGACTATGAACGTCTATTTGGAATGACGGCGTTTTCATATTTACCCCCGCAAATTTTTCATTTAACCATCGACGTACTCGTGTACGGACCTTGCAATCCTGCATCAGCAACAGTGATCGGTACAAGTGTATGGACCTAGACTCAAACTTAAAAATATGAGCCATATATTCCTTTCCTTCCACATTAAAATGAACATAAATGCCAAGGTGGGCGAAATATGTTAAAGCGGCCATTTTCGGGGAGAACAGGGATAAAGAAATTTACCCCTGCTTGAATGGTTAATGCCGTCCAGAAATTTAATTTCGACAAAATATAAAACCGAATATTTATTGTTGAACTGAAGCGACGTGACATGTATCGGCCTCAGCGCTTACGCATTTACATAAGCATAAGAATTTACCGGTGTTATTAATACCGACATAAATTTGATCACGGGTTGCTGCTTTTTTAAATTGATAAACGTCGACTTCCATCCTACGCTCAGATTTCTTTGCGGCGAACTTCCCATATCCATTATTTTACAATGGACGTCGTAAATAGCAAACGATCTGTCCCTCTACTGAATGGGAGTAAACTAATAGGTAAAGCGAAGGTCTTTTGATGACCCATTCAACGCCGTGCGTCGATTTACGGTTAACATTAAGGTATCTGCTATTTGTGATCTACTTTCCATCAGAGAGTTTTGCTAGCTTTGCTTTTCTCAGAAATGCAGCAATCGAAGGGCGATCTAGTCATATTTACGGGATACCAACAATCAATTTTTAATTATATATTTACATTGGTAAAATCACAATGGCTTGCCAAAGTAAATGTCGCCTGTGTTTGCAGAAACAGAAAATCGTTGGAACATCAGAGAATCGTTTATGCATCAAAAATCAAAAGCAATAAGGATAACGGGGTTTTGAGTTCGACCTTTGCTGGAGATACCAATCGATGCGAAAGAGGGTTTGAATTTATTAAATGTCGTCACAACCAGGTCAGCACTGCGCCCACGACTATATGGTCGTTTGTGGGCGCTGCTTTTATTGGAATATTTCATCTTGGCGTGGGGTCTCTTGCAAGAAGTTCGTATTGATAAAAGATGACCATAAATTATATCTTTCACTGAGCACATTATAGTTTCGGAGATATTTCTACGAATGTTTTACGATAATTATGAGCATTTGCTGCAATTTGAGAAGCTTATAAATTAATTCATAAAGATCGAATGCATCCATAAATTATACAGTCGATATACCCATAACATAAACTTACTACGCAATTAATTATGTTAATAATTACTTTTCAAGGAAAAACTTCCATAAAATTGGAAGAAACGGTACTTTATTATAATCTTAACACGTGCAAAAAACTGCAGGAGATCATTAAAATTTCTAGTAACATTACGAAAGACGTTTTTCTTTTAATTTACGGAAATATTTTTTATTTTATGGAAAAGGGATAATTTTTATCTACGGTTTAATGCCAGAGAGTTGAGCCACAGTTAATTTTTAAAGCCGAAGCCGATCAAATTTCTAAGAAAAACAGCTTTTTAACATTGTAACATTTTGTATTTAGCCATAGAATGTTGGCAGCAATAGCGTGATTTTGGTCTACAAGGAAAGCGAATTTTTAAAACAATAGGAACAGATGTAGCGCCTCGACAAATCGCCGTTTCAGCTTCGTTTATCGAACCTGCTATTCCATCCTGTGGTCAAGAACGATACGGACAGACATGAACGCAAATCTGATTTTCACTTTCACCAGCGCGGTGATTGAAAAATTCAAGTCCAACCACGCCTTTCCTTCACCCATTTTTTCCCCAGTGCCGTTACCTCAGCACGATATAACAGCCGCCTATTTGTGAATGCCCTGAACTTGTTACTACGTCCGACGTCGAAGGAGATCTCGAAACGGACACGTTCGAATCGAAGCGGCACCGGGAGGACTGGGAAGGCGATCTCCATGGTGACGGGAAAGGGGATCGTGTTGGTAAAACGATTCCTTATTTTATTACACTGAGTTTTTAAGAAATCTCCCTCCCATAGGCGCAGCAAAGGAGTGGATTCAGACTACGTGGGATGAACAAATAAATGCCGGTCGCTGAGTCAAAGGGTTCGTCCACCTCTCACGCCCCCTTCTCTCTCTCAAACCTGATGTTTGTTTGTTTATTTTATATATTTCGGAAGCTAAAAATTTTTTCGGCACGGTTTCTCACGGCGAACCGGCAACGTAAATAGTGTCGAGTCCACCCCCACCTCCTTCTCCCTTGAATGGGAATGAATTTCTCGCTTCCGCGTAGCAATTAAGAACATGCGAAAGGAAATGATAGAAAGCCAAGAAACCAATGAGTCCATTTGTGGCGAAATATATAACAAATTATAGGCCTAATATATATATCACGAAATATCGTTAACGATGCCAACTATGGAGGACTTTTCGTCAGTGTCGCAATAACGGTCTGTAATAATGCTTGAAGCCGCGTGGGAATGTTTGAGCGGGTAACCGCTATATTTGAACGCTGTGATTCCGTACAGTAATAACTCTTTCACAAGGAATAATGACCAATATCACGAATATGATGCAGCGAATATACAATTTTGAACAGCGCACGATGTTAAATTTTGAGTCAAGCCCCAGAGCACCTCGTAGCCTCGCAGAATTTTATGGCTTTACAACTTTTTATCTGTCCCGAACTATAATCATATCAGTTAATTTTAACCATTTCAGATCACTGACCATTTCGCTTGCTTTGACCATTATAGGTAGCCGGACAATTTTAATTGTTATGAAAATTCTAGTATTGGTACCATAGCGGTTGTTTTGGATTGGGCTATTTTCTGTCACATAAAACTTAACTCATCCGTAATGTCTTATGGTATTATTTTTATAAGTAGTAAAATATGACCGGGATAAATAGTGTGTTTATCAACGGGTAGTGCCCACGTGTAAACGTGTTTATTTCATGAGAAAATATTCATTTTGGATTTTCAAAACGTTCTCACTATATTCCAATCAAATACTTAAACTTTTTGTAAATCTCCAGAAACGGTCCACGAAAAACTTATTTACATTTGACCATAACTGAGACATTTAATTTACATAGATACCTGCCTTGTTTAAGGTTTTTCCTTAAGATTTGTGTATTGTTTCTGTTAGTCCCAAAAATCAGCTATTTAGATCGTGGTTGCCATCAGATTATTTTTTTCTGAAGAGCAATTTATGATTATCCCTTTTTTAATAGATGAAATTTATTGTTCATAGGAAGAAATAAATTCTGAATGGGTTTATTTGAGAACACATGAAGTTAAAACATTCCACAACTCATCTATTTATAGGAATGCAATGTCAAATATGTTACCAAATTTAAAACTGAAAATAAAATAAAGTAAATACTCACTTCTATATATTTTTAAATCCTTAAGTTTTCCAAGCCTAACTCCGTGAGTCTTATTTACGATGAAAATCGTACTTGTGTTTCTCGATTACAAGCAGTATGTTCTTATTCGTAAGTATCATAAACCTGTATATTATGTATCATATTTACGACTTTTAGATATCAGCGATAAAAATTTAAGTATAATTTAACCAAGATATTCTCAAGCTCCACATTATACAAATTCTCTCCCTTCCTGATTCTTGCTCTTAAAATATGCTCGTAATAAAAAGTAAAATCTAAGTCACGTACGCAGTGCCTCGTGGACACCATCATGCAAAAATTTGGTAGCAGGGCCATTTAAAACTATATCTGTCGACTTTTGTGCCTTGAAATTTTTTGATCGCCCCTTCTACCGCACACTTATCCCGTTGTAAATTTTTTCTTTCGATTTTTAGCTCAATTTAGAAGACCAAAACGGATCAGCCCTTCAAGGTTGTCCTTGCTTCGAATGTGTCTCAGAAATTTTAAAGGCCAAGGTAATTGGAAGGCGGTAGCAGTTTTAAAGGCGTGAAAATTGGTCTTGAACCCTTGCAAAGGTTATATCGAGATTCGACAACATGGCAAGTGGAGTGATAGAAAAATTCCTAAGAAAAAATTCATTAATCCTATATTTTTTTAGAGTAAAATATTGATAACGAGTGAATTTAGGATATGTCATGCTAGGAATATACAATTTTTTGAGCAAATAATGGTCACTTTGTATTATTTGAGTTCTACTCTATGAAAACCCTGCTCACTTTAAGATAGGCGTCATTCTATCCTATCGTGTCCTTCACTTAGTATCAAAGCCTCTGAATATTTGTCTTTCTCGATCAAGATTCAGGCATCAGGTTCGCAGTGAGGGTATGGTACATGTTTACTCCTATGTAGTTAAAGGTTAATGATAAATTAGTTTATGCGATTGAGATATCTATGATGCTATTAGAATAAATCATCAAAAGTAGATGAAACTGCCCTCTCATGTGTTTTAAAACTTCGCGGGTATGAACTCCAAAAGAAACAAAGGTCATTAGGCATTATGACAGCGTTTACTAAGGATCGGAAAATAAGACAATTTTCCAAATAGATTCAAAGCACCCGGGTTCATTTTTTAAAAGCTTTATCATATATTTTTAATCCAAAGCTCCTATATGGGAAATGAAAGTTGCCCATACGGGTATTATTTCACTCCCAAATTTATGCCTGCTGTCATTTGGACTTCATACAAAAAAACCGGCGAAAACACGTTCGTTATACATTGTTATTCATTATTAAAATAAATGAATGTTGGTCAGTTTTATCCGGCATGGACCTTAAAAAAAAGATCACCGAATATTACAGATTGATAGCGATCTTAAAAATCCACGTTGCAAAACAGCATTCGCTCGCCCACGTACCCAATTAATTGGCGATCATCGAAGTGACGCAATAAATAAATAGGATAAAATTTCGTCACATGCACAACTAACGGCTTTCCTTTATGCGCCTAGCATAAAATTTGAATAAAATTCTCATTCCGAAAGATTCGATGGCTAGATAGCTAGGAGACGAAGGAGAGCGAAGATAAAAATCACCAACTCTTGTTTTGACGAGCCCACGCCCGGGGCCATTTCATCTCCTCGATCGGCGACCTTAAAAACATAGCGGTGCCACGTCCCACTTCTTCATCGGCACCTCAAATCCTTCGGATTCCCCGCAAACGGTGATATCATCCAATAAGAACGAAAGCGCTCTTTCCATTTGTCTCCCGTGTTTGCATTTCCTCTCGTCTTCAGCGCCACCAGCGACAAAAGTGGGCAGGCCTCGGAATTTCGAAAAAAAAATATGGGCGACCTACGGCCCGCGGGTCGTATGTGGCCCTTAAGAGTATTTTACGCGACCCGCGCCGCTTTGATGAAAGAGTGATCCGTAAAATTTACCACACTCATTCATATTCAAGAACAAGCACTTAAAAATACTCGGGTATCTCCATTACCTTCAACCGGATTATGAAAAAAAAGAAGATGCGCCTTTCGGCTACAAAGTAGCCGTCTTCAGCGTTAATTCACCGAAAATACGTTTCTGATAACCTCTTTGTGGATATTGAAGATAACTGAGACAAGTACTTCTTAAGTGCTTGTTTTTGACTATATTTTTCAGCCATGAGACGAGCTCGATATTTTTCTGTTGGACACCTATTCATATTTTTCGATAAAATTATGGTACTAAAACCTTTAATTTAGTAATTTTAACCCCAAAATATTCATTTAGGCTTTATTTTCATTTCACTTCACCTCATAATCTCTATGTATCTTCCGATTTCGCTGTTATACGACCCTTCGAAGCATTGGCTACTTCCAAAGCTCCCCGCCGAAACAATCGTAACCATCGATGCAGCCCGTCATCTAGAAAAGGTCGCTCACCCCTGATTCAAAGCCCCGCTGTCGTCGAAAACCGATTCGGTTTATTAATTCCACCCTGTTCCCGTGAATTTAATCGACATATCGAGTAGGAAGCATAGGATTGGGACCACTCCCCCGCCGCCGCGTGGGGGCGTCGAGGGGTTTGAGAGGTGGTGCCAGGCGAGGGAGTGGAAAGTAGAAGCCAATACGCAAAACGAGAAAGTAACGCGTGCCGCAAAACTCATTCGCTACGGTTCCGCTCTTATTCGCGGAGCTAAGGGAGAGCTCAGGTTGCGGCTGGGGGGGAAAAAAGGGTAGGAGGAAAGAAAAAAAGACCACACCCGTAGACTGGGTTGGAACGATAAAATCAACCCAACCTCTGCTATCGGTAGTAGAAGGTTATCTCGAATCGAAGATTGCGATTGTTCCGATTTTTCTTATATTGGAAAGCGGAAAACGGTGCACGCGGTGTCATATAAAGACATTAAAAGGATTGGATTTTTAAAAATAAAAGCCTACCAAACACTATCGGATACGTGAAATTACTTCTCGCCTCACAAATTAAAGGCGAAAGAGTTACAAAGCGTTCCGAAATGAATACAACAAAAATGAAGTCGATTCATTAATTTATTATTATTTGAGATAACGACACAATTCAAGAGAAAACGATCTCTGCAAGATTGAACTATTTATTCAGTTTAATTAATAAACATCTATATGAGTTTCATCACTAGTCATTTGACCAACCTAATTCAAACGAACGTAGCCATGGGAATATATAAAAGAGCGTCATTGATGAGGCACTCAAGTAGGGGGTCGGCAAATTTGAAAATTAATGTTTGACTATTTGCTTAAATAAAACTTCCAAACTTTCAGAAGTTATTCCCTTTTGAATTTTGTTGTTATCTGATATAATAAAAATATTATTCAACTTCTTTCTGGTATATTTATTTTGGCATACACTACATAAATACACGCGCACGACAAAAACAAATATTTTGATATATATCTTTCGATAACATTTTATCCACCGGTTATAAATACATTTATTCCCGTAATTATCATTATATCAGCAGCGATAATTGACATATATTTACTGCTCATAAATTCGCCGAGATGTAGAACTTTCTACTCATGACAATGCATAACACAACTTATACCGATACAATATTTCCAAATTAATATTTTAATATTCATCCCAAATACTTTAAAGCACGTATGGCTTACTTTTCCATGGAAAAGTATCAAGATTTTCGAAAGTGGAACTTATGTGAAATTGATGCCTCCAACTGAAAAGGGATCGTAAGAAAAAAAAATTCCCGCAAGCTACAGTTCATCAGGCAAGAAAATAAAGTCAAATTCTATATCATTTTCTTCCAATAACCCCTTTGAATAATAAAAAGCTAGTAATTATTCCTCAAAAATCCCTAATGGCACGATACTTTTCGGTCAATGGCTTAGTAGGTCTCATGAGGAAATGCTAAAAAAAAATAATTGGCAGTAAACAGCAAATTAACTCTAACGAAAAGAGAGAATTTTTAATTTCTGTTCCACTCCACATCCGTAAAAAAAAAGAAAAACGAACTATTTCCAGAAATCACGAACAATTCCAAACGTTAAAAAAAAAAACTTTCACGGACGGATGATCCTCGTGCGATAACAACCATTATTAAGGGCATTAAAAATCTGACAATTATTCACCACTCTCTCTCGATATTTTTCAGGGTCGTAGTAAGTGGTGAAAGACGTACGGAAAAATAAAAACAACGCGAAATATTTACCCATTGTCAAACATGACAAGAATTCGCTCGATCTTCGTACCCTCGCGTATATTAAATAAAAAAAAAAGAACCGTAAATGGCCTTGGGTCGGATGAACGGACGAGTGAAAATGAGGATTGAAACAATGGCTAAAAGAGTTGCGTCGTTGAGGAGGAAACAAAAGACAAACGAGCGGATGAATGGATGGAGACTTACGGAAACGGGTCAGTTGGAAATGTGAGAGATGGAGACGTTAAAGAGAGAGATATACTGAGAGGGGAACGAAATTCGAAAAGGAGAAAGAGAAGAGAGAGAGAGAGAGACAGCGAAAGACAGATAAACGGCAATGAAACAGTGAGTGAGGAAGCGAAGGTATGGAAAAAAAATAAAACGAGCAAAGGCATTTTATTTACGAACTTGTGTAAGAGAGAGTGAAAGGAATGAAAGAGAGAGAGGGAGAGTTGAGACAAGATGATATAGGTAGGGAAGGAATCCAACAATATTTGCAAATGGAAAGTGAAATTTTAAAGTTGAGAGGGAGAGAGGAAGATCTACCAAAAGTGAGAGTGAACAAGACACTCCCAAAATTGATGAGAATGAGTAAACTCAAAGAATAGAAAGGAAGAATAGGAAAATCAAGAAAACGTTAATAAATAAATAATAAATAAATATATCCGTATGTCACTCTCTATCCCTGACGAAGGACTTCAGCCCGAAAAGCTTCCGAATTTGTGTTGTTTTTCGTGTGTTTCTGTTTTTTGTGTGTCTTCAGCACCTCCAGCGGCTCTCCAAATTTGGTAAGTGTCCACTGGGCTCCCTCTAACACCTTGTTGCCACTTTATATTATATATATATATATATATGCTTGCGGAAGAGGTAAGGTAAATAAGGATATTTAGTGCAACTAGGTCTTGAAGGAAACCCAGTAAATACTTACCGGAAGGAGAACCGCTAGGGTGTCGGAGAGACACATTTGTTGACATTGTTGGAGCTTTCGGGATGATCCCTTCGTCAGCACAAGAGAGACACAACTTTCCGGAAAGTGCTCATTGGGTTTCCTTCAAAACCTAATTGCCTTAAATACATACATATATACATACATACACACACGCATACGCGCATACATGCATACATATATATCGTTCAATTTTCTGATGTTTTAAAATACACTCAATCTAAAATGTTAATTTCTTTTTAGAGAATTATGCAATTGGTTTCCTTTATTTTGTCTGTGCCTTTTGTCTCTCGTGCATTTAAATAACGATCATTATCAGTACTTTGGGGATTATACACCATTATGTCCTTCACCAGAGTATAACATTAAAAGACGTAACTTGCAATATGGCGGCCGCCGTGAATTCACCCTTCTCTTGAAAAAAAAATGCGATCCCTGATATATAATAAATGTTGCAAAAAAAAAAACTACAAAATGCGGGTGGACGAAATGATTGGGAGGATAGATCAACTTCGAGAGATAAAAAGGGCAGTCGCGGTTTCGCGGCACAAATCGACGTAGAGAAGCAGAAGGACGGAAGTCAGAGATGAAATTTTCGAAGGCACGCGAAAGAAAGAGAAGGATACTAAAGAGAAGGAAAGATGTATGAAAGATATCGCGTGGCATCATGGCAGTTAGGATAGGGAGGGATGAGGAGGAAAAGATGAAAGTAGCGATATAGGGCGGGGGTGTGGGGGTTACGCGTCACTCATTTGAAGATGAGGGAGGGGGGAGGTGAGGGTGAAAGAGGGGTTTGGGCTCAAGAGCCAAAAAGTGATTTCCACCTTTCACCCGGCCCGTTTCCCCGTCCACTCTGTAAGCATCCTTTCGCTCCAAACCTCCTTTCCCCACCCCACTCCCCTTGTCACCTCTTCTCCCCCCCGTTCCCCCCCATCCCCTCCCCTTTCCAACTCTTCTCTCACTCCCAGTCACAATCGCTCGCTCGCACACAGAGAGCTAAAAGAAAAAAAAACCCTCGGCTAGAAGCATCAACGCCACTCAAGCACTCTTCCAAGGAGCTCCTCCATTACACCTTCAAAGCGTTTATTACCCATCAGCGCACGCTCTCCTTGCCCCTGATAGGTAGGGGGGGGGGCGAGGAGACGATGCTGGGGAGAGGTTTTTTCACACTCGATTAAAAACCGTAAAAGGAGGCGGAGCCGGAGATCCTAAATTACTCGAGATGCCAAGTGAAAGAGGGAGGATGGGGGAAATCACGTGATGCGTCTCGCGGCGCCAAAGATCATGGAGAATTTATTAAAACAAATAAATAAATAAAAGAAAAGTAAAGGGCGAGCCAGTTTGGGAAGGTCATTTTTGTCCACTCTCGGCAAAAGTGGTGGGGGGATGGGGTGAAAAAAAGGAGAAGGGGGGGGGGGGGGGGGAGGACACAAGTCCCTTCGTTTTGTTCCTTCCATCGCTCCGAGAACGTGTAAGGTCACCTTGTATCTATTATTGTGGCGGGAGAGATGCAAAGCGAAAAAAAAACTCTTATTCGATCGATAGGAGTCGTCGTTGAAATTTATTTTACCCGCAAAGGGAACTATAACGTCTTACGCGAAATAGGAAAAGGAAAAGTTTGGGGTAGACCGTACGGCTCTTTTATGACGACGCTAATTTCCCCCCCCCCCTCCCCCCCCCCCTCTCTTATTCGAGACGGACGACGAGTTTCGCGACGATCGGTTGTCACAGGACGGCCCTGAATGACATCGACAAACACGAATTGGGGGGATAAAAATATTTGCATAGTTCTTAAGGCAACATGAGGATGTTAATGACGTTTTTTTTCTCCGGCACTTTCATTGCTGACGTTCTTCCTAGGGTAAACTACCTGATTTTTTTAGGTGTGGAATATTTCAGCGAGAGTTTTTACATTCTGGAGCCGTGACATTTATTGATTTTCGGGCGGCGGATCCGTGTATTTAAACAAGGAGTTACCGTATTAAGTGTTATGAATTGCCATTCGTTCCTGTTCGTCCCTAATGGTTTTTCGTGGCTGAAATATTTTCCACGGCAACCGTCCATTTCACCGCAGCTCGGCTTATTTAATCCAGATATTTTCTCACGAAGAAGGCTTGCCACAGATATTTTCATGGTCATATACTTCTCGCTCACTAGCATGCTCCGATAAATATCCTGAACGTCCGGTCCCATCTGGCATTAGGTTTCCCAATAAGAATCATGGGACGTTCAATTATTACAGACGTCGCTCCCCTCATTCCTAACTCGCAGATGGCCATCCAATTGCCATTTGAATGTCCTCACACTTCAGTTGAATTATATGTCGGCTATATATTTAAAAATGACACGTATGATTCAGAAATACTCTTAATAACTGTATTACGTAAATAAATTTATTTGCTATAATGAAAGTGTCCCTTTATGTGCTTAAAAATAGGTAATAAAAAGAAAAACTTTTAAGCAAATAATTGTTTTCTTCTTCCTGTTTTTCATACTTAGCGGGAATAATAGAGGCAAAGATTTTTCAACTATGCATAGCAATGTAAAACAGCTGTCCTTCATAATAGGTAAAACTTTTTACGTAGGGTAAAAAGTATATCAAACCCATACTAAGATAATGACTCATTTGATTTTAATTATTCGAACCGCTTCTCTGTTTTCTACGAATTTTTTTCAACAAACTACCGAAAATTGAGATTGTTTTCAAACTAAATCTAATACTCGAGTATTTTTCCGACGAAAATATAAAACGATTGGAAATTAGAGACGGTAATTTACGTATGATGAGTGTTCGTTAAGAGGTCATACACATTGCTTGGCGGGTTCACAAAAATTATTCTGCGCTATAATTCTATTTAGCGCATGTATTCGTTTGGAAATTTATGGCTGTCAATGGCACTCATTTTTCTCTGAAAATATTGCCTCGAATACATTGAGCACCTCTTATAAGAAACGGGAACGAAACCCCACTAACATAAGAGTATAAGACACAACCAGCCCAACGATTTCTACAGATAAACTAGGAGAACTGCGGCAATTGATTATGCGACCCACTATCTCCCGCCCACCATCCACGAATTTTCCCATGGAATCACGACAGATACGGCCAACTTACGTCTCATTCTCCTTTATTAATATGTAACAAGCTGCTTCAGTAAGACCGGTAACTTTTCTTCTCCCATAAACACATCCACTTCCACAGAAAGATTACCTTCTTTTTTTTTATAATCTTTCGAAGGCGAGATCGTTCACCTTTGGCCCGCGTGTGGCTCTTGGCCTACAAAAATATCTACATCGTTGGATGCTTCGTCGAATCTTTCCCTCCGGGGCCCGTAATAACACGAGCCTGCAGAATGAGGAGGAGAGGCGTGACGTAACTCAATATTTCTCACTCTCTCATGTCTCCCGGGGGAGGGGGGGGGGGTCATCTCCCATTCCTCTAGCCCGTTGTTTCACGTCACCTCGGCCCTACGCCTCCCACCGCTTCTTCGTCTTATTCCCCCTTCCCTTCCTCCCCCACTTAAAGGACCCTATCACACTCCACGCTGATTTGTTTGGGACTTTCTTTCCGCATTCGTGAAAGCTCGCCGAGGCGCCCCCAACGAGTCGTCGCGTGGCCAAGAGGGATAGATAGGAGGCGACGTTGCCGATTTGACGACCACACACGCGTGTCGATTTCTATAATTTAGTGATGTGGGTTAGAGGAGGAGGAGTGAGTTAGGCGTAATAGTGACACGCATGTAAAAATATCCGATAGGTGCCGTTATCAAAAAAGTAAGGTAAAGAAAGAGGCGGGTTGAAATGTGGTAGATTTAAGGGTTAGCTCTCTCGCAAGAGTTGAAATCTCTTATTTAACGTTCAATTATCACATACGAAAAACTGAATCCAAACGTTCTCGGCGGATCGATACATATTTCCCTCCGATTCCTCTCGTATTCATTAGTATTCTTCGACATATATACTAATATCTCGTAATTTAACATCAAATTATTTCCATTATCAACAACACATAAAAATTTCAATTCTATTACGTAAAATGTACAACATAGTACTCCATAGTCTAAATTTCTCCATAATAAAATCGTTTGTCTCGCTATACGTATCCCGGCGAAATTACACTATCCCTCGTGTCTCTTTATCGGGAAAGCAAACGGAACATCTCTCGACGTCCTGGTAATAATTCGCATCACGCTTTTCAACAGCTCGATCAAAATCGCAATAACTCGTTTAATTTCCTTGAGCGCTCGAAGTTACTTTCGTCTTTACTCCATTGTGAAAAATTCACTTTCCTGTTGACTTTTAGAGAAGCTTGTTTGTATGTAACACCCCGTGAGAAAGATGTTTTCAAGGTTGCATAACATGAAGGATATCTGGGGCGCATAAAATTAAGAATATGAAATTAAAAGTTCTACCCTGTTGCAACTGATGTTTCAGTGGCTTTCGTCAAGAAACATTCAAGTATTAAAAAACTTTCACCTACAGCCGTAAGAAATTGGTAAAACCAGATGTGTGTTTTGGCTACAAAGCTGTTATCAGTGATTATCTACAAGCATTTCATACTACACAATAATTTTAAAACCTGATTAAAAACAAACGGCGATCCCAATAATTCTTCCTTGAATAAAATTCGCGTAAATTCAAACGTTACCCCTGACAACGTTACTTTTTATGGGTTCAGTTTCTCTTAGTATGAATCGGAAAATAGTTCCTTGCGCACAAAGCGTTCGAAACAAACTCACGATTCGATCCGATAGAATAAAAACTACTCCCCGACATTTCGATCATCCTCCTCTCTCCCTCTCGCAGGTCACCAGGATTTAAGACCTTTTGAGAAGCGTTTTCACCGCAAGCGCCATTACGGGCACCCTACATCAGCTACGCTCGCGGGATTATAATGGGGACGAATTTACTCTGCAATCACGTCACATCAACGTCTAAGGACTAGACGCTTTGAATCAACCGAGCTTCAAATCCGACCTACATACACCGAGCCCTACTTATAAGAACGCATAAAAAAATAAATAACCCTGATCGAGTAGCTTCTTCGTGACGGCCTTCGCTGAATGGCTGTAATAGCATAAAAAAATATTCCAGGGTGATAGACAGAGAGAGGGAGAGAGTAAAAAAGAAGCGAGGTTCACCGCCCAAAATTAAAAAGAGCGGAAAAACAAACCGCGATGCGCGGGGGAGGTGGAAAGAGCCATCCTCCCGGCAGCGCCATCGACGGCCAAGAGGAAAAACTTCCAGTCAAAGGAGTCGCATCGAAAACTCGTTCCCCATAACGCAGCGTAAATATTCATGGTTCTTTGAGGTCTCATTCCTTCTATAGCGGGGCGACCTTTCCCTTCCACGTAGCCTCTCGTTGGACGCTCCTCCCGGATAAGGTTCACATTATATTTTTTTCCTTCCACTTTAGTTCGAATCGCGTGGACATAAAAAAAGAAGGAACAACGTGACGGCAATTGTGGGAGAAATAAACAGAGAGGGGGGAGGAAGAATCGGGAAGCGAAAAAGATGAGCTCTTAAAGAGGACGACTGTTTGTTTTTCGAAGAGTCGTTCAGGATTGGCACGTAACGAGAAAGCCTTTGAGCGGATTGCGATCACGTCACTTTGGGGGGGTTTACCCGGGTCTCGCGTTACGTGAGGCGACATCTGCCAAGGTGGTGGAGAAAGGGAGGGCCACATCAGACCCGCGCGAGCATTTTATACGGCCCGCGATGCCATTACGAAAGCGAACCATGATAAGCAACGCAGACAATTTCGTATTTTTTTGGTTAAAATTAAAAAAGGAAAACCTTTTCTTGTGAAGTTTAGACGATAAAATATTATCAAATATCGATTTTCACAAATAGAAACTATCGCATTCTCCCAAGTAACTTCCGATGTGGACCATAATGTGGCCCGCGGAGGCATTTTCATCTGTTAATGCGGCCCACCTAAGCAACTGCAACTGCTTATCTCGTCCGAAGTTTCCCCACCCCTGCCTTAATTAAACACTTTCAAACGTGGATGAAAGAGGGAAAATCGGTCGCATCACTTGCCTCCGCGCGATGAATAGCGGTTTTTTAAAAAAAATATATGGAGAACCCTTCTTGGGGACCGGAGAGAGTTTGGAATGTAAAAATCGAATCGAGTGTGTGTCGGCAGGTTGTGCAAGGGATCATACAATCCCTAATTAAGGCGTTCGCCGTAATTGAAACCGTGTAAAGGTTAATACGAGGAGGAGCGAAATATACTTCGGGTGCTGATTAAGTATTGGTTCTTCTTTTTTCTCGTGGGAGAACATCACTTTCGAAAATTGGAAATTAAAAGAGGAATATCTTCATAAAGATCACGCTAAAGAGAAAGGATTCGGCGGTTACATTTAGATTGAGCAACGTATTAAAAAAAACTTTCCCCCATCGAATCTCGAAAGGATTATTTATATACGAGAACATTCATGATCATGATAATATTCTTTCGTAAAAGAATAAAAAAATGAATAACTACTACAATGCATAATAATACTTTTCATTGAATTGTATGAATTACCATAAATGTATTTGTATTAATGGAATCGAAAATAAAGGCAATCCAGCCACGAAACGGTTGCGAATTTCTTTTAGGAGTCAGTGATCGATTAGTCAACACTGAGGTTGATTGTTTCGCAGCAGAAATGGTTCTATAGTTTTTCCAAGTAACTTATGGCTATTAGCATTATTATGAATTGTATTCGAGACTAAATGTGGGCTGGATAATTTATTCTCGGAATGTACATTATTGTTGTAAAAACCTTCATTCCGAAAATACCTGCATAATACTAGTGAGAGAGATGAGATTTAAAAAGGAAAATTATCTCAATATTCTACCACATAATTATCATTTGTCAGTTGATAAAATAAAATGATGAATTCATGTTGGATTGGTATCTTTCTGTATGATATCAGAGACATTATAATAATTTAATATCAAAAGATGACCCCCATCCCCCGCAATTACTTAATGTTATTCACAGCTTCTACAAATTGTTTTCTGTAACCGGAGATAAATTTACGCATTTATGTTTACCTTAGTCTCCTAAATAGAGGATGCTAGTTTAAATTCCTTCTTAGCAGTCCCTTGAGAGTTAATACATTATAGAAACGCGCATCAATAGAAATAAAAAAGCAGGAAGAACAATTTGATTGAGAAGCGTCTAAAAAAACTCGATGACAGTCTCTCACTTCTCAGACACTCAGTAATCAAATAAAAATTTTCCTCTCCGGAGCCGCAGAGGTTTTGAGGGAAAAGTCAAATAAAAATAGACAAAGCTTTTCAAAAATTACGAACTGTCAAATTTAATTCTGCGTAATGGCAGAAAAAAATCATCCGACTTCCTGAAACCACTAATACATTTCTTTAAACGGCGCCCTTTGAAAAAATGCTGCGCGGTCATTATCTGCTGCTTAGAAGGAGCGGCGCGTAAAAATATATAAAAAAGTGAAAGTAAAGTTTCCTCTCTTCCTTCCGTATCCGATCGCCCCGAGCCAAATTTGGCCAGCTCGCCTCGAAAGCCCAACGAGTTTTAATGACAGGAAGAAGGGGAGGAGGAGGGGATAGAGAAAGAGATAGAGAGAGGGGGGGGGATGAAACAGACGCAACGGTTGCGCGTCTATGGGGGCGATTTCCTCGAGTGGGTTTTCGTGTAATCGCGAGATGATTGATTTCGACCATCAAAACTGCCCCTCTCTCTCGTACCTCTGTATCTGTAGCCCCGGCAGACAAATGAGGACGCCCAATGTCAGGGGCTCGATGCAGATTTATCGCTTAGAAATTCTACCGGTTATCTTTAGGCTATTCGGTTTGAGTCACCGATTAATTAATTCATTTAACGAGCCTGATAGTGTATTTAAGAGAGATAAGAGCCTTGACTTTGGTGGAGTTTAGGAACCTGGATATTATGCAAGAGAACTCATTGATTTCGACGAGATAACAGTTTATTGGCTCATGATATCTTCGTAAGTACGCGTTTGAAACTCGTAAATTACTGGCTGATATAATTTACATAACACTGAGAAACAAGAGAACTAGAGAATGATTCTCAGAGTAGAAAACAATACATGCTCAGTTACAATCCTGCTTGTTAATACTGTACCATCAAACACTTCTTCAATTCCGATAAGAACAGATACGAACTTTCTACCGCGACGTGCAGCAAACTGAGACATAACTCATGGCAAGTAAACACAAAATCATTAGCCGTAAATCTTTCTTCAAGGAATATACTTGTCCGGAGGGCTCCATAAATATTTCACGATCGGAACATCTGTAAAGGTTGACTGCCCCTCACATTACGTGAAAGTGTCCAAAATCAGAAAGAACGAAGGTATCTAAATATATATGTGTGTGTGGTCGTGTTGAGCGTGGGAGGTTATTTTTTTTAGAGTGAAAATAACCCCGACGAGGCGAGAGAGGAAATTAGTGGAAGGTGGGATGGGGAGGGAAATGGTTGTCTCTTGCTTTGGGACCATGGGCGTATCGGGAGAAATTATTCCCTCCCTCCCCCTCCATACCTCGCCATCCATCACCACTTTCCCTCCGACTGGAGTGAGAGGTGGAATTTCAGTCGGCGGAGAGAAAGGAGGGGAGGGGAAGAGGAGGAGGAGGGGAAGGAGGTTGAGAGAACTGAAGAATTGGGCAGGACTCGGAAAAGTCGCGAGGTCCTTTAAGATTGGGTGGGGTGGGATAAAGCTGTCGTTAGGGTTGAAGGAGCGTGCATACAACCACGGGGTGAAAGGCAGGGGGTGTGGTGCGCAAGAGAGAGAGAGAGAGCGAGAGAGAAAGAGGAAGAAAGAAAGTTGAAGAGAGAGTGTGTGGACGGACAAAAAAGAGGATGCTCCGAGTCGAACCGAAGATTTTACAGCCTGTAAAAACAAATAATATATTCAACTCCCGCGGCCATTAATTGGTCGAATTACCACATGCTCGCTTCAAACACAGGGCATTGATCTTCGCTCGTAATTTACCGTTATGATAAGGACCTTCGAAAAAAATATCGATGAATCACCGCTAAAACGAGAAGTAGGTATCTCATGGCTGAAATATAGGCCTAACTCAATCGATGGTGGGATTGCACGTCGATACATAGGTATGATTTATGTTTGTGGAATATAGAAAGTTTGGTGGAATAAAGATTTAAGGAAACGTAAAGAGAGAGATGAAGAGGTGGTAAAAATTCCGATGAACATGGACTGCTGGTATAATATGTGTATGTAGTTGTAATAGAACAAGAGAAATCAACAGAAAGCCTTAATGAACTAAAATATCGGCCGAGAGTTGAGCAAATTTTCGCAACTGATAAAATAGTATTGGTACACTTTCATCCTAACGATTCTTTTCCAGAGCTTCTCCGCATAAAACTCGGCAAACTACAAGCCAAGGTGTCAATTATCTAAAACACCACTAATCCTATTGTTTTGGAGTATCCTTAAGAAAATAATCTTTCTCTTACGAAATTTTGGGCACTTAATGAACTTGAATTATCCTCGCTATGTTCTCATCCTTTGAAATTCGGTGTACCAATTCCAAGCAGAATTCTTAGCAATCGAAATCTTCAATTTTCAATTCACTTCGACACTAACTGCTTGCGAACATCTTTTGATCACTCCAAAAGACGTAGAAGAAACATTTTTTCTCGTTCGCGTTTTGCGAATTCTGCCTCTTTACGCTAAATTTACTCTCAATGCCGATTCTCTTCATCTGTCATTTTCTCCAATTTCCTGAAAGGGAATCCAATGTAGAAGTTTCCGTGCGTCATTGCCGTTTTTTTATATCGAGAAACCGAATTAACAGAAGTCTGGAGAAGATTGGGAGGAGGGTAGGGGAAGGAGGAAGAGGGTGGAAGGAAACCAGAGTGCGGAAGGACGACGGGAGAAAGAAATCGAAAGCGGAAAAAATGGAGCGGCGGACAAAACCGGACACGCCACGAAAAAAAAAGAACGACGAAAATATTGCGGAAAAAAGAATCGGTTTCTCTCTTTCTCTCGACCTCGCCAATTTGTTCGCAGTTGATGAATCGAGATCTGAAGGAGAGAAGTAGAGAGAGAGAGAGAGAGAAGGTAAGAGTTATGGACGGAAAGAGATTTCAAAAAAAGGTCTTCTCGATGGTCGCTTTACAGAGCGAACACTGCATTATTTCGGAGGAAATTCCTTTTTTTTTCACCTCTTTCTAGCGACGCGACGGGAAGAACGAAGGACGCTCATTTGGGATGAAGGTCGAAGAGAAAGAGAGAAAGGGAAAGAGGGCATTTTCTGAATGGTGGGAAGAGAGGCTTTTTATCGGAAATATCTTCTACGTTTTCGTTTGAATAAATATTCAAAATTTTCTGGCTCATCATTTTTCCGTATGCCGCAAAACGATTCGATTCTATCAATTTTCCTCTTTTTTTAAATTAGGTTTGTTGTGCGGGTTGTTAATATCGAATACATTAAAAAGTAACAACTTTTTCTCTCCGTTTTATTTTCGCACAAAAAAGCCGTAAAAACCTAATACGAATTACCCACATTGGGGAGTTTTTCGAATTGTTCTAGAATAATTTGAGGGGAAAATTTAAAATGAAAATTATCAAAATAAAGAACCAATGAATACGATACTGACGTAGAACATGATTTTATTTAATGGCAAGAAATTTTATAAATTTCGAGTAAGGTCGTTAGATTAATGTCTATTTTTTAAGGTTATAATAATCACCTTGAATTGTTTCAATGGAAATAAAATCAGATCAAAGAGATTCAGACTTGAGGTAAACATTTTCGAGAGTGCTTGAAAAAATCACATGGTCACACAACCGCAGCTCGACATAAAAACGATCCGCAACTGGCTACTATGTCACGTCCTTTTATTTATCACGACCACACGTCCGTTCCGTCAATTTTCAATCGCTGTACCCGTTGAGTCGATTAATCGCCGAAGGAAACCATTAAAAACACATTTAAATCATTCCCTACGAGACCGACCTCGCGGCCCGAAAAGTAGAAAAGGAATAGAGAGAGAGATATCGAACGGGACAGAACGCTTTCGATTGGGCAAACGTAATCAACAAGTCACTTCCATCCTCATGGAAGAGAGAGAGGGGAGAGAGAAAGGAGGGGGGAGAGAGGAGGGGAGAGAGGAGGGGAGAGAGGAGGGGGAGAGGAGGGGGGAGAGGAGGGGGGAGGGGGGGAGAGGGGAAAGAGGAGGGGAGGGGGGAGGGGAGGGGAGAGAGAGGAGGGGGAGAGATAGGAGAGGGAGAGATAGGAGGGGGGAGAGAGAGGAGGGGAGAGAGGAGGGGGCAGAGAGAAGAGGGGGCAGAGAGAGGAGGGGGAGAGAAAGGGGGGATAGGGAGAGTAAAATCAAATTCATAAAAACGCAGCCCCGTGGTGGAGGATGGAATTATCCCGGAGGATATAATGCCAGGAAACCTTCCTTTAGGATGCGTTTTATGAGACAGATAAAGAGAAGGGAAGTTATCTCTCTTCGTCTTCTTTCTTATCCAGCCCCAATCTTTTAAAGCTTTCCCTTACGGCGACGAGCTCCAAAGCCTTTTTCCAAAAGTTTTTATTCCCTCTGCTACTCTACTACGACAATCCCTGCGTATCCCAGTCCATCTCAATCCTCTGCTTCTCCTAGCATGAAAGCTCCTCTCTCTTATCCCCTTCCAGATCCCTCTTACTGTTCCTCTCCCATTTCCCAAACTCCATCCATTCCACCCTCCAAAATTATTTTCCCGTCATCTTTCATACACTCACCTCCATACCATTTCTCTCTCTCTCTCTCGTCTCAGAAGACGGATGATCGCCTCAGGTCTCTCGGCGATCTAAGACATCCGTTCCAGCGTTCTTTCACCTCTAACAATAAGATGACGGAATTTGCTCTCTATGGTCATTAAAAAAATAATCGACGTACTCGATTCTCCACTCGCGCTTTGTTCGCTTCTTTAGCGATGGTCTCTTATGGTACGGCAGGTGTTTGTAAAGAAAGGATATGTAGACACAGAGCTCGTAAACCCTGAACAGTGGAGAACGAGTAGGTATCGGCAAGTCCTGGGGGAAGGAGGAGGGTCTAAGGAGGTTGGACAAAAAGAATAGATAACAGGAAGTGCAAGCAGATCAAGTCGTTAAACGTTTTTATCACGATGCTTGTTTGTTTTTCTTTTACAAATCTGTCCTTGAATTTCTCCATCTAGCTGTGTTCCTCCTCGCTCTGTTGTTGAACTCTGTTTTTTTAATAACAAATTTTCGTATCAAGCTTAATCACGTGTTAAACGAAATAATATTTCCTACCTTTCGATTTTCACTTAAACCTAAATTACATACGAATAAAATAGGAAATATTATCCGACATGAAAATGACATTGAATTCGGCGTTTTTCGCCAAACATAATTGGAAAGCTGATGCACGAGTATTTTCGGATGGAAAATCGCCAGGAGCCACTGATTTATGCATTATTCATCATACTTATTATCTAAATCTCTTTCCACTTTCCCAACGTGGCGCATTGCGTGTTCAGTTACCAAAAAATATCTTTCAAATTTCCTGAACATAGTTCCATTGAACTCCATCCGAAGCATCGAGGGCATAGATGCTATCATTTTGCATGAATTATAGTACTTGGCTCTCGAGTCAATCCGTTAATCTCACTTAACATCTTCTTAGGCTAACAAAAATACGGAAACATTTTTGATGACATCCGGTAAAGTTGACCCGTCAGGTCGGGAACAATACGCTTTTATAACAGCGAGGAACTTTAAGCAAGACGAGGACTAGCGAGAATTGGGTTCAAATGGATTACATTACTAACGCCCTGTGATTGAGACAGCTGGGAAAGATCTGTAGACTGCCGGAGAAGTCGAAATGGGAGGAGGTTGGGAAGAGAGGAAAATAGAGCGAGAGAAACACGTAGAGAGAGGGAGAGAAAAATGAGAGGGAGACGAAGGCAGGAAAAGGAAGAGACGAGAAAGGGAGGAATAAAACAGAAGATGATGCAGGAGAGATCGAAGAAGTCGGATGGAAGATCGGAGGAAGGGGAGAGAGCGTGATAAGGAACGAGGGAAAAGAGTGGCGAGGAGATGAGCGGAGGGAAGCAGGATGCCAGGGAGAAAGTGAGACGAGGAAGAGCGGCGGGGATGTGTAATAAGAGGAAATCAAAGAACCCGAGGGACAGCACGGAGAGGGGGTAGGGGGGGGGGGGGAGGCGGAATGGGGGAAGCGTTTTGAGAAGAAGAGAGTCGGGAGAACATATCGGGGGAATGGAGAACACCTACTCATCAGCGTCTCCTCCATCCCCCTTTTCCCCTCATCCCATTCCACGCCGAAATAAAAACAGCGCCATAGAAGCGAATTGAAGTTGGCTCCTGGAAGGAGGAAGAGGAGAGGGGAAGATGGGGATGAAGTTGAGCCATTAGCGAAAGATTGCTCACAATGGAGCATCAGAGGAGGACGAGATAGGGGGAGGACGACGGGGTGGAGAGGGAGGCGAAAGAGAGAGAGGGGAGATCTCTATGTGAGACCCAATGACGGGCCAGACTTCCCTTTCACCATCAGGCGAATCTCTATTCCTCCTCTTCGCCATTAGCTTTCCAAAGGCACGATCCAGAGTTGCGTACACAGATTCCCACGGTGGATCCCTCCTCCGTCTAAATCTCTCTGTTCTGACATCAGCATTTGCATTCAGGCCTCAAAATATCGAACGGGGAAAAATAAACATTGCCGAAACTCTACGGTACTGTCGCTTTATTATTATTACTATTTTTTTTATACTCTACCTCTCGTTCGGAGGCGAACAAGGGAACTCCTTTTACAGATTTAAAAAATATTTTTTCCCCCGAGAAAGGAGACCGTAAGATACGCCTCAATCTTGATTTTCCATTCTCATTCATGAGGATGAATTTATTCAAGAGATGAAAGTCGCGAAGAATGAATTAAGCGAGGAAAGACGTGAGACACTCGGGTCGTTACTGCGCTCGTCGAAATGATTTTCGCTCGAAAATTGTTTAGGAAGTTTCAAAGAGTTTAATTATTTCAGATAAATTGAACTCGTGGAGAAAATACGCACTTATAAGGAGGGTGTCGCGGAGTTCTAGGAATATTAATCAATAGCCAACGTTAATCACTTCTAGAAAGCGATGATTGGAAATTAAGATTAAAGCTATAAACTCCTAAATTGAATTTTTCGGTTCAAACAAGTATTATATTTTGTGGTGAGTCATACTAAATGGATATCGTCTATTGAATGTCTTGCGACTTATTTATGAAATTCCAACGACTTGAGAATAACTGACGTAATCCTTTGATACGGAACTGCTGTGTTAAGTTACCGCATTGAATAATCATAGAAATATTAATTAAATATTGCAGGAAAATTGTAATTTTGTAATTTTTTAATTCTTAATTAATTAAAATGAAAGAAAAATTTCCTTCGGCATAATATATCAGCATAAAATCGATTAAATCGCTCCACCTTTCCTACACTTATAGTGAAATTTAAATATAAAAGATATGGGAGCTTTAATGTGGATTCAAAACGTTTTTGTAACTTTTATTATAATGACAATGGAATAATTTTAAGTTCGAAGCATTCGCTCTAAAACCTAAACGTCCTTATTTGATCAATATCCTTAAGGAATAAACCGTTGACGAAGAGAAACGAATTTTTCCCCTTCGGTGCGATTCATAAACACCCACGCACTTACACACCATGGTCCCCGAAACAATTTCGCGCGGTTTGTACGAACACCGAATGAAGCGCTAACTCCTCATCAACAAACAAACGAATCAGGACGCGCGCAATATCGATCTCGAAAAGGAGGGGAGGAGAGGAGGAAAAAAGAAGGTGAAAGTCAGTCTCGCTGTCGTGTTACGACGACTCCCGCATCCTTAAATGGATCTTCGCATTTCTCCTCCTTTGACGTTCCTCTTCTCACGCCAAGTCGTCCGCAAACCAAAGAGACGTCTATTTCTCTCCCAGAGGGAGAGAGAAGGAGAGAGAGAGAGATGCGGTGCAAAGCCAATTTGCGCCTCGTGACGATCCAATTGGTGCGTGTGCACCACGGCACGTCAGGAGTCTATTGGGTAGGGGGGAGAGGAACAAGGGTGAGAACCTAAAGAAGAAGAGTGAGGGGAGATCTGAAGGCTGGAGGGAAAAAAACTCGAGGAGATATCTCGATTCGCTTTTTTTTGGCACGCAAAATCCCTGATTGTTTTTCTTTTCTTTTTTTTTCGCTACCAAAACCTCTTTTTTTTTATCAGTCTCCCACGCACCAACCATCCGGCTCCTTTTCACTTGTCCCATCCATCCTCCCCCAACTTTCCAGTCTCCCCTGTAAAAGAGCGACCGATCTTCGGCATTTTACGAATGCGGGAGCATATTTACGATGTGGGAGGTTAAGGAAGAAGAAGTACTCAGAGGAGGAAGGGTTTACTCCGATTGAACCAGGGATGAGCGTCTTAAGAGCGAAAGTTTCTCTATTTGCTCCACGGAACTGCATTTTTTTTTTCAAAGCAGAAGAATGGGTCTCATCATGACCGCACTCTTCTAAAGGGTATCGGTGGATCTAAATGGAACCTCATAAAAATCTACTCATGATATGAAGAGAAAGCTGGTTTGATAGGAGGAAATTTAAGAATGGGTGGGTGGGGGATAAAGAGGGTGGGAAAGAATTGGATAAAGAGACGGGACGTGTTTTCAACCGAGTGTGAAATTGGGCGGAACGACGACGGAACTGTTTACGGATACGTTGCTCAAATTGTATCGGCAGATGCAAAGGACGCGCCTCGAAAAAGCAGATTGATAGGCGAAATTACAGAGCGAAATTTTCGGAATAACGGACCCGTTAACTGTTATCGTTTTCAAAATGAAATATATGTACGTCGTGCTGAAAAGTCAGAAGAACCGATTTTAATGGGTCCCGGAAACGATAAATAATAATTACAGGTGATGAATGGGAAAACGTGATATGAATCTTAGAATTTGTTCAGTTTATTCTGGATTAAGTTTCACTTTTTAATCTTTTGGTAGAGTTGTTTTCACTGAAACGATAATTTCGTATATCGGTGCAACAGTGAGGTAGTCGAAGGTGGATTTAAAAAAAAAACCTTTCTTATCCTCTTCTAATAGGTTTGAAAATTTTGGCTCTCCATACCCTAAAGGTATGTACACATATGAGCACATTTCGGAGATATTTAACTTATTCTTAATTTCCAGTATACAGCCCCACGACCATGTAGTGGTGAATTCTGTGAACATATTCAAAATATAATTTAGGGCAATAAGGACGACTGTATTTAGTGCGCGGCACTTAAAAAATTACTGCGCGGCCGCACAGTCGCGCAGCTTAGAGTGAACCATGTTTGTGGGGTCTGATACATATGTGCAGTTTCTCGCGATTTTCCTCATCCGAAAATTGTGAAGAGGCTTTCTCTGTAAGGAAATTCAGATGTTAATCGTTCGTGTATTTTTACTTTCTCCATATACATAGTATAGAGAAAGTATTGTATTCATGAAAAAAATCGAATTCGAGGCCTCCAACGGAAATACACGTTTTGCGGTACCTAGAACACGTTTAGACTATTTTCGGAATGATGTCTGTGTGTGTATGTGATTATGCGCGCTCTAACTCGAAAAGTACTTGCCATATCATTACCAAATTTCATATATAACACTTTGGTATGAGCACGAAGAGCTGATTAGTTTTTGAACAATACCGGTTATTCGAAACCCGATTCGGTTTTTGCGATATTTCTCCGGTAATACTTCATTATATTATACATCGACCATTACAAAAATGTAGAGAATGTAATTTCCTACAACTTCATTTAAAACAATTTTCCATAGCAGTTATCGTTTAGGAATTACTTATAAATAATCGTTTTTTTCGGTTTCAGTCAAATCTTTCCTTTAAAACGTCGTTATTGGTAATCTTCGTGAGGACCAAAGCTGTAGAGACTAATATTTCTTTCAAGTTTTGACTGAAACAAATTTTCGTAGAAACTTCCATTTATTAGATTATTAATTTAATCGTAAATTTCCTGTATACAGCGCCACCACCATGTAGCGGTGAATTCTGTAACCATATTCAAAATATAATTTACGACAATAAGGACGACTGTATTCTTTTACGATACGAAATAATAATTTTGCCTTATAATGCTATAATAATTTAAATATCTATACCCCAAATATGGAGAAAGTCATGTGTTGGCCACATCAGATTTTATTTACTATACATCAATAGTAACAAAGTAAGAACTTTTCCTTCGGATTTTAAATATATTGAGGGCAAATAAATGATGAAATGCCACGAATTTTGCCTTTGAAAGAGCAAATTTCACGGAAAAGCCTAATATCTCACAATGAAATCAAATTGTGACCATCGACCGATACAAAAATAAAAAATGTTTATATTTGACTACTTTTTCATCGGCAGAAAAATAAGTACCCGGTTTATATTACCGTAAACATCCCCTTCCCCGCAGTCTTCGCCAATGCCTGAAAATAGACTAATGGTCCTCGCGTTTTTCTTAGTTGGCCCTCTTGAAAGTATGCAATTGAAGCGAAAACACGAATATGGAGGAATTTATAATAATAGAAAGTGCTGAACGCGTACATTTTTTCAGCTAGATATTCAGATCGTATTGTAAAGACTCAAAATTTTTCTGCATGCGCAATGATATTAAAACTTAAGCTCCAAAAATAAATAGAATGCCATGATTCGCAATGCATAAAAAAGACATTCGATGGAGAATTTTAAGTTTTCAACTGTTAAAAGCAAAGTTTCAAATATTTTCTGTTTGCAAGGTTGTAGGATAAAACCATTAAAATGTTTCACTGTATATAAGGAAAAGAAACATTCAACATGCAGAGAGATGCGAGCGAACTACAGCGTTTCAGAGTTTTTCACTCATAACGCGATTTCGTTGAAACGCTGAAATTGCTACGATAAAATATTATTCCAAGCTATTCGTGTCGAATTCTCACGAATTACACTGTGATAAATATAGTATTGCACGTGTTTAGAAAGAGAAAAATTTGAAGAGAATATCCAGTGGGATTGGAGACGAGATTTCAGAAATACATACAATCTAGAAATAGTAGGTATGAAAATTTACCTCAATGTCAGCTAAAATTTCATTTGAAAGCGAATTAAACTTAAAAAAGTGAAATGGCAGAATGCTGGTGAGGTAAGCCGAGGAATGAAAAACGTTCAAAAACATTACAAGGAAATTACAGTGACAGCAGATTATCTCCGCGATGAATAATAACCTCCTATATACCTAGATGGCGAATGACGCAAGTCTAAAGAAAGCTTCTTTGGAGAAGAAAATTAGTTGATTGTTAGCGATACAAATCCTCCGTTAATTTGAAAAAGGGAAACCCCAAAAAAATAGGTGAATCCTACGTAACGTGCAGTGAGAGTGACAGAATAATTGGATAAAAAGAACATTACTCCGCGTCTCTTAGAGATTACGAGTTGATTGAGTACTACACTACTATGCGAATCCCGGTAGTTTATAAGGAAACCCAATTAGGGAGCAAGAAACAAACAACGAGGCATCTCTCTCCGAAAGCGGATGAGGAGGAAGAGGGGGGAGGGGGAGAGGGGGGTGGGAGGGAGAGGGGGGGAGGAGAGAGAGGGGGCAGGGGGAGGGAAGGGAGGGAGGAAAGAAGCGAGTCGGTGGAACTGCAAGATCGAGGGAGGTCAATGGTCATTTTCTCTCTTTCCCATGCAATTCGTGCGAGAACTCGTGACCTTTTCGGGACTGCGATCCGTAGGGCAGCGTTGCCAAGCGCGGGTAGGTTATAATGAAAAGAAAACGAAGGAGAAGGGGTCTAGCACCTTTCACCCTTTCTCCCACCCCCTCCCCATATCCCTCTCCTCTCACCGTATCTCTCTCATCAATACTTCTTTCTACCCTTTCCTACAGGACGAATGGGACACGTGGGCAAGGTGATCGACCGCCTTTCAATTGTTCTTGAGAGCGACGAAGAGAGTCGCTCGAGCATATTCCACATATCATCCATCCATCCTTCATCCTCTCCCGCGTCCTTCGAGACCAAGTAGAAAGAGAGGAGTGAGTGAGAGAGAGAGGAGGGACGACGCTAAGGCATTTTTACCTACTGGACGAACTCGGACAGGAATTCGATGACGAAGCGTTGAAAAGAGTGGGTTAGGCTGCGAGAACTCCGCCAACCGTCGCCCAAAAACAAATCTTTAAAAGGACCTTGTTAGTATGATAAATATCTCGCTTTAGCGCCGAGGAATCACCCTCTTCGAGGAATACGGGATAAAAAGAAAAGAATTCGAGGGGGACGTCAGTTGAATACATCCTCTCTGAAGAGGGCGAAGGAGGTCTTGGAAAATGCGGCAGTTTGTCTTGCGTCTGCTCATGTCTGGCTTTTAAAGAGGCGTGATGTGATACAAGGACTTTTCTTACGTGACGAACAAGGTGGAGGACGCGAAAACACTGATTAATGATGACAAAAACCCGGATCTTGGGATTTTTAAGGTAAATTATTAACGAAAAAGAAAACTTTTTAGATTAAGAACTCGACGTGTATAGGAAAAGTAATAACTCGAGAATTATTCCTGAAATCGAGTTCCGAAAATTACCAATTCACCGTAATCGGTAAATTTTGCCCGGTTGGCTTATAATTAAAAATCCCAGCATGAACAATGCTTTTCCCATATGCCAAGAAGAAAAATGTTATATTCGTTTTCTTAAGAAGGCGACTCATTAGTGTCATAATTTCGACATGTATACATTACGGGACCGCAATTAACCCATTTTACTTTGTTAATGAATTATTATACGCTTTCATCAAAACCGCCACCTAGCATCCATCGTTCGCAACCCCACCACCCGTTATCTATTCAAACATTATGAAAAAAGATTAATGACCATATTTATCCATGGAGATTTAACTGCCCCAAGTTTATTTAACCCGTAGATGACGCGGCTAAAAACTTAATGGAACGTTATGAAACATTTTGTAAGAATCTACACTAATGAGATGGAAACATCCATCAAACCGGTGTAAAAACTGAGTGTGATCGAGATAATGACATTTTTATTGAATTGGTAATTAGGAAATTTTTGACGCACCTTAATACAGAAAAGATAAGAATATAATCTCGTTTTCTCTCTCGCCTGCTTTTTTTTTCATATTCCCTTGACCATATCACAGTTCTCGTAATCCGCCTGTCCCATTTGCCGACGTCCTGCGCGTTGTGCTCGCCGTTCTAAGGGCAATGTTTCTTCAGCCTCGAAATCCTTTCATCCCTTCCCTTACGCTTATGGCGTTAAATTTCGCGTCCACGAGCATGACGAGGTCTCCACAGATGAGAGTGGAAAGAGAATTTAATGCTAAAGAGGTAATTTGGGAGAAAAAAAGGGAGAAAATTCTCTCGCTGAAGACAACAGAATAACCCGCATCCGAAGATTAACCGCGATCTCTATCGAGGAACTCGGAATCTCGTGGGAATGACCATCATCTTTGTATACAAGTCGAAAAAAACTCACCCTTTCTGCCTTTTCCGCGAATTTTTTTATTTAAAGGAAAAAGAGCATTCATCTGGTCCTATCTCGGTTTTTCCAGGCAGTTTCTTATGTTTTTAAATGTAATTACCGCACCTGAATCCTAATAGTAGAGTGACTAAGCGAAACGAAATTTATTTATGGATTCCTTAAAATCATGCTGCATATAAGCGAATGTAATTTTCAAATGTTCCCGCTTGAATCCGTCACTGCCGACGACCATTTATTCTGAAAATCCCCAACTCCGACAAAAACATTCTTTTTTCCTTGTCTCATCTGCCTAACGTGCGGCGCAGAATCAAAGAATTCTGAAGGGGAATGGGTTTAAGAATGCATCAAATGGAGGACAATGGGGACATCCAAAGGGTGGCGATCGCTCCCATCGTCCCCGTCCCCCAGGTCTTGGATTCGCCATTGAAAGGGAGGCTATATTCGTTTGCTTCCTACACTCGAGATATTTATTATCCCTCTCAAGGGTATTGTTACGACATAACCGCGCATCCTTGTTCTTGGAGCGTAGAAGTTAATGTGCCGCATCACTGACCCATGAAATGCCATCCAAGTATGTTATCTAAATGGGAGCTCCCGGAACTACGCATAAACCAACTCTCCTCGTGGCACGTAAAATAACAATAAGCGTGGCATCCTCAAGCTAAACCGCAATATCTGGAAGCATCACATCTCTAAACGTCATGGCGTTTAAAGTCTCGTAGCCTTAAAATATGGACCAGATAATCCAGCGGCGCGCGCCTTTACGACGCGCCGCGAAAGATATTTCAGCACTTAAACATGCACAACGTTTAAAGATCGGGGTGGTCGAACTCGTGCGAACACCTTTTCTTCTCACGATATGACCCTGGAACCTTTTCTATTGCTCCCATGAATAGCAATGGCTCGTAGAAAGGAAAAAGAAATGATTTTCGGACCACGTGACTGACGTCTAAGTCGGGAGTGACGGATGGGCACATCCTGTTGAAAAGAGAAGGTAAAAATATGACGTTTCAGGGCGACGCAGGCAGTCGTCGTGCGGCGTCTTAAAAGGTTAACGGTCGATATGGATACGAGTGCCCGGATGTTTGCTTGTGGGGTTGTTTGCTCGTGTTGAAAGGAGTAATGTGTCTCGCTCTCCCGAGTCGGTCGTAATTGATGGGACACTTCTTCGAAGGAATGAATTTTACGAGACACGCCTAAGAAAAAGTCCAGGCACTGTTGCTCGGACAGGGGAAGAGAGAGAGAGAAGGCAAAATAAATCAAAGTCACCTTCTGGTTTTCGCGGAAAAGAAGGCCAAGAACTAATGTAATATTTCAAAGGGTTTATATCTCCAGGTTTCCGATGTTTACTAAACGCACATATGATGCTTTCACAATTTAGAAAATTTGTTGAACTAATTATTCCAAACGAAGAGAAATAGAATTGACTCTGTTAACTAAACAAGTCAAATAACACGCTTCCCACCATTCCATCAATTGAAAGCGAGTCTCAAACCTTTCCCTAAGAGCAAACTTAGTCAACTATCGATTTTGTGACTCCATTTCTTCATTAACGACAAAATATTATTTCAGTTTTGCATTATTCTTTCTTTATTACCATTATGCTTTATTTTACACTCATTACTTCTCTCCTAATCCGCCAATCTCCATTCTATAAGTCAAGAGCGTCGTCGGGCACTGATACTTGTGGATTGTCTCTCCAATGCGTTTAATACTAATCGCTCTTGGAAAGTCTGAGTAATTAACTTTTTAATACAAAAATTATAATTATTATTTTAGTGCATTCTCGTCGTTTATGCCATTTATTTCTTCCTAATACTAAACTATCATAATCATTGACAAGATTTACGGCTAAGGAAGAAATGACTGTTGATGTCAACAATTTTTTAAAAATTAGTTGAATTTAAATCGTGGAAGCTTAATTTTAGAAGAAAAATAAAATTATTGATAATTCTTTAGAATGCTTACATTCTTCTTCCGTCAGTAAAAAAATATGCGAAATCTAAAAAGTAACGATGTGAGTTGCTTCTTGGATTATATAAACAAATATCGAAAACTCGCTGGTAGGGTGAGGAGGGGGAGGAAGAGAGGGAAGAGTAATATGGACCCGAAGCTCAAAATCTTTCGAGTGCCTATTGACGCCTCTATAGTAATCCTAAAACATTTAAAGCCAATCTTCAAAACTATCCCGACTATAGAACTCACGAGAGAGTCCGTGCAAAATATTCGAGAGCCGAATTCGCTTAAATCGAGATTTCTTCTGATAAAACAGAATGGGCGATGGCGAGACCCAGAACACCTGCAGTCCTCTCTCTCTCTCTCGTCATCGCATAAGGCGAAAACATTTATCTACGCCACTCCCATACTATAAAGTAGAAAATAAATAATATCAATAAAGTCCGTTGTCACCTCCCATTCGCCTGCCACGAAACTCGACCAAGGAGGACGACGACTGCGAAAAAAAAGTCTCTTTCGGCGCCATACCGAATAAAAAATCCCTTTATTCGGATCGGTTTTCTTCGCTCACGCCTTCCCATAAACATAAGCACGCCTCATGAACGACACGCTAGACGTCGGGAAAAATGGTCTATTTGCCCTTTCCGCACCCCGTAGACACTTTTCTTTTCTCGAGAAGAGAAAGAAATCGCTACAGAAAGCATCGCCCAAACCTCCGAGAAGCTACGATTCTTCATTTTTTTCACGACGTCGCAAACATTCATCCCCATGGAAATATATCGGCTGGAAACCATAAATTCAAGAGGTTATTTCCTAAATGGATTAAGCGGTCCCCGAGACCAGAGACCATTCCGCCGGGAGGTGCGCGAGAGAGGAGGTGAACAAGGTAATCGTGTATTATCTACACCTTCGCTTTGAGTACATGCTTGAGCTCTTGGTTGGGGGGAGAGTGAGAGGTAGACGGGGGAGGGAGGGGGGTGAGGGGTGGGGAGGACGGTACTTTATAGCGGTTTTGAGGAAAAGAGTGTGGGAGTGCCCCTTGAGGAGGATGGGGGACCCGGTGGGTGTCGCAAGGATCGCCGCCGCCCGATGGTGAAAGTGACGACCTTTCGCCCAAGAGTAGCCGCTCGGGAGGAGAACGAGGTAAAGGAGGGAGAGTTGGGGGAAAGAGGGAGGGCGGGAGATGATGGGGCGAAGGGGAAGGGTCATCGAGTGGCCAGTGTTCGCACTTATGAGCGACGCATTATCTCCAATCGCCAATTCGCCCTCTGCCGTTTGATTCGGACGTCTTACGAGAGATGAGGGAAGAGGGAGAAGAGAAGCGGAATGACCGATTACACTTTGCAGTGGATCTCTGGGTCTCTATTTCTCTCTCCCTGCTTTTATTTACCTCCCCCAAAGCGGCCTTCGCGAGACTAACTGCAGGGCGTTTTTCGCGCGTCACGATTTAATATCTCGGACTTGATTCTCTGAATAACGATTATTGTGGGACAAAAAATTTCTTCAAAATGCGACAAGGTTATTAACGTTAATAGGTACTTAAATTTACTAATTATAGCACATGGAGATCTCGTGCTTCAACAGAACTGCGTTGCATATATGTATACATATTTCTTATATATGAATTGGCTAATCAACGAAATCGATTCTATTTCTAAATAATTTACGTTAAATTCGCTTAGCTGCATTAAAAACACCAGGGTATTTATCTAAATTAATTACAGGTGAAAATTTTATTTTCCATTAATATGATACCGATATTTTAAGTTGTGCAACCTTAATGCATCCTACCACACGATTTAGATGGAAGAGGCGACTCTCTCCCAAAGAAAGACGTCTCCATCAATCTATTTTCATTATCACTACGTTAAATTTAAATCTAAACCTTTTTTCAGGTACTTAAGCCGGCACAGATGCTTCGGAAAATGCTTTTGTTTCATTAGTATTATCGAACAAATAAATTTGCTATACTTGGGTAAACTTTTTTTTCTCCCTTTAAAAAGCTTCAGAGATATAATGCTCAATATGGCCATATTCCCAAATGAATACCGTCAGTTTCTTCACGCCACTAACTTCTTGCGAGAGTTTTAGCAATAAAAATATTCGCACATCCGCTGATGTTTGTTCCATGGATTCAAGTTGAACATAAATTATATTCCACATTACAACCTTTACGGTAACCTCGGTATAGCGAGATTTATGATACTCAAGAAAGGCCTCTGCGATTAATATTGAATTACACGTTTCCATAAGGAATATCCCGACTGAATAAAGAGCCGAAATATATCTAAATCAGCGCTAAATTTTCTCACAGAGTATTGAAATAAATCATCTTTAAAAATAAATAGTTTCACCGCTGTTGTAAGAAAATTATTTATAAAAGAATGAGCATAAAAATACTTCCTATTGAAATTTTTTGTACGAAAGAAACATTTGTGTTTGGTTGAAAGACACCATTTTTATTTAAGAAAAAATCGTTTTTAAGGCGAAAAGTTAATCAATAACAATTAATAAGTGTATCATTAAGAGCAAAATCATAAGAGTAGACTGAACAATATTTTCATGGCCAAGCTTCGGATTGAGAGAAATTTTAAGCTGGAGACATAGCATTATTATTACCTTCTTCGACGCATATTTTATCTGTCTTACGGCAGAAGTTAATGCACCCAATCGATATCAAAAAGGTAATTTCGAAAACAACACGTTCTTTCTCAGACAGATTAAACTGGCGCAAAGAAGCAGCAGCTCACACTGCTCAAAAGCGATCGTTAAGATGCAAAGCTCCTTGGCGTACTTTTTTTTTCGACTCAAGGTGAGGTTATTATCGCAGATTGAAAAGCTGCGCGTTCGACGGCTGCTCCGCCGCCGAAGCTTGTTTGTTCAGCCTTTGCAATTATTTTCATGGAAATTCCTTTTACCTCCAGTGCACTGCGAGAGGGTGATAGAGGGAGAAAGAGAGGCGGTCTTATGCAAGCAGAGAAAGTTGTGGTTGGATGGAAGTCTTCTTTTTGAACGATAACACTACTCGTCGTCCCTCTCCGACTGGAAGAATGTGGAATGGGATTTTTTTTTTGATGGGCCGAAGGATGTCATCGGATGGGTGACGCAAAGCCCTTTTGAGACTACTCATCCACCCTAGCGGCAAATACGTTCGAGGAACAATGCGAGTCTTTGAAGGAGTTGATGATACTGTGATTTTACGAGCGCGTAAGAAAGTGCTCTCTCCCTCTCTGGCGCGTACACCTTTGGCATCTCCCGCGAAATACTTTGTCATCGCAATTTCTATGGAATACTAGGTTATATTAACTTAAGTAAACTTTATAAACTTTTTTCTATAAAATTTGGACTCGAATTAGTTTGGATCGTGATTGAGGATCCTCTTTTGATATATATATATATATAATATGATATTTAACTTACCACTGTAGACACGTTCGAAAATTTGCAAAAACAGGGATAGATTTTGAAAATAAATTACTCAATCGAACAACTAGCGTTTCTTCTAGGCTATTCTTTCAAAGTTTTCAATATGAATTTTTTCACATTGTTGGGCTTCAAAATTTAGGCCATAAGTATATCAATTAATTTTCTATCATTCACATAGCCGCAAGTTGTAAGAACTTAAAATCGCAGGCTTCAATCATCTTCGAAGGAAACATGGAAATATCATCGAATTGAAATAATATTTCTTTGAAATATAATAAAAATACTATTATAAGAAAGATGAAACAAGTTAAAACAGTACTGTTAATACAAATATTATATGGCGATTTTTACAAGAACATCCAAAATTCAAATTTTAAGGGTACATTTTGAAAAAAATTATTAGCGGCACCATCAAAATAAAAATTGCACATTTCGAGACCAATTTTACCATGGAATATTGTACCGAGGATATGGTTCTCGAGATAAACCCTGAAAACACTTATTCTGATGTAGGTCTTCACCATTCAGCAAGCATTTTCGCCTATTTTGAAGGTACACTGGACAAATAAAAGCATTAAGTTCGTTGCAACGGTAGTTAAGTATTTCCTTTATTGAAACCCAGAAAAACTCCCACTTTTTTCGATAAAAAAAGCTATCTAAGTAATATAAAATAAAAATTATAGTAATCCACAAAACAAAAAAATTAAATAAATTTTCAAATAATTATTTACGCTAAATCTACAGTCGTAGTTTAATATTAATGGCTTTATAATATAGCCCTCTGATTCCAATTAAAAATTTACCTATATAAAAGCATTAAGCTCGTTGCCATGGTAGTCGATTGTTGGGACCCAGAAAAATACCCACTTCCGATAAAAACTAGAAATTTACGCTAAATCTACAGGGATTTGAATTCCATCTTCAAAAATAAGAAATTAAAATTTCTGAACTTTCCGATAGTTCAAGTCCCGAGCACGGATCTTGACGGGAAATAATTAAAAAACAAATATAAAACCTCTACACCGATTTACGTGTTTTCTTATGGGGCAATAATGGGGCAAAATTAGCCCCTGAAAATTTGAATTTTGACAATTTCGAATTTTCACATATAACTCTCATATATATAGTAGATTATCCTGAAAATTTGGATTCTCTAGGTTGAACCGTTTCAGAGATATCATCTGCAGAGTAGGACTGACGGGCGGACAAACAGAAAAAGTGAATACATAAAAGATTTGTAAAAGAATCGCTAATAATATAAAATCTTGTATTGGTACATTACATGATAATAATTGCTATACTATAATAGAAATATTCGCATTAAGAATTTATAGAATTAATAAAGTCTATGTTCTTTCATTCTTCAGCTTTGAATGGCTGGCGAAGAGATCCAATAGCCTTCTGGAACATCTTTCTGCGACTCTTAATTTGTTAAAATCCTGATCGCAGACGAAAATTTAGGGCGAACTAAATTTCGAGTTACGTCTTTAGTGTTTGGCTTTCCCACCCGACTAGTGGTAGTATAATCCAATGCTTTCAAGTTTTCCCCGCTCCATGGGCTATCGTACGGAATCGAGGCCACTGCCCACTTATAAGATCCTGCTCTCCGTCCGAAACTATGCTGGGGTTATTAATGAGTCTCTTCTTAAGAAATCGTTTTGAAAAAAATTCCGTCTTCGCTAAAAACGTCGTTTTGAAACATTTTCGACACATTCCCATTTTTTAGGCTTTTTCTTTTGTTTATTTCAAATTTACATATGGAGAATTTCGTTGCGGACAATTGTAAAATATGCATACCTTCGAAACGTGTGAAATAAATTGTGTCCGCTGATCTTTAGAGCGCGGAAAGTTATTATACCCGATTTTTTGAAATTCGAAAAATGGGACGAGTTATGTAGGTCATGTCTTGGGTTGTTGGTCCGATCCTCTATTATATACTCATTGGAAGCTCCAAAGAAAATATAGAAACTTGAGAAGCGGGTATAAATGCTGAAATTAATTCCAAATAAACTTATAATTTTCAAAAAGTATTGAAATGAACTGCAGATTGAGAGGGCTAGAAAATATATTCATTGTCTTCTGTTCATCAAATGTTAAATCACTGATCTTTCATTCTCTCCTTTTTTTTAACGAAAATGTCAAGGTATTTCTTATTCGTCTTTTTATTCCTGTGACCGCAAGAAATGGTAGTAATTTCCACATAAATATAATGTTTTAAGATGAAAAAATTCTGGGATAGAGAACGAGTACATAGTTTATTCGAGCCAAGAAAACAGAAGAAGCCAATAAAACAAAGATATGTAATATATTTTTAAAAAACTGAACGCGAACGAACAGAAAATAATTCAAAGAACAAATTAAGCTGAAATTTCAAATATCAGCATTGTACGAAAATTTGCCCATCAATCTTTTGCGAACAACGTCATATTACTTGGTATGCAAAAGTATTAAAAGGCAAATTATTCCGGCTTCAATGCTTCAGCGACTCTTTTAAGTGGGTAGAAAAGATGCCCGAGAGAGGTTAAATCCCCGACACTCTGTAGTCAGAGAAAGGCACCCACAACCGGTCTGCTTAGCGTTAACGCACTAGTTGCTTTGAGAAAAGATTAAGTTTACGCAAAAAGTGCGATGGAAATGTAAATTTCAAACTGCACGGAATTTCGAGTCTCGGTTCGTAAACGTCCAGAGATTGCCAGTAAATATTGATCTACAAACAACTTAGTATTCGTCGCCAAGTAAGCACGTCTCCGCCCAGGAGCCCGCCAACCGTTAAAAGTTTTTCCCACGCAGTGTTTTTTTTGTTTCCGCTGGTTAGGATGCCATATCATCAAAACAAAAGTTAAAAATTCGAAAAACCCAAACAAAACGAGGTGAGTGACGAACTTTTTGAAGTGCACGAGCCAAGTTGCCACGGGATACCCGGCGGCATAAATTTCGAGGGGAAGCGTTTCGCATCCACAAGATTGAGTGCTCGCTCTCTTAAGGCCTTCCAAGGCAGGTATTCCTCTCTCTCTCTCTCACACTCTTTCTCCCTATAATCCTCTTTTTCCACCTCACTCTCCCTTTCTTTCACTCTTTATCTGACTCTCTTTTCCCTTCTCTCTGTCGCTCCCTGCCATTCTGTCATCTGCATTAGCCAGCAATGTCACTCAAGAGATTCTTCAACTGAAACATTTAATTTTTCGAGTCTTGTATCCTCATGGACTAATCTTCATAACCGGCCCAAAGCGCAATCGAAGACACGAAAACTAAATGTTCCCTCGATTAACTGCCATTTTTCGAGAGACGTGTATACCTCCATAATCCTTCTAACCATTAGGATAACTGATCATCATTTGAATAGGTTTCATCTGGAAAATTTTGTGCCTGAATGAGATTGAGTTCTTAATGTGAATAAACAGTTCTTAAACTATTCTCATATTTTAAGCTCAATAATGGTAAAAAATATGCATTCACTTGGCTTTTTACATATTTAAATTCTTCTCTTCTGAGAATAAAATGAAGCTTTTGCTACGTAAAATGTTGACAGTACTCAAAATAACTTTTATTCCGGTAAAAATATCTCAAGTCGAGTAAATATTGCATAACTGTTTAAGTTTGAGTACGGCAAAGCTTTAAGAAGTATTTCGTTGTCAAAGCATGAAATTTTTATGTTAGCCGCCCTTAGTTAACGCATTTTGGATATGCTAAAAACTGGCGATCAACATTTTTATCTTAGAGACTCTGCTAAGAAATAAATTTTAGTTATATGTACCTCTGAATTTAATTCTTTTAATATTTCAACCAAATGAAAATAAATATATGTGTGAGCTCAGCTTTTGACCGGTTCTAAATTTACTTTAATCCATGGAGTATCTCTGGTGGCAATGACACATTAAAATTTGAATATGAGTTTTTCAGTCATATATGGATAAAAGAAATTACCTAATAAACCCACAAGAAAAATCTATCCCTTTAAAATTGTCCATTTTTACGGCACTAAAAATATTATTTTAAAATGTTTTTCTCTGAAATTTATTCTCAATTACATATTCAATTCTCAGATTACATCTTATTTATTACGCTTAATTTTTCAAATTTTTAATGCATAAAATGAAGACCTTCAGAAATATTACGATCCTTAAAATTGCTTCATGGAGAGAATAACTCGTAAAAATACGAATGAATGCCTTCAAATCGGCGATATATCCAAGAAAACCTGGCCAAACACTAACCTTGACACAGTCAAGTTCCTTCACCTTTTGATCTTCCGTTTTTATCTCTTCATAAGTTCCACCGGATCGACACCCAACCCGACCCCGCCCAAACCATAAATCTCTTCACTACAACCACTTTAATTTCGGGAATTCAAGGCACCTCGCCCGCCCTGACACTGGTCCTTCATCTTTTAACACGTCCCGTTCGTCTTTCGCGGCCATGGCAACGCCATACATGGCCTTTCCCCTAAATTATCCTACGAAACTGAAATCCCAATACTAAAACAACATCACGTGTTCGTACCGCGATGCCTCGCGGCCTATCGGAGAAGTGACAGTCGCGAACTCTTACCAATAAAGACGGCAAAAAAAAAAGAATAGCCCGAGAATCTTAGATCCGAAACAGTTAACCTGAACGCGTGACATCTCCACTTTTCCATCGGCGGAGCAAGGATAGGATATGAATCCGAGCCGAGAATGACAGGAGCGAAATTGAAGGAAAACACCAACGGTAACGTCTTTTTTCCGAAACGCTTCGCAGTACGTCCCGGATGCGAATCCACGAGACCGAAGCGAAAGAGAGAGAGAGAATCGACCTAGGACGGCTGAAAAAGAAAGGAAAAAGATCTCTTTTTCTCTTCTCGGAAGATAGGAAGAAAAAACAAAGCTCTTCTTTTGCGATCCCCCGATATAATCTCCGTCCACCCACGTCCTCCCTGGTCTCCTAAACGAACAAAAATAAACCTGTTGACCCTTAAAAAGAGCTGGCTGAAACGAGATTCTTCGGAAGGAAGAAAGATGGCCGACCGCACGAAGGACTTCTGGGGGTGGGAGGTGGACGTGATAGTCGAAAGGGGGGAGGAGACGGTGTAGGAGGAGGCTCAAGGTACATGCGCCGTCGAATTCTGGTGAGACTGGAAGACCGGTCGCGGGGTATAAAATAAAAGATCCCAAACCCACAACGCAAACCGCACAGCGAAATCCGCCTTCGAAACGGAGTAGTAACCCATTCGCGAAACGTCCTTCGAAACAATCGCCACGCGACTGTCTTCTTAAGCCCGCCGAGCTATTCCGGCAATATTTCCACTATTCGTATGGATTTTTTTTCGTTTCCCGCTGCTATCCCCGTGAGATTTTCGCAGAAATGCAATCTTTTTTTATTAAAGGGATAACGGGGCAGACTCATAAATCATAAAATCCGCGGAGGGCCGATCATGACTCTGCCGGATTAAGAATTCCTAAAAAAGAAAACGTCTTCAGAGGAGATGATGACACTGTCCGTTCCATCAAAACATTGCGTAAACGATGTGTTTTTTAGAATCGTGCCTCACTTTCAATTATTTGCAAGGTAATTTCCGAAACCCATTAAACAAATCGTTCCGTTCTCCGGTTGAAGCTTTATCACCAGGTGCAAGAGGCACGTCCCAAGGTCCTCCGGGATAACTTTGATTGTCCATATTATACGTATAAACAATCAAACCCCCAATCAGCGCAAAAGCTGATGTAACGAGAAAAGATTGACAAAATAAGTATTTATTCAAGTATCTACAATGTCCATGAATAAGTTACGAAAGGCTGTCAGCGAATTTCGGGGTCCAGGTAGTCGTCGTCAGTGGTATATTTACTAATAGCAGAATCTGAAAGAATTCTTTTAGAATTACTTTAAAAGATTTTATAGTTTTTTTTATGGCTATTGAAGTTACTCGAGTTGGTGATCATTTTGTCAAATTTATTTTGGCCACTACAAGATCTCGATTGTTCTCTATTGAACAAGAAAAGACGTTTTGCAGTGTGGCATCTTTTCTAGTGTAATATTTCATTTTGAAGTAATATTTATGTAAATGATTATATAGACAGTAATGCCAATACAAGAAGCCAGAATTTAGGTCGCACTTAAAATCCCAGAATGGCAAAAATCTTTCTTTGAGTTTCACCGCTCAAGGTTTTTTTTTTACGTATAAATTTCAGGTTTTCAACGAGTTAATTACTAAACATTCGACAGCTAAGTCCGCAAATTTTCCTCATTAAGGCCCGATTTAAATCACGTTGCGAAGGAAACCGATACATAAATCATTTTTTACTCTCACGCCGTAGAGAGAATGAGGAAGAGAAAGAAGTTTTTCCCCCGTTGAGTTTTACATCACACGGCAGCGGATTTGCAAAAAAGGAAAACGTTTCCCATTTGGGATGAGCCTATTTTTCTCTTTCTCTTCTCTCCCCCTCCCCCATTCCGATTCGAAGAGAGAAAATTGGATTGGAGCCATTGATCAATCGCAGCCTCCGTCCTGGAAACAGGAGACTCGTAAAAATAGTTTTCTTCGACAACTGTCAAAGAATGTAGATACGTGTTCGAGAGGGTGGAGAAGAAGGCGTGAGCGAGGAGTAAAGGAGGAGGAGAGGCGGGTTTCCATGGGAACGAGATGTGGAGAGGGCGAGAAAGAGATTTGTGAGTGAGAAGCGATGGGCTCTTTTAGGGGAAATAAATTAGGCGAACATGTCGATAGAAACAGAGAGAGAGAGAGGAATGAGGCAATGTTAGGAAATTCTGGGTAATCCGAAAAAGGGAAGGGAGCGTTGGAAAAGAGGGGAGAATAAAGATGCAAACAAAAACGTCTTCATTAAGTACGCCTAGGGATTAGCAGGTCTCTTCTTACGTGCAATCAGAGAGAGAGAGTTAAATTTACCGTGGAAAAAGTGAAAAACGATTTATGTGCATGTTGGTAAATACCTACATAATTGCTACTAACAAAAGAAATTTCCGAAACCTGCTGAATATAACTCAAGGTAAGGGATTATTTGGAAAAGACGTGGGAGATAAGCACACAAAATTTGAAATGGATATATAAAAGCCACTTTCCTATTGCGAAAGATATAAGACAGTAAGGAGCATATTACAAACTGAAAATATGCCAATGAAGTAAAATTGTTTGGAGAAGCGGATTTCAAGTTAAGGAAAATTCACGTTAACATTTCTCACAGTAAAATCAACGAACCTCGAGGAAACAATAATCCAACCAAAAATAATTAAAAATTAACCATTATAAATTTTTTTACAAAACGTATTAGAAAATCATTTGCTTACATCAGAAAAATTATTCAAATTCAACCTATTTTATTACCGAATGGTCGACTTCGTATTGATAACATACTGGATTCGAAGGTAGTTATTTTCTTTTGTCCAACATTTATGAGCTGTTATGGAGCAAGAGACGAGATATGAAGCATATCAACTGACTATGACTTATAAAAGTACATACGTCGCAAAATCACGCACGTGCTTCCATTAGATTATTTCATTTAAAGAATCCGGTAATGTAACATTCTTCTGCATTATAAACATATATTTATGGCGCAGACGCTGCTTTTTCTCTGCGATTTCACCACTATTCTTGGAACAGATTCTGTTAATTTATGCAAGAAAAAACGAGCTGTGGATGGAAAAATATGCGCGAGGAAATGGAGCGGTGGAAGTCGGCTGGAAGAGACGGGAATATACCTTCTCGCCAAGCCTTTTTGAAGACATATACAAGTATTTAACCTAGGTAACAACCGTGGGTTTCGCTAAGAATTATACATCTCGTCTTATGGTTGAAAATAAATTTCACAATAAGCTCTTCAGTATAAATAATAGGACATTTAAGGACTTGTCTTAGGTATCTTCCACAGCCATAAGAATATTATAAATACGTTAGGAAAGTACTGTGGAAGCATATATTATAAGGCGATTTTTTAATAAAAATCCAAGATTCAAATTTTAAGGGTACAATTTGAAGAACAATTGTTAGCGGCATCATCAAAATGAAAATTGCACATTTCGAGATCAACTGTACAGACGGTCGGACAGACGGACAAAGTGAGCACATAAGCTATTTGTAAAAGAAATCGCTAACAACCAGATGCACCTTTCGGCTACAAATCTGTCGTCTTCTGTGACGATTCGCCGAAATTAGATTCTAAAAAAAGAACGCGTGTGATGGTATTTGTTGTTTTTATAGGTATGCGGTGGAAAGGACGTTGGCTTGTGGATGGGCGTCCGTCTATAATGTTGTTATGACTACTGGAGATATTTTAGATTGTTGCTTCATTTAAAAAATTTTAATACTTATTCTGGAATCACGTCTGCAAAAATATGCTCCCAACCAATTTAACTTTTAAATAGAGACATACACATAAATTCATCAGGTCTCAAATTGGTGCGATGTCTGGAAGCTTAGATTAAATCTCTAGAAATGTACTGTCTTGCCCATACCCCTTCGCGGAAACCCAATTCATTTTAACTAAAGTGTCAATTCGGATCCACTGACGGGAGTTTTACTGCAGAAGGATCACGGCGTGGCAAACTGATCTACGCTGACCACACCTCAGCAATTAAAAACAAAGCCATGTCCCTCCTGCGTGTTTCGTATCGCTTCACTCACATACGTGATCCTATGGCCCTCTGAATGTATTTCTCAACCATTGTCCTCTTCTCCTATCACCTGCTTCTCCCCTATTTGGTCCAATAATGCCCATTACTTCTAATATTTCTTCCCTTGACCGAGTTCTTAATTTTTACTTTCTCATACGAAGCATCGAGAAAGTATTGTTTTCGCGAAAAAATTCGACCTCGAGATTTTTACGGAAATACACGTTTTAGGTGTCGCTGAATCCGAAAAAGTGGTTTTCGCAATGTCGCCTGTCTGTCTGTTACTGGCTCTGGAGCCTAGACGGTAGAACGAAAATGAATGAAATCCCGTACTTGGGCATTTTATCATACTGAGCAGAGTATACATAGAAATGGTTGACATTGATCAATAATTAAGAGTAGTTTATTCGACGCACTTTTAACAACAATCCGATTTTCTCGAAAACGGCTATAACGATTTTGATCAAATTTCGTAAAGTTACTTGAGTTTACCTCTTTAATAATACAGTATAGTTCATATTTCTCAAAAAATGAATATAAGGCTAGTTTATTCTAGGCAGCTTTAACAACAATTCGATTATCTCAAAATCGGCTGGCACGATTTTGATAAAATTTCGTACAATTACTTCAGTATACGTCTGAAATATTACTACCTATTTCATTTTTCTCAATGAATGAATATAAGGCTCGTTTATTCTTGGGAAATTTTAACAAAAATTGGATTTTCTAAAAACAGGCTGATACGACTTTCATTTTCTAAAGATAACTAAACGACGCATTAGTATATGAGAAAGTTTGTACAATGTATGTTGTACCGATTTTTTCTTAAGAGTATCTTGTAAACTCTCTTCGCCACGCCTATAATAATACCGTTCTATCTGCTCTTGCTCTTGATTATTTCTTTGCCCTTCGAACAAAATCATATCTCTCTTTTATTTACAACATTCTGAGTTCCATCACTGACTGCCCTGAAATCCTTTCCACCATCAACATCAGAGGTCCACCCAGAATTACTCGTTCCTCTTCCTTACTTCATATTCCTACTCCCAGAATTTCTCTTGCCAAACGTTCTCTTTTCTATAGTCTTCCCTATCTTCTGATTCTCATACCTTCCCACATAGACCCTATCGCCATCTCAATAAAATCCTTTATTAATCTGACAATGAGACTGACTCATCTTTCGCGAAAATAATTACACTGCATGATTCCATCACCCATCCTCATCATCGACTGATCATTATTTTCGTTACTATTGCTTATTTAATGTTTACTTTGTTAATTCTTATTACGACTTTTTATCTCTTAAAAAGTTATTTTTTGTTACTATGTCACTATAAATTGGCAAACTCGCTGTATGTGAAATTATGAATTAATAAAATAAATAAATGGGCGCCTGGGGTCTGTGTGTTAATCTTCATGATATTGTTTTTTCTATTTCTTTAAGGAATTAGGCTGATGAAAAATACACTTGAATAAAGTATGAGAACAAAAAGGTATTATTGAACAAAAATAAAAACAAACAGAATTGTTTAGAAACTAACAGTCCGTCAAATACACAGTGGGGTCATATAGTCCCCCATACGTCTACTGAAGGATTAATAGAGTGAAAAAAAACTTGGAATTTACAACATAAATCGTATTTTTTTTAAAAGATACGAATTTGCCATTCAAAACCATGCGTAATAAAAATCCAGTGTTTTTAACAAGTAACATACGCATTGTCGTGTAAGTATGATGAGTATCGGTCGGTTTGGCACCTCTTTTTCCGACTGACCTTGGTTCGATGATGGCAGCGACTTGCACGCAACAGAAAAATTTGGCTTCGCATAGCCAGAAAGGGGATTATTTTAATCAAGTATAACCTCACACGCCACCGTGCGCGCACGCGTAACCGCAAACTAGCTATCCCGACCCTGGTAGCGTTCGAATTGTACCGCGATCAGGGAAGTGTTTCAATTTTCTCGAAGTAAAAATGGCCGACGAGGGAAACTGACTTGCGAAAAAGATATTCGAGGAAAAGGAAATGAAGTCGCGTGATACCGAAGAAATCCTACGACGGAAGCTGTCTCCGGATAAATTAGCCGTGCTTTCACCCATGACGACATGAAAGCCGTTCTCCTCTGATATTGAAAAAGGCGCAAGAGAAAGAGAGAAAGGAGACAACACGCTGACAAAGATTTTAGGAGTATAAAAAAGACTGCTAGAATATCGGTAAGAACGTTATTTCTATCTCGTAAATCAATATTTGTTTGGAGTTGGTGATCTTTATTATCCCAACAAACTACCGATGCGTCTATAATTACATGAATCAGGCGCATTAAGTTTTCCTACATCCTAAATGCTAAAATCCTTTGGGAAATCACGAATTTTCCGCGAAATCTAAGAAAATGCGATAACAAAAATTAGAGAGGAGAAGGTCGTTATGAGTTGTAATAATATAAATCGAAATAAAGGGCTTTGTTTTATTCACTTATGCACATTGTTTCGAAGCGAAGAATGCTCTATTCGTTGAAAATGCCAAAAATTACTCTATTATTATTTTCTCTTTTCCGTGCTAGTAATACCATATTTTCGGGCAAATGGACCTGAAGTTTGATATAGCATTAGAATGACCACCAAATTCCATAATTCAAAACCTAACTAGAATAAAATGATTCGCCTTTTCCGCATAGGTTTCCATTGTCATGTCGGTTTTAAATACACAGGTGTTAAACGCTAATCCTAATGACTGCCGATCAATCGGCCGTGATAATCACAAGTGTTTAATCAGACTCTTGGCCTCTGTTAGAAAGTTACATCACGTTGTGGCCCACTTACTCATTCCGAACCGGTCCGACGAAAAAAGAAAAAGAAAAAATAAAATGAGGAGCCTTTTACTCATACTGCATATGGTAAAACTTCACTCGATTGAAAATATGAAAGGCTGTGATTTCGGAGCGAGCCTCGTAATCACGGCTCCGCCACGCGAGGCGGTAAAAATTAAAAATAAAAAATTCTGGGAATTATCGACGAGGCTGGCCCGGATTCTAACTCATGCGTCCCTCCCCCTCAACGCGGAAATGTATTCGCCGGGAGATGATTATTTATTTCCATCCGGTCCAAAGAATGCAATGCGATCCGTTTTGGCAAGAAAGAGAAGAGGAAAGGCGGAGGAGGAAGAGTGTGCGCGGTCGACGTGGAAATAGGTAAGGAGGAGAGAAGGGGAGTGACGGGGAGGGAGTGAGGGGGAGTGAGTGAGGGGGAGTGAGTGAGGGGGAGTGAGTGAGGGGGAGTGAGTGAGGGGGAGTGAGTGAGGGGGAGTGAGTGAGGGGGAGTGAGTGAGGGGGAGTGAGTGAGGGGGAGAGAGTGAGGGGGCGGGAATGAGGGGGAGGGAATGAGGGGTCGGGAGTGAGGGGGAGGGAATGAGGGGGCGGGAGTGAGGGGGAGGAAGAGAGGGGGAGGGAGTAGGGGAAGGAGAGAAAGGGATGAGCCCGGAGAAGGGACACCGACGTCGGATTCCAGGTCACTGAGGCGCTGAAAGCAGGCAGGCAGGCAGGCCCTTCTCGAATGAGTTAGGCATATAATCTACGTTTCGGACGAACCTGATCCCAACCAACCGCGAAATGATTATCAAAGACGGGAGAATTAGGCAAATTCGGAGAATCCCTCCCTCATGGAACTTAACCGACGGTGCCAAAATGAGTGGAGGCGTTTCTTGATTTTTACTCGCCGGCGCGATGTAAGCGCAACGATTCATTTACATTTACATTAATACCCTGCAAGCCGCCAGAAGCGTTTGGCATGGGGTGTCACATCACCAATGAACTCCAACGAAGTCCTCTGCTGGACTGTCTTATCGCGTCTGGGAAAAAAGATCTGTAGTATTTCTCGGTTCTAGAGATAATTTCGACATATTTTCTCGTACACTCTGATCTAACATTACGTTCACTAATACCGATACGTACAACTATGCCGCGTACGTCTTCAACGAATTCGGAGCTTTTAAACTTTTCAAATAGTTTCCTTTTGTACTCAATTCTTCTACTCTTCAACGACTGCCATTTCAGGTCCCTCAAGATCTTTGATACACTCGCATCATACCGGTATTCCGAGACGGTTAGGAAATCGTCGTAAGAGGATGGAAAGTTTGGTTTGATGCAAGATCGTGATATGTTATTATACCTCTCTGGACAAACAATTTTTTTTAAATCCGTCGCGGTTTCTTTCGTTAATTGTTTTGGCCGCGGTGACCACGCGCGTATGTTAGCGAACTACACGGGCGTTAACTTTCTCTCCTCCGTGAAGCTCGAAACGAATCCCTTACGTGCGAGATTTGCTGGGAAGACGAGAAAACTGCGCGGAAGGTTATCGTTCTCGTGAAAACTTAGGAGTAGCCAGTTTTACAGTACGGTTCTAGCTGAGGCAACCTGATCTCGTAAAAATGGCATAAGACGCGTTTTTTTTCTTAGGCACTTCGGATAAAAATTAGCACTAATAGAGGAAAGTTACACCACGCACGACGATGCCTTAATCCATTCACGGCATTTAAAAGGAGTTAACACGTAGATTTATATATGTTAGTATTTCGAAAACAAATTGCGACATCTTAACATTTTCTCAATTTATATATTTCACCTTCGTCGTAAACAAAAACGCGTAAGCTCTTTTATACATTACAATTTGAGTATCTTTCTCCCTCAGCAATCGACCATTTTATTTTTTTATAATCGCGGAATCGCGTACGTTTTTGCGGTGGAAAGTACCAACTCCAGGTAAAATGTCATCAGACCGGAGAATAACACCCGCTAAGCAAGTATTAACAGAGAAGTCAAGCCGAAAGTTCGCGTATCAATTTTTTTTACTCCTCCGGAGTACGCCATCAATTTTCCGTTATCCTCGCGCCGATGATGCGTCGACGCAATGAGAAAAACGGACAATTTTGAGAAGGAAAAGCATCTGAGAGAGTCGTCCGCCAAGTAAAAAAAAAAACGTGCAATGAATCTCATATCTCGGATCAAGCCTCAAGTTTAAGACTTCCTCCCCCTCTACAAATCCTCCCTCTCTTCCCCATTCACCTCATCCCCTTTCCGAGAATAACACTTTCGGATTCGTCAATACATACGATCCCATCGCACGCCGACGATAGCTCATTCATCAGTCAACTATATACAAATGTCGGTAATTTTCAATAAGTAAGAGCCAACAAGGAACGAAAATTCACGCTTCGTGGGAGGTCCTCCGAAGATATTACCCTCGACTGTCGACCTTCCTCCGCCTACAAACCTCCTGTTGATAACAACAATGGACCATAACCGGTGCTCAGGCGACATCGAAATTGCAAGATGAATACGCGATAAAATAGGAATTCATATACATACAACCATCCCTTGCTTTAGCACGGCAAGCGTTGCCAAACTTAAAGAGGCATCAGGGCCGCATTAAGAGCGATGGATGTTATAGAAGGACCGCATTCGGATTATAGTTGTTTAATGAAGTCCAGAGATTTTACCTAGAAGATTGGACTTGTGTTTTGCCATTGAAAACAATAAATTAGAAACATTCTTCCTGAACTTCAATAACTATGAGAAAATTTTGTCCACTCTCCACAAAATTAAATTACTTATATAAAATCTCGATCGATACCGTTAAGACAAAAATTAACCTTCGGGACGCAGTTAGGCACAGAAAGGGGCCACAGCGAAATCGTGCAAAATGGAATAGATTTCCCCTTGGCAATACAGGACAGCCGTCTTGAGCTCCCACATACAACTGTATATAATTTATACTGTATTCAGAGTTGCTTCCTTAATCATTTATAATAACCTATCGAGTCGAATTGAAGCATCTTATGATTTTCAACGCTCGAAGACCGTTCCGAAATCAAGCTAGAGCTCTAAAAGGAAAATCCGAAACGTATTAGGTGAAACCGTGAAATTTGAGGGAAGAGTGAATCAACAACAAATGCTGACCCTTTTCCCGCATCCTCGCGCACGAAGAATGCGCGTACGACCCCGAAAGAGTACAGACTGCATCGGAGTTTCCCCGACGCTTCCGTGGGAATTTCGGCGTTTGTTTTTTTCCGTTCGACCGCTATAATCCCGTGGGTAAAATAGGTCACATTCGAGCGAAGGTCAAAGGACTCGGGATCCGGTTTTATGGACGAGTTGTTCCCCTCTCTCGTGACCAGGTCATTAAAAAGGTCCTTAAAAGAGTCTCGAAAGATCGAACGGGAAATGGGATTCATTCTCAGGAAACGAGGATAAAGGTATACTACATACATCGATAAGAGAAAATAAACGAGTCGATATTCCAAGGAAGGAAGTGGAACGGTATTGAGATCTTTACACGGAAAACAAGAATCGGAGGCAAAAGGGTCATATTTAATATTTTAAATATCTTTTCTTCGTTATAGCACTTCCACGGAAGTAACTTTTAATTTAAAAGGTTATAATTTTCATATACTTTTTAAAATTTCAGTAAAAGTTCGTTAAAAACCCTATTCTAGACCACTTTCAGGCCCTTGTCAATGGATTTCTGCAATAATTTTGATGGTTATTTTCCCCACGAGAATGATTATACATTCAACCTCAAGCTGTCTCACAGAAAGCATTATATACAGTGCAAGTAAATTTGTGGTAACATTTCATTTTCATATTGATAGTAATATTTAGTAGCTCACGATATCTGCTAAGAGCTACAAAAATGGCCTCTGAAAGGCTTAGTCATTTAAATTCATCTCATTCAACTTAATCTGACAGAATTCTATGGGAAACTTGAACTTTATAATTATTATCTCTTCATCTAGAAAGCAGATGTGATGTAATAAACGATTTAGCTTAAAAAATATTCCGATTAATGGCATTCTTTCATTCTCTCCATAGAAATGGCGTCTGGCGTGTCACAACAAGTGGTGTTATCGAGATTGAAAAGTGTGTTTATTGGTCGCGGAACGACCTTCCGTAGGATATTCGACGAGGTAAAGGAGCAGTAAAAAAAAAGAACGCGTGACACACATGCCTCCGTGACCTCTGCAGAATACGAATCATTGGACTCTCCGCCCATTCGTTCGACGAAAAAAAATCGAAAATTCGAAATATCGACGGCCCGCTAATTAATCCGTTTTGGTATCTATAACACAATTTCCACGAAGTGCCAATTTCCCAAAAAATGAGTAATTTTGGGCAGGCTCTGAAATTAATCTCTTTTAGCGCTTCACGCGACGATGTAAATATATTTTTATAACTAATGGGACCCTCCAAAATTCCAGTGAGGTGCGAAGATTGGTCATCTCGTGAATGACAGCTTCTCTTAAAAAGAAAGAGAAAGAAAGTCAAATATCACCTCGTTGACGATGAAATAACAAAAACCAACCAAGATGGTCCGTATGGCATCTCGAGAAGAAAACCCAAGTCATAATGAATTTCAAGGGCTTCTTAAACATTCGAATTGGTAATAGGAAAAATTGAAGTGACCTATTACGCTTTCCCAATTTTATAAGTTTTGTCGTAATAAAATCGTAAAACCTGGAGAAAATGTTTTCCAGAATATAATCATATGTTTGTAAAAGCCTTACAGCCATTAACGATCCATTTAAACTCGTAAAAAAACGCTCTCAAAATATACACGAAATTCTTCCATAGGCAAACACCATAAGGAAGAGAAAGCGAGAGCGACACCTAGTTCCTCTTTTCTCACAACGTACCTATAGCCTATAGAATCACAAGAGCTTGAAATCAAACGAAAGGTTCGACCACAGTTAATACAACTGCAGTATCACTTCCATTACTATCTCGCCATTGGAAATTAGCAAAATTTTAAACGATTAATCAACTCATACGCATTAAAAGAAGGGCTAAAGCACAGATTACCATTTTCATTTCGCGTCTCTTTTTATGTCATCCGGAAAATTATTCGCGAACCTTCAGATTTGCATAGTTTTCAAAGTCAAATCGAAGATAATTGCCTATCTATCCTGTCCGGATAGGACCCCGCCCTCCAAAATTCGCCACTTTTGATGGACAGTGGGGTCGCGCCCACCATCCAGAAGGTCACAGCCACGGGGGCGTGGACGTCCCCGCATTATCCTTACCCTACATATAAAAATAGTCAATCCTTTTACTACTCCTCCTATTTCTACTACCATTCAAGGTTAGGCAAAAAATAGTGACCAGTAGGAAGAAAGCGGCTCTTAAGTAGGAAATAAAGTTAAATGCTAAGATTCGAAGAATCTCGGCAATGAAGTCACGTCTCTCCGAGTGTAATAAGGGCCGTCCTCCTTGCAATGGCAACAGAAGCAGCCAAGAGACGAGTGGGAGATGAGAAGATGAACGGCGAGTGGGAGGAAGATGAAAGAGATTACGTCACGCGGGAGGGTGAACTGGGAGAGCGGGAGGGGGGGATTGTCGGTATAAGGTCGGTGGGCGTAATAAAAAGGGTGCACCCACTCTCCTTGAATGCTCAGATCACGTACCGGGATATGCGATCACATGCTCTCCCTCTCGGGGCATTATGGAAATAGTTGTTTATGTGCGCGCGCAGACGCGCAAAAACGACCGTAGATGTTAATCCTACACCGACACGTGCAGAACGCGGCGGGAGGAGAGTTGGAAAAAGACAGGTCAGGTTTTAGTGGGCAAGTGTTCATTTTATAATGATTTAAAAGAAGAAAATAAAGGAGCGAAATCTTTAAGGAGGGGAGGTGGTTTCAAGAGGGTCATTTGTTGTTATGTCGATTGTAAAATTTATCCTTGAAAACTTGAATATATGTAGAGAGAGAGGGATGTTTTCCTTCTTGTTTATTTTCATCCCGGTCGGAGGAAAGTGCCAAAGCATCAGAAGATGTGAGGATGATTGTTACTCTATCGCTCTGTTAGTTATCGACCGACTGACACGTGTCACTCGGAGGACGACGCGTGAATACCAAAAAGGAACGTTTCAAAAGACTTAACTTTTTCATCCTGGAAGAGTATTCCTCCTTTTTCCCGAACTGCGCCAAGAGGGAACTTCGTTAATTATGCTTCGTTTACCCTTAATTCCTCACTAATAAGTTTTGAGGAGGTGGCGGACGAAGGCGGATTTCACCGAAAGACCGATTTTTCTCCGTCCAGAGAATGGGCGGTTCGTGAAAGAACGGGGACGAGGGGGTCATGAGCCCTAAGGCTTATTGCCTCTTGAATTGCCGGAGAATAAATTTAGCGAACGCCACCTAAACGTATGACTTAGCACTTTCGATCGCGGTGGAGGCGGTGACTTCGTATCTATTAAGTTTTAAGCGAGACGATACCTTCGTGGGAGTGTTCGAAAGTCTTACTAATGCTCCTCAAAAAACGCTTTGATATTAGAAACGGCTTGAATAATGACGAGTATTTCCATAGAGTCATTGAGTCGATTAAGTATCACATTGTTACATCGCCAAGAGGTATACTAGGCAGGTCGTATTCTACTTTAATGATGTTCGTGTACAAGCGGATGCTGAAATGCGTGTATACTATACTTATTGTACGTCGTAATGAATGGAGAAGAATATTGCTTAGCAAATTAATCGAAAGGTTACAACGAAGGAGAATTAAACGAGGACAAATGATATATCTTTAGGCACAGCTCCCTTACAATAAGCTCTCACCCCGTCTATTTCAGAAGTAATAATTTGGATTTTCTTTCTCGATTATGCCACAGCAGAAACTGGAGGAAAATAGCAAATGTTGTCCCGATGTCCTCAGCCAAATTCTATCCGAGAAAACATTCATCGCCTGCATTTCCATCTCGTCGTCGTGCCATCACGTAAGCCGAAGGATAAACATTTTGACCTTCGATGCCACATTCGTATTTAAAATAGCATCGCCGCTTCAACACGCACAAAACCGACGGAGCATCCCTTTCTTCTCGCTTTTCTTTCAGAAAGACTCGGACAGGCGGAACACGAAAAAAACCCCCCCGTTGTCGAGTCGTAGATGACGGTGCGTTATTCGACGTGTCGCAAGGAAAACGTCACATGTGATACATTTGGTCCGCTTTCGATAGCCATCTCGCTCAATCATGACGACAGGCCGAATCGCTTTTAATCGCATGGATTAAGAGAGGTGGAAAAAGAGGGGTAGGTGGGAAGCCAGAGAAGAAAGGATAGGGAGATGTAGGCAGGTATGTCGACGTTTGGTTTGATAGGAAGATGAAGGAGACGGAGAGGAAAAGAGATGGTGATAGGCCTGGATAGGGAAAAGAATAAGAAGAGGAAGGCTGAAGAGGTATTGAAAATGACAAGAGATAAATGGAAAAGAGTGAGAGAAGGCTGAGAAAAAGTGGATAAGGAGGTGGAGGTGAAAAGAAGAATGGGAGAAGATAGGAAAGAGGGGAGTAGATCAGAAAGAGTGGAGAAGGAAAGAGATAGGAGGGAGAGGAAGAGATAGGAGAGAGGAATGAGGATACGAGTAAATGAAAATGGAAATGAAGTCGCCTCTATTTATGCAGGTCGATATTCAGACATGTCCGTTCTTACATACAAACCTGACGAATACAAACATCCATGTCCCAGGCGGGATTCGAACCCGCGGCCTTAGTATCCGTCGGCAAACACTCGAACCGTTCGTCTACAAAGGCTGTAGGAAGGGGAGAGTAGGCGGGAATAAGATGAGACTAGAATAGATATGGAAGAGGACAAGAGGGCGAAGAAAGTTATCGAGGGAGAGGTTAGACAGGAGGATGGGAGTGTATAAGAAAGAGATGGAAGATCGAGACGAGGCGTTTCCGGTTGGGATGCGCAAATTGTCGGTTGGAAAAGAAGAGTTTGGGGAGGATATGCGGGAATAGAAAGCGAGAGACTGCGTGAGAAAAGGCTTCATACCTCCATCTCTCAACTGATAGAGAGTAAACTATCCAAATATAATTGGGCACAAAAGGTGGGGGGGGGGGGGGGAGGGGCTTAAGAAGAGCAAAGTAATAAACTATGTATAGGGAAAGACAAGAGGATGAAGTGAATGCTTCAAAGAGGGGAAGGGGAAGTTTTCGAGGAAAGTGGAAGGGTGTTTGGGTGTATGAAATTTTAAGTGTTGGGAAGCTGAGGCGGAGTGAATAAAGGAGGGTGGACGGTTTACGTGGGAGGAGCTACAAGAGTTTTGTGCGATATTACGGAACGAGTTATGTATATGGGAAGGCGCGGGAGATGAAGAAAGGGGAGGAGGTGAAAAGGAGTTTGATGCTATGTCGGGGGGAGGGAGAGCGGGGCGGAGGCGAGAAAGGAGTCATACCACCGCAAGTGTCACGATGTTGGGTCGTTTGTCACACCCCCGCCCGCCCGCCCACCACCTCTCCACCCTCTTTACTCCCATTCCACCCTGTAATTCCCTCATAGCCATCAAGTCTCCTTTCTCTATCTCCCTCTCTCGCACTCCCCCCCTCTCTCTCTCTCGCCTTGTCTCTTTCGCCTTGTCTCCTCTCTCTCTCTCTAAGGCTGCGTTCATACTGGTTAATCAAGAAAAGATTAAACTAATTCACTAGAGAATTATCGAGCTCGCCTTTTTTTCTACAACACACTGTCTCATCTTGACTAAGAAAGTCTTGTTTCGTTTTAACTAACCGGTGCTGAAGCAGCCTTATCAACAAACACGAAGAACCAACCATTAATGATCACCCTTAAAATGTCCTTTTTCAATGTCGACTCACTTAAGCAAATTTGCGTTGGTTTCTCAGAGGTACTGCAATCTCAGAGCTGGCATAACATATGTAGTAAATGTAGGTTGGAATCTGCGGAACCGACGCAGAGGAAATGGAATTTGCCCAATGAATACCAAAATAGACGATCCGGTGGTTCATTTCTCGAAATTTAAGTAATTGCTCACTTTAAAAATTGATTGCTTATCAAGAAAGACGAAATATCTTTTTAATTGAAAAATGTTATGAATCAATACTTATTAATATTCACGAAAATAATTTTTCGAGGTACCCGAAAACTTATGAAACTCAAACTATTTTTAAGGTGATTTTGAATATAAAGAGGTTAAAGAAGTTTCTATATCGTAAATATGTTTATTCAAAGGTGATTTCAAAATAAACTTCATATTTCCAGGAATAGTTAAATTATTCTCATAAATATCTCCCTAAAATTAGGATCACTTATGTACATTCACATGCACGAATTACCGTTTATTTTATCTACCCGTTTGAACGAATCAGGAATAATTTTTCACTGATTTAAATATACAAAATTGCTAGCTAATTACAGAAATAATTAGCTTTTACGGGCGGAAAATTACTTTCTAATCGATATTTTCCGCCCGGTTCGAAGAAAATCATAAAAATCGTAGTTTTCGAACTGAGAAAGACTTCCTACAATCGCACGGGAAGAAGAAATCCACCGTCACGATGACTGACGAGGAAATATAGTTCAGTGATTTTCGAAATTACTTCCCACCGTCACAACGAACCATATATAACAGAGTACCGTAAAAAGAAAATAGGAAGTGCAACGGCGCTACGCGGCGATCGTTAGGGGGGGGAGGAGTAAAAGAAGCTCGTAAAATCTGTGATAAACGTCAGAATCCGGACGGTTTGTTATGCTCAGAAACTTCGATTTTTACCAAAAAACGATGCGAATCGAGAAAAAACAATTTCACGGCCACTGCGATGGGAGACGTTAACATGATGCCTGTTGTGTACAATTAAAAATAAAATGGTTAGAAAAAACAAGTTTTTTCAAATAACCTTTACATCTATTATATAAAATAACTAATTCCTTTCCCCTTAGGTTAGCACACATCAAATTCCTGCAGCTCAACTTTAGAATATTTTAAATCATATTGAAAAATCTTGCTAGCAAAATTTCCTCTTTGCAAAAATAAATGGATATGTATCTTCGTATGTCTATTATATGAAATAATTAATCCCTTTCCCCTTACGTTAGGACACATCAAATTCCTGCAGCTCAACTTTTGAATATTTTAAAATCATATTGAAAAATCTTGCAAGCAAAATTTCCTCTTTGCAAAAATAAATGGATATGTATCTTCGTATATTGACAGGAGGCAATTTGGCGTATATTGTAAAGTGGGTGTTTCAAAAACCATGGTTATACGAATCAAATCTCAAAGGTGGTAAATGTTTTTCTGGCAATGAGTAAATATGGTCGCATTTTTAATGCTAAAAGGAAGGAGGAAAAACATATATGTATAGTAATCAAGATAATATAAAAGTTATTAAAAAAGTAAAGCCAAGCGAGAAGCATCCTCTCACTTCCTCCCATTCTCCAGCAGATTCTTCAAAAGAGAGGCGCGGACACGATACAGAACTGTGCGACGCAAATTCTTGAGTGCATCGAGCGGGCACAGACGCCTGTGACCCAACCGTGCCGCAATCAACCGTCCCGACCAATAAATAGTCTCTCTCTCACGCCATCACTCGCGCACCATTTGCCGCCTAACCTTTCCCACTCTTTTCCATTCCTACCACCCAATAGAATCGGATGCGTGGGCGATATATTGTATATATTCCCATATCTCCACCGCGTGTGGGCGATCCCTATCCGCACCTTCCACCTCCTCTTTCTCCCCACATATAACTACCCCCCCTCCCCTTCCTCGTTTCCAACGCCTACCCTTTATACGCATTATTAGACACCTCGCCCATTGTTCGACGACGCTTTTCAATAGTTCGACTGCACGTCATAAGTAGGGCTGCCACCTTTCGAGGATTCCAAAACCGGAGATATGACCTTATGAGAATTCCAAAACCGGAGATATGAGCAAAAAAATTATATTATTTACGTGAAAAAAATGCTCACGCGACAATGTATGGTTCTTCAATGATGTTACAAGAATGTATAACATTGCGTCGCACATCTGTTCTCGGTGGCTTGTGAAATCCAACGCGGAGTCCGAGTTGATCAGTAGCCTTCAAGATACGCATGCAAAAAGATTCGTTGGAACGGCTTATAGATGAGCGAAATTTAGAAGAAGTCATAATGTAATAATACGGGACGGACTTTTTCACAAAGTCCGTCCCGTATTGATTTCACACATGTTAATGGACATTTGAGGAAAATTGGCCGAAAAACGTCCCGTAACCTGAGACTGGTTATTAAAACCGGAGACGAACTGCGAAAACTGGAGAGGTGGCAGCCCTAGTCATAACACATCTCGGTGGTGACGTGATGTGGATGAGAAAGAGAGATACCGCGAGACTCAGAACTCGCTGCAGCTTCTTCAAGAGGAGCAAATTGCTTCGGGCGTCCGCAAACGCTTCGGATTTTCCAGGCATTGGGGGGGATGGGGAGGAGAGGGGGAAGGGAGGTGGGAAGTGAGCAGGGGGGGAGAGGGGGAGAAGAGGTGGGAGAGGGGGATGGGGGAGGTCGAGGACAAAGAGAAGATGACGAGGGATGAAGAATACGTGACTATCTTTCTCCAACTCTCTCTCTCACTCACTATCGCAAAGGATTTGATGAGCGAGTGTTTCGAAGGTCTCTCTCTCTCTGTTGTTCTCATCTGACACTCAAGAAAGACGTGGGATAGCGCCGCCATCACGGAGGAGCACGGAGCGCGTTTCATTTCATATTTTGTTTCTCCTTGGAATCGTGATTAACTAAATGAGTAAAAAAATATGGCGTTATTCACCGAATTTTGATTATCAGAGGTTCCGAATTTAGGACCTTGTGGTGAAGAGCGAAGGTATATACCATTTCGTAGATACGTTTCGAAAGAAAATCACGCCGATCTTCTCCGAATGCCGGTGTAGAGTAGATTTTGTTTGTGGAAATGTTCTTAAAAAAAGGGGGTGGGGTTGTTTGATGAAACTGTCGTCGAGGCTTTAAAAAATTAATTTGTTTTGTAATATTTTCTGTGTGTGGTCTGAGAAAATGAACCGTAATTTTTAATATTCCTATCGTAAAAATAGACTCGCTTAAGATTATTTCGTATCCCTTGAACTCTTCGGAGTCACATAGGTATTTGATTAGTAGGGCACACAACCATAATTATTCCCTCGCCAAGGCCAGAAACAGTCTTTAATACACAACAAAGCAAAATTCTCATTTCCCCGGCACAAGAAAAATTGAAGTATCCAGATAATTCGCACCATTATTACTGACATAATAAGGGCATCTAATGAGTTTTTGTTGACTCACTTCGTCTGTAAACCTTATTCTCCGTTCAATTATTATCAATTGTCCGGCGGTAATTCAATTAACCTAACGGATGGGTTTATTTATCTATGCAATTATCATTCCTCAATGCTCAGGAAATTGATACACGCGACGTTTAAAATTAATTCCTCGTTGGTGACTCACATATGTCTTTTCAGCCTCTACCTCGTAGATACTGAATTAAATTGGCATAACTGAGTTCAAATCTGGATTTTTCAACGCAGTTACGTAAAAATAAAATTGTGAAACATGCGGAGTTTCATAATCTTACGCAATCTTAAATATCTGGCTGGCTAATTATACCGTATGCTGAAATGGTAAAATTATGTGGAGGCCGATATTCTTCCAAACCTCATGCATAGCAAGGTTTTTGTGATACTTCTAAAACAAAAAAGCAGAGCTTTCTCTATATAACAGGTAAGGAATAGATCAAACGTACTTCAGAATTAAATATATCCTATAATTTGCTACCTTGAAAACGAAAGAATCGAAAGAATCGTCGAGACATCAAAGCAAAATTTTAAATTTTCAAAAATAAAAGAAAATTTAAAAGTTTCGAATATTTGAGGTATTCGCCGATATTAACTTTGAAAATGAATTTTAATATAACATATTGCCGCTCTACAAAAAAATCAGTTGTAACGGATTTTCTTCCGATACAAAAATGGAAAATTTTCATTTCGATGTCACACGGCAGCTCTAACGATTTAAAGCATTATTGCTTTGAATGGTAAGTGATGCGATTGGAACGCTATTACCACAAGTTTTCTGAAAATTGATATTGCAATATATATTTATCAAGAATGCACTATAATAGTTTTTCAGAGAAAACCTAAGCGAGAGTATCAACTACAGCGATTTGGTGAATTGCGATAAATATTTTCTTTAACCTGATAAAGTCGTGGTAGCACTGACACGTATTCCAGCCGTAAGATTCCGCAGGAAAAAAGTAAGGCATTCCGCAGATGAATCACATAACATCGGAGGATATTGGAAACTGACGCCATTGATGCCGTGACGACACGCAAAGTCATCCTATGCGATTTATTGTACTACAGGAATGCGTTTCCAGATTACCGACATTTCCTTGCGTCATTCTGAACGATTAAACTGATATCTTCCATAAAGAGCATGTGACCTGTATAGCTTTGTGCTACAAAAAAGGACTATAAATGGAGCTTTTAAAATAATTACGTCTTTGTATAGTAAAAATGACTGTATCCTAAAATTCCACTAAGCATAATCAAACAGTACGTATACGAAGGGATGACTATCGATACGAACCTCTTTCGGATATAATGGCAATCTAACAGATTTTGACATTTCAAAATTTTTTAAATTATAAAAGTCTGATGTGTCCAACCCATGACTTTCTCCATATTTGGGGTATAGATATTTAAATTATTATGAATAGCATTATAAGGCAAAATTATTATTTCGTATCGTAAAAGAATCCTTATTGTCCTAAATTATATTTTGAATATGGTTACAGAATTCACCACTACATGGTGGCGGTGCTGTATACTGGAAATTTACGAATAAATTAATTATCTAATAAATGGAAGTTTCTACGAAAACCTGTTTCAATCAAAACTTGAAAGAAATATTATTCTCTACAACTTTGGTCCTCACGAAGATTACCGATAACGACGTTTTTAAGGAAATATTTGACGGAAACCGAAAAAAACGATTATTTATAAGTAATTCCTATGAAAAATTGTTTTAAATGAAGTTGTAGGAAATTACATTCTCTACATTTTTGTAATGGTCGATGTATACTATAATGAGGTATTACCGGAGAAATATCGCAAAAACCGAATCGGGCTTCGAATAACCGGTATTGTTCAAAAACTAATCAGCTCTTCGTGCTCATACCAAAGTGTAATATATGAAATTTGGTAATGATATGGCAAGAGAAACTGCACATACGTAAGTTATGGGCGCCCGCAGAAATTTTTCAGGAGGGGGGGGGGGGGCACAATGCCTACCCATTAGCATTGGTTGCTCACCTCGCAGGGGCTACTTACACAAATATAGCAAAATACACGTTTTTAAATTGATTTTTTAAGCAAGGCCTCCTTGTCGTTTTAGGGGAGGTGTATTGCACACCGCAGATAAAATATTTGTTTCTAAATTTCTCCATAAATTATTATATCTAATGTTATTAGCAACGCGAGATAGTGGCCGCGATAGATATCGAAAAATTCCAAATTACTCAGCGATGTAGGTTTTTTCGTTATAGATAAAAGTAGATTGCCTACATTGTATCAGAACTATTCATTTTCGTTTACATTCAAAATATTCGTTTATTTGTTATTCGCAGACGCACAGTAGAAGTAAAACTCCCCCCTCCCCCCCCTGGCTGTGTGCCTGCTTGCAGTACCCCCCTGATAAAGTTTCAAAGATTGATATCTCTGCTACTTCATATTCAAGCGTAGGGTACTTGGAATAATGCCGGAGAGCAAATATGTAATTATTTTAACGTGTTCCGTCTTTTCTCCTTCCGTTTTGCGAATGGGTTTCCGGGAAGCCTCTCAGCAAGTGCTCGGATTACTTGTTTCTTTACTATTACAGAACCCAAATGGCAAAAAAATGTCGGGAAAATTACATCCAGTCATCTGCATTCGTTATATTTCTTACAACCAACATTCGGAAATATAGTTTCAACAGAAGAAGTATGGGAATTTTATTGCACTCAAAACATTTACTTGCAGCCACATTTCAGCAGATTTTCGCCCAGCCGCAAATAAAACAAATATTTTTAGAAGACGCAGGGCCCGGTGCAGTCACACGTTGACACCGCGATCTGTCAGCTCTGCTTGTGCCAGCGTAAACTTTAAAATGCCATATGTAAAATTTTTTGGGAAACGTAGGGGGGGGGGGGGCCCTTCCTGCGGGCGCCCATGATGTAAGTGTCAGACCCCGCAAACATGGTTCCCTCTAAGCTGCGCGACTGTGCGGCCGCGCAGTAGTTTTTTAAGTACCGCGCACTAAATTTTTCAAGCGCGCACGACTGTGTTTATTTTAGGATATGACGGAACAGGGCCGCGCCAACCCTGTCGCACATCCGCGCATTAGAGTCATGTAGGCGCGCATAGCGATATTCATTCCGCACATGGATGAAAAAAAATTAGAGGGAACCGTTTGTGGGCCACAAACGGTATTTAAAAATGCCGCACTCGAATCACGAGTACTAAGAAGATCGATTAAAACGCACGGAACAAGATATCACGGGATTAACAAACTCTCGAGGACAACGAGGATCGCTGGAACACGTTTGTCAACAAAATCGGGCGTGTTTTGGCTCACCGGATTCCCTCAGTCGCTCGCCCAGAAAAAGCGGTTGGTATTTATTTTTACGGCATTTCAAATATAGTCACGATGACACACATAAAAGGCGGATCTTCTGCGTAAATTCTCGCATAAGACTAAATAGTAGGAAAGTAACTTTGCGATAAAAATGTACCTTTTATACCTTTTTCCTAATCATAGATCGTTGAAAAAACTGGTACGTAAATACGGCACTAGAATTAATAAAAAATGGAGAGCTTTCCATTGCCTTCAAACGACATTAATTATCCACGGACAAGTATCTCTGCGAGTTATTATTTTTTTAAACCCGTCCTTACCGTCCTCAAACAAGTTCTCTCGAAAGTATGCGAAGACATTCTTTCGGTTTGACTCAAAAAAGTAAATAAAAACGTACGTCTTGTGTGCTTTACGCTTTAATCAAAATGGCGAAAAACTCTTGACATTTATATCGAAAATTAACTGTAAAAACGAAAATAAGCTCGGTGTTTCTTGAATGCAACGTTCAAGAACAATATGAAAATACTAATAAAAATCAGCCATGTTTATGTTAACTCACATAAATTAAATGATATTTTATGTTTCGAAACACGTGTTGCATCTTCATGAAACGACGCAATGACTTTTAACAGCCTAACACTTAAGCAATAAATAGAAATGAGAGAGGAGGAAAGGCAGTTCAGATGCATACAAACACGGGATGCTGTTTTCACACCCCCTCAAACCTTTCGCAAAACAAAAGCAGTAATATGCCAGCGGGTGGGTGGCGGCTGTGTTGGTAGTCAAGGAGACACCACAACGACAAGACTCAAACAAAGTGACTCCGAGAGTAGAACAGTCGAAGGCAATAAAAAAAATTTCGAAAATTGCCTCTAACGAGTGTACACGGCCGCCTTGGGGAAAATACCATTTCCGGACCCATTTTCTCTGTTTTAAGTTCAAAAAGGGAACGTGGCCCCTCGGCAGGTCCAGGACAGCCGACTCCCCCTCTCCACTTCTCAACGGTATTGGCTCGCAGTATTATAAAAAAAAATATGTCAAATTCCATCCAATTAAATTTTTTATCAAAAATACATGTAAAATATATATTAGTACTATATGTAACACATCATAATTATACTGGGTATGATTCGATTAATTTGAAAGTTCTATCGTCGTCTTAGCCTCTGGAGGTTTCACCGTACCAGATTTACTAAAGATCGATAAAATACAATATTTCTATATCCATTTTCAGGAGATCGATCGAACTTCTAAGTGAATTTTCATTACCGGAATAATATATGCGTATTTAGCAAGAAGTAAAAATTCGGAAGTATAAATTTAATAGTGTAAAATTAATCAAATTAATCAGTATTTCTTATATCCATTTGCAGGTGAAAATCGAGGAGATATTTATTTACTGGGAGGGCATGCGGTTATCGTTATCTACATGGCGAGTTATCTATTGGTGGTTGAAAATCATTCGGCGGGCCGCATCGCAAGCTGCAAATTCTTTTGCGGGTTGGATTAGAGTTTAAATCGGAGTTACCAATATATTCTGAGGTGCCATACAAGCTAAAATCGTATCAAAGTAATGTTCTTTATGACTAACATTTCAACATTAATAGTTCAATTAACAAAATCTGCATGAAAATGTATGAATTCGTGAGTTAAAATTTTCGACTTCCTTTTTCCCGCATTCTAATTTTACATGAGTAAGATTTCTTTCCACTCATTCACCCTAAATTTTATTTTTCTTCCTCGTTTTATTTTATCAGCGCAACTATTAAACTATTAATTTCGGAGTGATAAAATTGACACTCATAACACGAGCTAAAGATATTCGACTTTATGAAAAGAAGCGTACAATTTTCAAAGCGAAGCCGTCTTTTTTTCATTCCGATTTCACTGACCTTTCTAATTTTAAAAAATATTTTCTTTTTTAATTTTCTCCATTTCAATAACATATGGATGAGTGCAGCTTATTTTTCATTTGGATTTTTAATTACTTAGAAACATGATACGAACTTGAGACTTGGATGGTTGTATGAAGGAAAAAACAAAGTTTATTTTCCGCAGTTTTCTTCATGCCTTTCTTTCCCATTCAACCTTTTCCTACCTCTTTCTCTTTTTCCACCCAGTTTTCCTTCTAGCACTTCTTTAATCATGCACTCTCTCCTCAGGTAATGCCCAATCCAGTTCGCCTTCCTCTTTCTGATAGTCTGTATAATCTTTCGCTTTTCTACTATTCTTCGTAGTACTACCACGTTTTTCACCCTATCTGTCCATTTTATCTTCAACATTCTTCTCCATGTCCACATTTCGAAGCTTTCCAAGTATTTAATATCATTTTTCCTTAGCGTCCATGTTTCTGCCCCATACAAAGCTATACTCCATACGTTGCATTTTATCAACTTCTTGCGGATTTCCTGCTTTATATTTCCCGTTAGCAGGAGTTTCTTTCTTCTGAAAGCGGTTTTTGCTATTGTTATTCTAGTCCTAATTTCATCGGTACATTTTGCTTCTCTCGTGATGATGCTTCCAAGGTATTTATAATCTGAAACTTGTTCTAATGGCTTTCCTCCAGTGCTGGAAAACGAAAACAATCGATTCGTTGCGTTTTTCGTTACAGCCAAAAAAGCAATTTCGTTTTTCGTTACGATAAAATCTACATTTCGTTTTTCGTTACGTTTAACGTTATAACGAAATAATTGCTTATGAGTACTTTTTATTTGATATTTATACCCCGTAAGTTTAAGTTTTTCATTTAGAATTATAGTTAAAAAATGTTTCTAAACATATGTTGCAGATAAGGAACATTTTTAAGTTTTCTAAGGAGTCGGAAAAGATTTCGTTATTTTTTTGATCATGCATACAATAATTTGTATGCATGTATTTTTATATCCAACATTTAATAATCAAGGTTAATTGCCTTAACCCACATTAAGTATAAAAATAATGTAATAATTATAATAAAATACTGCAATGCTCATGTCGCATCGTAGAATTATTTATAAGTAACTCGGAAAGTAAACCGGCTGTACCAATTCTAATTCTTGCAACAGACCTAAAATTCGACGAAAACAAAGAAAACTGTCGAAATTTCAAGTTTTCCTCTCTGGGGTTTATTTTTGATAGCTTCCTTCCTTCTCTTATACCCTATAACAAATACATGCAAATCATCCATGGGTCTACAATATTGCATTTAATAACATTTTAGATATTAACAAAATGATTTTTTTATTAAGTATATATATGAAAGAAGAGAAAAAGAAATGTGCATAGTTTGATAAAGTTTTAATCCACTGTTAATAACTATGAATATAGGTAATTTTTCAGGTAAAACAGAAAAATATGGAACCTTTACCCAATGTGAGCAGGGCCGGTTTCAGGCGTAAGCGACGTAGGCGGTCACTTACAGGCGCCACTTCAAAGAGGAGGCAAAATCAATATTTCGGATTTTGACATTTTCATTTTTTCCAAAGGTGTATTGCACAGAACTTCAAAACATCGCGAAAAACTATATTTTACGCAATGATAAGTCATTTACATTCAGGGTTGTCCAAGGTGTAAGAGACGTAAACCTACCATTTACAGGTGTCACTTAAGAAGGACGGCAAGACGAACGTTTTAAAGTTTTACATTTTCTAAAAAACACGCTGATGCACTGTGAACTTTACTTAACCTCTTCAGAGGAATAAAAGAGGGGGGGTTTAAAGGGAGGGGAGTTTAAAAGGGGGGGTTTAAAAGGGGGGTTTAAAAAGGGGGGTTAAAAAGGGGGGTTAAAAAGGGGGGTTTCAAAAGGGGGATTTAAAAGGGTTTCAAAAGGGAGATTTAAAAGGGAGGGTTTCAAAAGGGGGATTTAAAAGGGAGGGTTTCAAAAGGGAGGTTTCAGAAAGGGGGGTTTCAAACGGGGGTTTCAAAAGGGAGGGTATCAAAGGGGGGGTTTCAAAAGGGGAGTTTCAAAAGGGGGGTATCAAAGGGAGTGTTTCAAAAAGGGGGTCTCAAAAGGGAGGTTTAAAAGGGGGGTTTCAAAAGGGGGGGTTTAAAGGGGGGGATTTCAAAGGGGGGGGTTTCAAAGGGGGAGGGTTCAAAGGGAGGGTTTAAAAGGGGGGAGGTTTCAAAGGGAGGGTTTAAAAGGGGGGGTTTAAAAGGGGGGTTTAAAAGGTGGTGTTTAAAAGGTGGGGTTTAAAAGGGGGGGTTTCAAAAGGGAGGGTTTCAAAAGGGGAGGTTTCAAAAGGGAGGGTTTCAAAAGGGGAGGTTCAAAGAGGGGGTTTAAAAGGGGGGATTTCCAATGGGGGTTTCAAAGGGGTGGTTTCAAAGGGGGGGTTTCAAAAGGGGGTTTCAAAGGGGGTTTCAAAGGGGGGGGATTGAAGGGGGAAGGGTTTCATGTGCTTTTAGGGTTTAAGTATTGTAATTTCAAATAACCTTCCCGCCCCAAATACAGCGAACCTTCAATACTAGAGATATTGATTACTCAAGGGTTTGTCTCTTTGTGATAGTAAAGTTGCAATATAAAAATATTCGGTAATATAATCATTACATAGTCATTTTGTTATAAGATCAGTGAATGTTTTATTTCTATTTTCTGAAAATATTCAGCTGAATATATTTTTGAAAAAACAAAACTGAGTAAAATAAGTGTATTTTCCTATTTTAATATATAATTAATATTATTTCATGCCTTTGATATCCAGAGGGGCGGAAAATTTTTGCCTCGCTTACACACCGAAACCGGCCCTGAATGTGGGTATTCAATCGCTTCCGTGAGTAAATACCTATTCTAAATTTAAATCGATAAAAAGTTTATTATGAAATTTTTATGGAATGCTTTCAATGGGATACAACTACGTTCGTCGAGGTTTTTTCTGTAAACTACTTAATTGCTGTAAAATTAATAACTATTAATAACTATTTTTTTATAATTAGACCGGTACTAGCATAAACCACCTAGTCCCGGGTTTAACTGGAAATCTATGAATTCGGCCGGTAGTGTTTGAATCGTAAAAGCACTGATTGTGAGATCTTTCTCCAACAGCTTAAATAGTTAGACTGACAAACAAATGACACAGTTCAGGATCCAGGAGTGGAGAGGATGAGACAGTAACTTGGAGAGCATTGACCCCTAAAAGAGGAACTTGAGTATAACGAGTAAGTGGAAAACCCCAATCCTAACGAATATTGAAAAGAATAGTTTGAAAATGCTTTATCTTCCTCGTTTCTTCTCTTATGCTTCCTGAAGGAATCCTTTCTTTCATAAATGTCAAAAAACCTAAAAGGAAAATGGGTGATGGGCGGGGTAGGCTGTATCCACGGTCTTCGGTTTGTTTTCCAAATTTCTAAGGCGATCTTCCAACTTCGTGCTGAATGCATCGTTCTTTTCTTTAAGTTTTTCTAGGTCCCAAGTCTGTCTTTCTCTTCTCGTTTTCCTTATTTGTTTAAGCTTTGTAGTTACATTGACTATTAGAAGGATGTGATCTGAATCAATGTCTGCTCCTGGTAATGTCTTAGCATTTTTTATGCTGTTCCTGAATCTTTGTTTTACTAGGATGTAATCTATTTGGCATCTCATTCTATCTCCTGGGCTTTTCCATGTGTACAGCCTTCGTTTATGATTTCTGAACCATGTATTAGTCACTACTAAGTCGTTATTATCACAGAATTCTACCAGTTTTTCTCCTTCTCGGTTTCTTTTCCCAAGTCCGTATTGACCGACAACATTTTCTTCTTGTCTTTCACCAACTATGCTGTTCCAATCTCACATTATTATGCAGTTTACCTTTCCCTTCCGTCTTCTTTGTAAATCTCGTTAATTTGTTCATACATCTCCTCAATTTCTTCTTCTTCATGAGTGGATGTTGGCATATATATCTGGACTATCAGCATGTCCACTGGGACTGCTTTTAGCTTTATTGCTACTATCTGTATCACATCATAATTATACTTGGTAAGATTCGATTAATTTCGATAAACAGCGAATTTGTAAAAATAAAATATTCGACGAAATTTAATTCCCGTCGATAAATGTAGGTTTTTCACCACTAAATCTTTTGCGAAGTTACATGTCATAGTTTTTAAATTTTATTTTCCAAATTAACACCTAAAATGTATTTTAGTACCAAAAAAGCAACGCGTAAAAATAATCGGGCCTTGTCATAATAGACGACCACATTTGAATCGGAATTTCCCACATTATGCATTGTGAGATCCACCGTGACATTTTTAAGTAGCTGCGTATCTTGCGCTGCAACAGAGTCCAAAAGTATTAATTACGTGAGAGTAGATCTTAGTATGAATGAATACCGATCGCCAGATAGTACTAATAAATTCTCACAAAATTTCCATTTCTAGGGGCCATACCGATAATCCATCCTCCGAAGGAGAGTTTCCCATCATCATCGTTCTGTGTTTGCGTTCCAGGCATTTTTATAGATTCCTCCTGATTTTTTTTACCAACATCGCAACTTTTTCCTTCATAATATTTACGTATAAATTTGGTTGTACATATATTATAGTAGCGTAACATTAAGTTTGTTATTGAATGGCCGCGATTTCGTAATTGTACGATACAACGCATAAAATTTAGTTTCTCATCTCTAAAAAATTGGGAGTAAACAATATTGTTCTTTTGAACTGACCGTACGACGACACTCCGAGTGCTTGTAGGTCCGGACCCCGGACGCAAAGACGGAATTTCCCGAAGGAGAGAAAAATAAGAGTAGTGGGGAGGAGTTTCGGGGTGCTAAGGGATGATAAAAAAGTTGATTTGGGAAAACCCAAATCCAAATCTGAGAAATGAGAAATGGAGAAAATGCCGCACAGTGGTCCGGATCCAGAAAAAGGCGGACAAAAATCGATTTTTCGACTTTCTTGAAAAATTCTTAGGATGCCCAAGTTATGTCGCAGAATGTGTGGAGCATCATGCAAAACACTTAGTTTTACTGCGTAGAATCTATTATGAAGCTGAGTGTATCACTTCAAAGTCACGTTGTACTGCATGAAAATCTTGTTTTTTATTTTCTTCGAAAAATACATCAATTTAACCATTTTTTGGCTACAGTACATACTGAAAATTGGCAAAATGACTCTGCACGTTAGTAATAGGGATGTATTACTAGCAAAAAATATGCGTAACTGTCTTTCAGTAATTGCTGTGTTCCTTGTAGGAGCTCGTGAACTGCAAATAACATTTCAAGGAAATTTCGTACATATGTTGCATTAAGTAAAAAGTGCCACAAAGTGCTACGGTGATTTTTATGTTAGGTATAGTGTACAGTATTAGGAAGATAATAATGTAGAAATCATCTGCCTAAACTTGCCTAACCGCGGTTGAGACGGATTAAAATGTCTCTCTACCACGTACGTGAAGATGGGTCTGCGCCGTCTATGAACCACGGAAAGGCAGGTTGCGGTACAATAGTTGTTCCTCTGCCAAATGTTTAAATGCTTTAAATAATATTTTTTGAGAATTCTTCTCTTCGCTCTCTTCTCTGAAGAAATTCTGTGAATTTTGAAACCAAAACTTTTACATTTTTTAATTACTTATGACGGCAACACGGCTAGACGTTTTTTCAGAAACGCAAAAGTGTCGGCAGAAATAATAGGTGAGTATCCACTTGTTCTTACGAATTACTTATTTTATTTCGTTTCATCTTACAATGAAATTAATGTTCCATTTTCAGGAGTAGAAGAAAATCTTATTGGGCGATTTGGAGTAATTCTGAAAACTTTATCGTGTGGCCTACAGATTAATACACAGAAATTCGATAAGTTCTGTAAGGAAACTGCCGAGTTTTATGTAAAGCATTATAGGTGGTATTATATGCCGACTTCAGTGCATAAAGTCCTCATACGCGGATCAGCTGTTATTGAGTAGGCTATACTTCCAATAGGCGAGCTGTCTGAGGAAGCACAGGAGTCACGAAACAAAGACTTAAGAAAATACCGTGAACATCACGCTAGGAAGACTTCTAGACTCCATACAAATGAAGACGTCTTTCGGAGACTCCTACTAAGCTCCGATCCACTAATAAGTACATTGGGTACTGCACTAGAAAAATCCCGTCGAGTGGGAACCTTGTCTCAAGAGGTTCGTGAACTTTTAAAACAATCCGAGGAATCAGTGGACGAAGTCGGATCTGATACTGAGGAATCTGAGGCGGGATTTTAACATTCCACATGGAATAAAATATTTAAATATGTATCATATGTAAATATGTTTAATATGTAAATATGTATTACATGTAAATATGTATTATATGTAATATGTACTATATTTATGTACATATGTATTATATGTACGTATTTATTTTATGTAAATATGTATTATATATAAACACCATGTAAATGTGTACTTGGGTAATAATTACCATATTTTTCATTTTTTCTGTCTATAGTCGATGCAACGTAATTTTATTTATATAACATTGCGATGTACGTAATATGTTAATATATGCATGCAATCATTAACCGATTACCTGTTCTTTTTATTTAAGTTTCAACCGTCCCATAATGTGAAGAGATACATGGTATTTATTAAGCATGTTTGTTATTGTTGAGTTTACAGTTATTTATTTTTTGGCTAAAAAATTTAGGATTACAGTACAAACAACCAAAATGACTGTATTTACGAAACCAATTTCACAATATTATGGATTTTTATTTGTAGGCGCAACAACAATTAAATTTTTATCGTTTGACTATACATATTCATGTCGAATTTCTGAATTTTTTTTAAAGAACCTCCTTCCCCGACTACACTCTTAATGCTTTGATTTTCGATGAAAATAACTGTGAAATTGAACTCAGCGTATCAAAAAACCTAAAAGATGTCATTTTTGTTACCGTGGGACAAAAATTTGACTTTTGTCCCTGTTTTTCGCGCACCGCCAGTTGGTATTGGTTGCACCCGCGTATTGCGATAGGAAAACCTTATGACAGATCCTAATACCGGGCCCCTCAGAGGCCCGGGCCCCGGGGATTTTGCCTCGGTATCCCCATCCTCTCGGTGGTCCTGAGTGTACATAAAAAATTTCTCTTCCCTTCTTCGCGAAATGGATTTTTAAAGAAAGAAAATAAAACAGTTCTTCGAATCCTGCGACATAACTCTAAGAATTTCCCTACCCCGAGTTCATTTAGACTGTGAATTTTAAGAATGATTGACGACCAACTTCATTCATAGAACCGCGAGATAAATGATAATGTTTAGCTACGTAATGTTTTTATTCTCCTTTCTAGGTAACGGAAAACTCCGACGTAGTGTTACACCTCCGACACCACCACGAGGAACGGGCGCACGCTTCCTCTCTAATAACCATCAATCACGTTTCCCAAAACCTAAAACCGCCGACAGCTGTCACACGTTACACGCTTTCAAACTCTCCATCCGGATGCATCTTCAGGAAGATTTTGCGAAACGAAAAAAAAGAAAGAGACGCGCAGATTATCCCGGAAGAGATCACGTATAAACACGTAAAAAGAAAGAACAAAATTGAACGATCCGCCGCTTGGACGTAAAAAAAATCGAAAAGAGCGCGTGACGTAATATCTCGGGAGAGCTTCGAAAACGTAGGTAGAAGGGGAAACGGTCGAGGGATAGGAACGGGATGATTTGCAGACTTCTCCGAGAGACCTTGAAGAGGAGAATGAAGCCGTGAAACAAAAGGCGATGCTCACAAGAAGGAAAAAGTGTTGAGTGAGTGTGTGTAGGGGAAAATGAGGAGGAGTTGGGACGATCTGATGAAAGCCCCGAGGGGAATGAAGATTAGAGTCGGTAGGATTTAATACACTCTCCTGTGTTGGGTTATAATACGAATGAATCTAGAATCGTTTGCAGAATACGGTAGCGTTTCGGGTTTATCTGGTTTCCCCGAAACTGAGGAATCTGTCTCAGAAGCGGTCTGTCATAATTACAAAAAAAAATTACGAGCTGAAAACAAATTTCTTTCTACGATGAAACGTGCCTTCATCGCCATAAAGAGTTTTCGCGTACGTGTAAACAAAACGGGTTTGTATGAATGGATGAATTCTGTTCATGCATGACAGACGAAAACAAAGTGTTCTCTTAAAAATGAATACGTTAATGAAAACAAGATTTACCGGTACATATAATAAATAGTGTCCTAGATATTTTAACGTGAAAAATTGCCAATAATATTTTTTATTATGTAAAGGAACGGCGAAACAAAACAGTCAACTTTCCAAATTTGCGATATTTACTAAGAGGTGATTTTATTACTAGCATGGAAGTTAATATCTGTAGGATGTTCAGAAGTTGATATAATTAATTCGGCGTAATGACAGCATGTATAAAGGCAAAATCTGGAGGAAAGGACAATATTTGGCGCCACTATTGCATTTCATCCAAAGTGGTTTCTGAAATTCTGTGCCACAATTTCATAAGTAAGGAAATTAGTAGTATATAAGGAATGCCTGTATTGTCATTACCACATGCCAACAAGTCACGCTTAAGCATTAATTAGTCATTTACTATTCAGAAACAAAACAGCCGATGTGTAATCTCTGTTTCAGAAATGAATCACAAGCGACTGCGGCGCTCTTCTATACTTTCTAACTTTCAAGATTAAAAAAAAAACTGTTTCGTGTGAGTTTTTGCGCTTATTTTTTGTGTCTGCACTACACTTTCTAAATCGAGAACAAAATTTTCGATCCCATTAAGAGAGAGAGAGAGATAGAGAGAGATCGGGCGGGACTCAAATCGCTCAGAATTAATTTTCGCCGGAAACGAGAACTTTTTGAAAGCCAATTAGAGAGAGCAAACGCGATGCATATGATATTTCAAGACAAGTGAACGCCAGATGTGTACTGTTGCACTTCCGTTCGTACGAATTCCGTTCCGCGCGAGAGAATTAAGAAATCCGTGTTTATGTGTCTTTAACTGAAAAAAAAATCCTCGGTTATTTTCCGATTTTTATCGACGATTTCCGTTCGAGTTAATCGTAAAAAAATGTTCTTGGCGATCACCGGGCGTGTTTTCCATCGTAGTACCCATTTTATGCCTTCAAGGAGATAATATCACGAACCTGTACTTGCGCTCGCTCGAATCTCTCTCGGCAAAAAAAATTTAAGAACCGATTCACAGAGGCAGCGCCAATATACAGAAGATGACGGATATATATATATATATATATATATATATATATATATATATATATATATATATATATATATATTAAACTTTGGTGGTATAAATCGTTCAAAACAGATTACCTCTTTCCCATTACGGCTGGCGTCTAATTAGTGATATTACTATAGCCAAAACACGGCTGGGATTGACGCATGCTACTGTACAGCCGTCCCCGGCGAAAATCCACCAAGCGTCGATTCCAAAAATAAGAACACATCTGATATCTTCAACTGTTTTATAGTTAAGGTTATCATGATTATCAGCTAGGTGCGAAGATGATAACGTGCCTCCGTATAAAATTTCTCCAAGAAAGTTGAAGAATTGCGCGCATATGTGTGGAAGTGTTAACCTATAGAGAAAGAGAGAGAGGGAAGATGTGGGTGGGCACCACCGCGTTGAAGCAAAAACAAATGAATGTGTGCTGAGGGAGTGAAAGTGTTTGCCGAGCGTAAGACTGACTGCACTCCTCTCTCTCTCCCTCTCTCTCTCTCTCTATACACCAACCCTCACACCACTATCTTCAGTATTTCCAGTCTTTTGCGTATTTTTAGACGGAATACGACCACCTAAGTCCCCCCTCCCACCCACTCCCCCTCCACTTCCTCTCCCGAGCCGACGAAAGTCATTTGTCTTTTCACCTAACTCAGAGAACGCGAAGGGGTGGGTGGGGCGAGGGAAAGGATTTAATACGGCGCACGCCGAAAACTTTATGAGGCGAGAACTATGGTCACGTGCTGATCCGAGGTCACCCCTGTGTAGGTGATGATATGGCCCACCTGAGAGAGTAATACGCAAAGCAATGATCGCGGTGAAAAGTTCCCCTTTCATGGCGCTGCTGAGCTCGCGAATCGGCCAATGAAAATGGACCACTTTCGCTTCGATGTTTACGAATTAAAATGTCTTTCAAAAAATAATCTAGCATATCGTCTTTTACAGCAAACGAAAAAAAAACAAGCTCGAGGTGTGAAAAAATTAATCAGAGGGCTCCGAGTGAAACGAACGTTCTCTTCTTGAAATTTCCTTTGGTAAATCTTTATTTCCGCAAAAAAAACCTTCCGTTGCCTGTTCGTAATAACGTGAAATTCAGTCTCAAAACCTGTTCGCCGGGAAACGCGCTGAATTAATATATCATTCAGTTTGAAATGTATGCCGTTTTAAGGTACCTACCTAACTAATTGTTCAATTCAATTTAAAACAAAATTATTCATATACCATTCATTATCTCCATAGATATTCCTGATTAATGAATGAGAAAGGAAAGATACGGCGGAAGGCAAAACAGCTGCCATGAAGGTATTTATCTTCATAAATCGGTTACGAAATCCCCGGAACGTACGTAGACTTTTGGTGAAATTACGTTGAATGTCCTTTTTTATGAGAACCGACAATTCAGTATCTTATATAACGTAATGACAGGATATTATGAAGAATTGTTATCCAACAACAGCTCCGAATATTCTTTTTCTCTCTCCTTTACTGTTCAACAGCATCATCAAGTTTTCTGTTTAATATTTCCCGCATTTATTTTTTAAAAAGAAGGTGGCGGATCAACGTCTCAGAAATGATTTTACAGATTTTGCGAATAATTAATTAATAAAAATTGTTCAAAGTATAAAAGTTTCGTCAATATTTTATATTCAGTTCTTTTGCTTTAATTAACATCATAATCGTCTACTAATTTTACTTTATTACCATATCGGTTTATCACGTTCATCGAATAGGATAAGCAAATTACTATTTCTCTTGCAATGTAAGCAAGTATGCTGACAGAAATAAACTAGCACCTATATCTGTACATCGTTCCGAAACGAAGAAAATTCCCATAAGAAAGATAGATCCAGAAAGTTCATCGTAATTTGATACAATAACTGACATTCTCTGTTTCGACGGCTTTCTGCAAAAATAGATCTAACTTAATGCTACTCCTGAAAAATGTCGATTCAGCATTTCTGGCTTTCAGTATATCATAGGCCTGCGCAACATAAGAAAAAAACATGACCGAACCTATCAAAATGTAACAAAAGCTTTCGAAAGTTCTTCTCCGGAAGATAAGAAACAGAAGCATTTACATAAAAATGTCACGCGCTTCCGGAGGGAAAATGTAGAGATATAAATTCTGCATTATGGTTACGCAAACTAAATTTTCCCGCGCAAGCAACATTTATTAATTAGACAGTTTTAACTTCCCCATCCTATGGCGTGCTTTTCATTCTTTAAGCTACACACAGAAATTAATGAAAAATAATTTATACTTAACGGATATTTTAAAATATAAGAAAGTAAATATGCTAATATTATTCCTTTTATTGAAATCATCGACCGATGAATTAGATGAGGAATTTTCACAGGCTTTCACTTTATAATACACGTGCAAGGCATTAAAATACATTAATATCACCGGAGACCGTTACTTTGCCATTCCACCGGCGAGACCATGCTAATGACCTATTCGTATTTGACCTGAAAGCGGTAGAACGGCTTTCCAAGTAACACGCGATAATTTCGTCGATTTTGTAGAATAATGGCTTGGCGCAACCATTAACTCCTCTCAATAGCCCATTATATAAAATATCCCGCACAAAGGCTTCAAGAATAAAGATTTTTTATGAAAACATTTTTTTCTACATTATCAAGTTTAATATTCGTTTTAAAAAGTGCAAAATAACAAATAATTAAATTATTTATTTTATATATATTTGAACAAAATTGATTATGGTTTTCTTGCGTCAAATATTTTATTATAATGTCAATAGTTAAGAATTAGAGACTACTAAAGATAATTAACAAGGGTTCCTGATGAGCTGATATTTGTGAATTCGCCAGACTACATACAAAATTTTAGCTCTTGGTGCGAGATATAATACAATAAGCTGTTTCAGTGTAATAATTAAATTTTTTGTTTTTTTAAATTTTTAAGCATATGCGTACAGTAACTCAGCGTTACTCTTTCAATCATGATCCACAAAAAAAATTCATTGAAAAGTTCTTTCACCGATTTTCATGTTTTCTTTCGATAAATATGGACTCTCAACAATGATATATTTGGGAGAGGATATAAATATATGTACCTGTATCTGAATTATATTTCAAATCATTCATGACGCATGTTACTCAGAAGTTATGTTAAATTGGTAAAGTGAGCTTCAAATTTTTCAGTGTAATCCATCAAACTAAAAATTAACTTTCGAGCTTAACTTGCGACTCACTTTTTAAAAAAAAATACAATGGAGGCAACCCCGCACGGAATCCATTCCACAAAAAAAACGACACATTTTTCCGTCACGAGAAGCAATTTGGATGTTTAGCGCGCAATTCCTTCGATTTTTTTCTTACGAGGTCGCCTCGCTTCGTTCATTCATCCACCTTTTAGGCGGATGCAGATATTCCTACCATTCCTTCCTTTAGAGCTGAAAAACGCTGGACTTTAAAGTAAGTTTCGAGACGCATAAATATGTCCGGCTACTGCGCAATGTCGAGGCGTTGAGGAGAAACCGTTCGAGAACGACTAGGCGACCCGTTCCGCGCCAATTATTGCGAAGAAAAAAAAACTTTCTGAAAGAACAGGGGCGGAAAAGAATGGCGAGTAGCTAATTAAAAGGGACGTGGAAGTCTCGTTAAGAGGAGTAGAACGCCGCCCGATTATCAATGCCCTTTGGCAGATGCGTGTGGAGCGAGGAAGCAGACGGGGGGGAGGCGCGAGAGAAGGGTGCGGGGGGGAGGGGGAGGGGAGGTGAGCGGTGCGCGGATCGTGTTAACAGCGCATGTGTGCTCCCGGCGTACGATGAAAATCGGTGTCACACGGGTGTTCCGTTCGCTCCCGAATGGACGTCTGGGGGTGGACGGACTGCATGAGAGGAGGTGGGTGGGAAAAACCATTTACGTGACGGGTCGCGTTAGAAGTTGCTAACACCTTCGTGGCCCATATAAGTCTACATCTGTAATGACTTCCGTGTAAACGCAGCAAAAATTATTTTAGCATTAAAACTTGAATCATTTGATACTCGTATTTCATGTTGGGAAAATGACAGACCTAACTTCTATAGGCACATGATGATCATTTACTAACAACTTCAATGGCCACATTTCTATTTCGACTTCAAAGCAGCCGTTCTCAATGTCATATTTCCTTGCGTCTACAGCTGTGGAATTATTATCATTGTGCATTGGGTTGCATTAATGAGACAATTTTTTAAAATACATTCTCGGTAAAACAAAAAGGCTCGATAAAACAGAAGACGAAGTTCGGCTAAATGTAGTCGCCTCTGCGTCGATTAACTAATTGTTGACTACGATACTAATTTGCAATTATGAAATTAATAATCAGCTAGGGAATTATCGAACTCGTCTTATGACTGTAAATAAATTCCATAATAAGTGTTTAAGGATCTAAAATTGACAAATTCAGTAAGTACTTGTGTTAGGTACATCCAATAGCCATAACAAGGAGCTATCTAAGACTAGAACTTAAAATTTTCAATGTTAAATACTTAAGTGATTATTCTGGAATGAAATTAATTGGACGTGAATTTCACAAATTGAGTATCCTTACAGCTCCAGATCCTGTGTGAAACGTTTTCGCTCGTTTTATTTTGCCAACTGCGGAAGTCGTCCTCACACGACATTTCGATTGATTTTGATAGAGGAGCTGGAGAGGTATTGTGTGTGTGAACGGGACGGAAATGAAGCGGAGTTGGCATCGAGAGAGCTACGTCGTCGTCTGCAAAGGGTGGGAGAGGCTTTAAACTTTGTCACTATTCTCGCGATGATGTCAGACAGTTGAAATTTTAAGAAGGGGAAGTAAAGGCAATAAAGGGAATAGCAGGGGTGAAAGCGGTATACGGGGTTAAATAGGCAAGATTTCTGCGCGAGGATGTTTGTAATTTTCGAGTAAGAGAACAAAGTTGCGTATGTTTAAATGCGAATAAAACGATAAAAAATACAATATATTAACATGGCTCTTATGCAGTGAGAATTACGAAATCATTATCTTGTCCCGAAATAATTTAATTAAATAAATTAAGAAGTATTTATAAAGATAAATATGCCAAATGCACAGCAATTTAAACAAATAAGACTGGTCATTGAATAGATTATTATTATCCATATACGATATTAATTTTAAAAATATGATATAGCGCATGTCATTAATCGAAACAGAGTGAAGAGAATTTGTGTGTGGTATTATTCTAAACTCGAAATGGAATGAGATACATACAAATACACGCAAGTGAGGTAAAAATGCAAAAAAAATAAATAAAACCAGAATGTGTAACAAATTTAAAAAATGAAACGGCCGAGAAATACAAATAATAATAATACAATAAATATTAGTATCTATAAGAGTCACGTATCATTTACGCGATAAAAGTCATAGAATAAAATAGCAATTCCTTTTTTTTTAATAAAATAAAACGAAGAAATTGGGGAAACAAAATCTAAAAAAAAAACAGACAATGGGGAATTTGTTCTTAGGACTGACGACGCGCTTCTCCCTGAACAAGATCTCGCGCTGGAAGAGCATATGAACAAGGAAACGGCTTTTGATTAATCTCGACGCTGCTTTAGTAGAATTGCGAGCGCCTCCTATTCAGCTCCGTTTTACGTGGGCTTTCCAAAGGCGGCGGATGCGAGGTTCAACTCAGCGCAAGGTTTGTGAGAGGGTTGGGCCATAGAGAAGGGAAAAAGAGATATTCCGACAGTAATATGGGCGCGAGAAAGAGGAAATATCTTGCGTTCGAATCGTACTTTCTCATGCAAAGAGGACGAAAAAAATGTCGTTCCCGCAGGGTGAACGCGGGCATGCGTCGAACAACAACATGTTACACAATGTTCCTTATCGCAGATTTGAATAATTAACAGGAAAAAGCGTATTTAAAAGCCGCTGCGGATCTTGTCCAAATGCGATCGCCCACCTGGTTATTTTTTTAGAGGACAGCCACCGAGTGAGCTGAAAAATTGCTTAGCACCGGTAATGCACTCCCGAGATCAAACGAAAACGATCTGTAGCCGCATTCGAGTGAAAACATCACGGAGAATCACGAATTCCTACCCTTTGCATTTTAAACACCCCGTGCTACATTGGCCGTAACATCGTTTTGAATAAACATTGACGTTTAAACGACTAATTTACGATTCCTCCACGACCCTCCGTCTGTTGGAACGGAGACATGACGATTTGTTAGCATAAGATCCAATTAAACAAAACCGACGTAGAGGTTATCGGTGGAAAATGATTGTTGCGAACACACAACCGCCTTGATTTAAAGAGCGCTCCCTTGCTCCATGCTACGCTCGCATTCCAAACTCGGGCAGACAAATGAATGAGGGAAAGCTATACATAATTTGCCACGTCCTGCGTCGCGCACCGAGTAACATTTCATCCAGAATTCACCTCGGAGAAACCCAATAGTTTCAAGGATGCGTTCGCCGAGTGCCGGAGAGGAAAATCTGCATCGTCAGTCACCGCTCGAAATAGACCGGGAAGACAAAATATGCGACTCGCAGAGCTAATTAGTCGACGCAAAGCCCAGTGATAGCAAATACTTAGAAATGGCATGGAAGCCGTTCCGATTACCGGATCGAATCCATCGATAATAATCCGTCCATTTTTTCTCCCTTCCGACGTGGCTGACACGCACGAAACGCGTTCGCAAAGACTCGTTTTCATGGCCACCAGGAAACTCAAACACCTGGGAGACATAAATTTACTTAAAAATTCGCGTCAAAAAAACTATTGAAAATCATAATAGATGCGCTAAAAGTTGGCAAAAATTCTGCTCTCGAACGAAAAATTAAATAATTTTTTTACCACATGCAAAAAAATTAACTAAATACCTTAGATGCTTCGGTTAATTTCCACCTCGGTTATGGAGGCGCAAGTGGGCCTTTTATGCATCGCAAATATTCCTTTTTCCATTCAGGCATTCCACAAGAATGACTCGAAAGAAAGCTTTAAAAAGACAAAAAAAAACAGAATCCAAAAATGCAGTTTAGAACGCGGTATGGAGATAAAAAGAGGAAAGAAGACGAAGTGTTTACTCTTATGTTAGCACGTTGTTTGCAGTGGGTTGTTTTCGACCCCTTTCCTCAAGTTCCCTCGCAATCGCACGTCCTCCAACGGAACTCATTAGAAACCGAAGCGAGCGAATCCTTTCGGCGACATAGAAGTCATTTGCCCTCCTCCTCCTCCTCGGACTTAAAAAAAAACTTCCCTTCCGCCAAACCGCTAACTTCGCGGTGGCAAAAACAAACGAAGGCGTACGGGCGGCCCTGAGGCGAGATGGGAGAAAGACTCCCGGCGATCTTAAAGGAAACAGCGCGGGAGAAAGTGCTCTCCGACTTCGGAGAATGGAAGAGGAAAGGGAGGAGAGGAACACGTAGGGGAAAAAATGACAGGAAGCGAACATCCTCGGAGGCCGCGTGAATGTGGGACGAGCGGAGAAGCGGTATGGCCGCGGGAAAATGTTGATGTCGGGATGGCAAGGACGTTGTCCAAGCGTAGTAACTACAGCGTAAGGCATTCGAGATAAGCAATCAACGTTAAGGAAAGCACAGTAACGATTTCGTCGATCACCAAAAAAAAGTGAAATCGAAAATGACCAGAGAAAGAAAGCGTCTCGGACGCGTAGAATGGCGGTTCCCAACCTTTTGTGGGAAGATAACGCACCGGAGCCGCGCAGGCTCTGAAATCGTCGCCCACGTTAACAACCTTATCATTGGGTTAAATTCCCACCGACTGATATCTTTTGTATAATATCTGTAATATTTGAACGTAGAAAAACGCACAATAAATTGGAAACTTTCGTAGAACTTTATGGAACACGGAAAATTAATTTCCGGAAGGCAAGAATTTCAGAAATTGTTTAAAAAAATCTTTCCTGTACATAATTAATTACTGGTATCGATTACAAAAAGCATTAAATATTTTATGTTACAGTATCTATTTCCAACAAGAAAGAAGTAAAAGGAAATAAAGGAAGAAGAGTTTTGTGCTCACAAGGCGAATTTTTGCATAAAAGTAAACTAGTTTCAATAAAAAAGGCGTGAAATGATGTATTTATTAGAAATATTTCAATAAAAACTTACTCTTTCCAAGACGAATAAAAATGCATATGTTAAATGCACATTCCTTCATCCGATTATTATTTTAATCAAAATAGCATGCACGTTTATATATCATTATCCTAATGGTTATGCAACACGTAATATAAAATTTTGAATGCCACGGATCATTTTCTGATGTATGTACGTAATATCGAAAAAATAGCGTGATGCACAATGCGCCAATTATGATACGTGGAACGGCCATAAGTGTCACATTTGAAGGTTGAACGACCAAGGTGTAAGTCACACAATAGATAGGTGTATACTGGGTCATCAGATAGGAAATAAACGAGTTAGGAGGACCACAGAAACAAAGAGCGATGCTTTGCTGGTGGCCATTTGATTTACGACTTGGGACCCACCGCCTGACACAAAACATAAGGATGATTATCGTCATTATTCCACAAGGTTATTTTCAACGTATTTCACGACATTCTCCTTCCTTTCCACGACGGAAAGTCAAACTGTAAGAACAGTCACGCATAAAACAAAAAAAATCATACGAAAAAAGTAACGAACAAAAAGCGTCAGGTAGATAGTCTAGGGCTCGAAACCTCAATCTCTTGCATGAAGAGAGAGAGAGAGAGAGAATGAAAGAGGAAGGATGGGGAGAGGAATAGGGGGCGGGCAGTTGCGCGTCACTTTCTTTGTTTTCCATCCCAACGGTATACGCGTAACCGAGACAGCGTGCGCTGCTGCCTTGCTGAGGTCGTAAATACGGTTTACGAACGATCGGACCTTTTTTATTTTTCCTTTCGTTTTTGGAGCTCTCTCGCGCCATAACTCCCCGCCACGAACCATGGGAATGCGCGGCCTTTCTGCGATTTCACGTTCGGAGTCGCAATTTTTTTTTTCGTTTCGCCAACCACCACCTCGGCCCACTCGCTACCTTCAGTACCTTTCTTTCCTTTTGTTATTTTAAAAAAATGTTTCGACCCGCCCGCAACGCTGTACACCTTGGCGTTACGGTTAGTACAGATTCCGACTCTGTGTAATAAATTCCCTCCCACGCCAAACATAGCGGTTAAAACCAGAGAGAAAGACAGGTAGACAGGTCTTTTACAACACCTTCACCGGGAGACTCCCGGAGGAGCTCGTCTACTGCAATATAAAAAAAATCCAAAGGAACGAAATACGGTTGCGGGGTTTAATTGGCTGTGTACGCCAGTCATCCATACTCGGTTTATATGCTAGTCGAAGTCCTACTAGAGCTAGAGGGAGACGATGTTGCCAAATCACAACACGTAAGAAGGGACCAGACGAATGTTAAGGACGCTGATGTGTAACTGTCGTCCGTGTTCGATATTTATAGCAGTCGGCTCTTAACTTGAGCTCTCACAAGTCAGGAGAGACCGAAGGAAATGGAAAGGACAATGTTTATTTATGTTCGATGCGGCAACGTTGCTGTTCCTTCATTGGTGGAATCATTTTATTCAGAAACCCCCTCTAATTTTTCTTGGCTTTCAAAACTCAAGTAAGACGTCACCCTCTTTATCAGATTTTTACTATTCTAGGAGCGTTACAAACAGACCGCCGACCGCGAACAAGTTTTCCTAGTGAAAAGGGCGCGAAAGGGGTGATATAAAGAAAAAAAGTCATCGGACGAGGGGACGCAAACAACAGACACCCTGCTCTAGATTCGATTTCGTTTTCTGACTTCTCCCTTTCTATCACACGGTTCGGAAACGAAAGCGTCCATTAGACCGTGATTCGAATTTTTTCCCTCATTGAAGGGGAGCCGCCTCCATTCCATATGTCGACTCTTTGGGGTCGAGCGCCCGGGATAAAATCGGAATATTTAATGCGTTACATTTTCGAACCCGGCCGTAAAGCACCTTATCTCTGCTTTCTCCGGGAAAGGTTGGGGTTTAATTACGCACTCACGAAAAAACGCTCCCTTTGCTCATGAATAGAAAGAGAGAGAGATATATATATATATATGTGGGTTAAATAAAAGAAAAACTAAAAAAAACATTTATCATTCGGAGACTTCGGTCGCAATAGTTGTCTCGCCTCATTTCGCGGAGAGACGAAATCAGTTAGCGAATATACCCTTTTTTCAATTTTCGGAAATTGCGGCGGGAAAGTAATTCGCCAGACGTCGAGAACGTACGGCAGAGGGATGCTAATACAAGGAGAGATCTATGGGGGGGGCATTTACGAGTTAGAAACGACGTTAAGGAACGCACAAATAAAATATTTTAAAAAATAAGACAACGCGGAGGAAATCGGGAAAATGGAGAAAAAAATCGGAAAAGCGGGTCCTTTTAATGAAAAGGGCAACGGGTGAAATTCTATTCTTATCCGGAAAACGCCCTTTTCAAGGCTGTTGTTCCGAGGAAAAAAATCAACATTTTTCGTCGTCACAAAGGGCAAGTGAAAATGGGGAGGGCCTGAGAACGTGACAGAAAAAAACAACAGATAGAGAGTGGTGCAACAGGATGTAAATAGTTTTAGGAGATGTCTGACAAATAGACTTCGAAAGAAAGTGTTTACGGGGACGGAAGGGATGGTTGATGGTTTGGGAGGCGAGGGAAGGAGGCAGCAAAAAGGGATGGAAGCAGAGAGGGCGGCCAATGGAGATAGGCGTGCGAAGGAGTGGGCAAGAAGGCGAGGCGGCCAAGGGGAGCGATTTCAATTGTTCAAAAGCGGACGGGATTGCGCATGCACTTTAAAGACTTGTAGACTTACAAGTCTTTTCCAAATGGACCATGCCATGCCTTGTATGTATGTACCTACGAGTGAGAGTCATAACAAAGGAATAGAAAGTGAACTCGTTCAAATAAACGAGACCTATGAACCCGGTAGACTAGGTTTTTTTGATTGATTGCCCAATCATATACAGACTTGTGCAGCCAAGAAATACTTCCGCTCTCCTAAACAGATTGCTGTCAGATTTCAAAGATATTATAATCTTCATATGTTTTTGGATCAGTTTTTGTTAGACTATTCGTATAAGTCAGGGGTGCCCAACCAGCGGATCACTAAGCAATTTTACGCAGTCCACCGCCAGTGTTTCATGGTTTTCAAAACTTTCTAATTTTTCTTTGGAGTTGCCTATGAAATACTGTTTTTTTATCTGGAAAAACCTGTTGGCTTTTCTAGCGTTAAATTGGGAAGTAAATATTACTCAATTCAAGTAAGTTCTTTTTAATGCTGTTTTTGATTTTTTCTCGCAGATATTTCTAAGATTGTTTTCCATCATGATTTTTAATATTGAAATGTTAACCCTAAAAACCTAATTTTGACTTGATTTTCGCTCATATAGTACCTAAGAATCTCTAGTTAACTTCCGATTTAGCTATAAAGCATCGGCAATTTCCAGTGCAGCCCACCAATAGATTCACTACCACAAATGGGGCCCACCACGCAAAACAGTCTGCCCACCACTGGTATAAGCTAAAATCTTCTTCTTCCCTTCGCAGATTACGTCTCCTCTTCTTCTCATCTGTTCCAGCTTCTTCGTTTCTCGGTCTTTCGAGGCTCCTATATTCCCGTGGTTTATAATCGAGGGCTTTGGCCTTTCATTCCTTTTCATACTTTCATACATGTTCATCTCATTCCTTTCTATATCCATAAATTTCGTCTTTTATTGACAATATATATTTCTCTTGTTTTTACTTGATTATTTTATCTCTCCTAGTTATTTCTTGTAGTCCTCTCGCATTTCTTCTCCACGAATCCTGTATATTTTCTCGTCCGTAAATACCCAGGTTTCACTGTCATAAAGTAAGAAAAGGTACAGCTATTATTGTATCAAGCTATTTTTACTTTATTTTTAACGACCTTCTTATAGTGTCAAAAAGTGCTTGATATTAAAGTAGATATCATGGTCGTGTTCATACGTGATGTCACATCGTAAATGATTGAAGTGGACCACTTGTTCAAAGTAACTTTTTCATGGGACTGGTTCTTTTCCACGGAGGACCATTAATTTTGTTTTTAGTGTGGATATTTTACAGTTATATTACCCTGATATTCTGTCGTTTATATGGAGTCAATTTTTAATTAATTTATTTTTCTCCAAGAACTATTTTAGCAACCTCCAATGAAAGAGAATATTCACATAAAAATTTCATTCTAAATTAACACCAAGCGGTGCTCGACGTTTCAATTTAAAAATAATATTATCTATTATGTATACTGTTATACACAGCAAAATTATTCATTGTTATTCAATTTTCATTTAATTTTTGTTTTTGAAACGTTCTCACAACATTCTGGAAAGGGTTATTTCCTACTCTAGTGTTCATATCTCCAGGTAATTTTAAGAATTCATTTTTACCTATTTTATCCAATTCCGGTAATAAAGCTTGATAAAATTCGTCTATTTCTTCTATTTACACGTCTTTTAGTGCATACATAGCGCACACTTACACATCCATTTGATTTTACACTTTCATTTATCCACGACATTTTTGTCTACTATGCCTATCTTGAGCACTGGAATAAATCAGGAGAGTGGAAGATGCTGAAAAACCTCAAACGAGAAGGGACAGATGATAAAGACAGCGATAGTGGTGGTGCACGACGTGGAAACGTTACCGTATAATAATTGGCTGGAGCTCTTTTTGAGAGCTCCCCCAATCAAAATTTTCTCGACTGTCGGAAATCAAGTTAGACTTCACCGTATATAGTAATTGCGAATGCTTTGACTCTCCGTATTAGGAGCTTCGATTAAGACTCGAATTTAAACTTGGCCAACTATAGATCTGTATATCGCATCAGCTCATAATTTTCAAGAAAATATCCGTGGTTTTCCACTATTTGAATTTTTGTTCTGCCCTATTTATATAGTAAAAATATATAGTTACTCGAATAATCGTCATTTTGTTATGTCAACTTAAAAGTACGTGGAGTATTTTTTTACTTTATTACCTCTTTACACTTCGGGGTAGGACTCACCACTGAATTGCCACCCTTCTAAAGTGATTAGCAATATAATAAACACCGAGGAATCCAGATCAACTTTGAGTTCCAAGCGCACAAGTAATAAAACCATAAAGTAACGATCTGGCCAAAAATCAAACGAACGTTTGGTAAAAGGTGTTAAGAAATCCACTCCCAGTCAAAGAGCCTCAAACCGGTTGAGGCGATAACATTGAGATTACTGGAGCGACCTAAGAATTCTGGTATCTAACTACTCCGCAGTTTATCTCAAGAGCCAGTACAAGGAAAAATACAGGAAAATTCTTGTTGATACGTAAATAACTAAAAGATATTTTCTGAATTAAAAGTCCTGTTTTTTTCAAATTGGGGAGTCAACTTGCTAAACCATTAATTTTGTGAATTGATCCAATTTTAGCCAAAGAGAATCGACGAACAGAAAAAATTATTGAATTAACTTAAAATTGAAAACTGCAATGCTACAGTAAATTACAAATTAAATTTATTTTGTCCTTTGGTTTCGTTATTAAATCTCAAGTATTTTAAAGAGTTGAAACAAACACTTCAACTTTGGCAAGTGAATTATCAATGAGCCAGCAATATAGCATTTTACGTGCTAATCAAAAAGCTCTCTTAAATATAAATTGAAAAGGAACCTTTAAATTTATCTAAAAATGCATCGTCTGAGGGGTAAATATAAAATGTATTTAAAGCGATAGTTCTTATGCGTTCGCATTCCTTTCCATCACGAGAGGAATTCAATTAGATTTGCTTCATAAAAAGTTGGCATTTTCACGTCGTCCGATATTGCCATCGATGGTCGACGATTTTTTTTGCAATCGGGAATAATTAAGATTCCGATGATTACCGAATGAGTCCTTGGGTACATAAATCTCTCTGAAACAGTGCGTGCGCGCGAAGTTTTTCCTTTTCACGCAGTTCTCTGGTGGTTTTGAGGCATTCACTCTCTCGCGCGAGGCAAAAGGCGACGTCCAAGGTCGTTTTGGACGAAAGGGCGATGCACTGACTTTATAATCCCAGTATGACCGCAATAGCTTCAAAATGCATGTCCCCCTTTCACTACATCCCTCGATCCGGAGATTATTCCCAATTGACACGACCGAAATATTTTAATGCTTTAAAAAATTATACTCAGGTTCAAGGGGGCGGCGATGAGAGGAAAAACTAAGATAATATTTCTTCCCATACGTTCAGAAGGATTTTTTTTGAGTTCCTTATAAGTTTTCTCAGGACATTCAGACCGTTCTAATTATTTAGTTTAATTATTAATAGTATTTAGAGTTTCATTGAAACAAAACTCCTTAATGGCCGAAAAACTTTTTCAAGTTACTCTGAACATTTTTTTTAAAAACCCAAGTAGATGATACCGTGATTAAAATAACACAATGGCTATAATAATGCAACTATTTATGACAATCGGTAAACTGTGTGTTTTTAAAGGACCAATCCATTAAAATCCACGATGTAGATGAAGTAAGTTAGGTCATTTCAAAATCAAAATTTCATTGGTCGGTATTCTCACGAGGAAATGATTTTCTCTTAATAATTCCTATACGAAAAAATATAAAATTGATATTCGTAATTACAATTTATCAATATAAATACATCGGTCTAACTGAAACTAAAGAGAGAAATAAAAAATCGATATGGATAATTAATCATTAACAAAAGATTCCTTAATAGCCACAGGGACAACTTGTCCATCACAGGTGAAAATATATGTAACAGGAATCCTTTTCGTGTAATTTGAAGATCTTAATGAATTGCGCCAGCGCTCGGCCTTCACACTAAATTAAATAAACCGCTCTTACTGAGTGCGAACTGATGTAAGTGAAACGATGCGATGCATCAGGAGACGGATTAAGGTTGATTGGTTTAATTCACGTGGAAAATTCCACCCCTTCTCTTAATAAATGGGCGTGACATCTTAAATGGTGGTTTCTCATGTCATATATTTTGAAATACTAACAAAAGGGCATCTCTTAAAACATATATTTTACCACGAGAGTAAAATGATTTTAATTCGATTCGTTCCGATCATTCGCAACGTAAAGAAAAAAGACGGCTACTTAGTAGTTAAAATGAATATCTGGTTCACTCTTAAAGCAGGACAAACATTTTCATATATTGGATGGAAGCCATAAGGCGAGGTCCATAATTCACTTTCGAGTTACTCGTTTTCGAATTGCTTTAGTAACCATCGATGGTAACATAAGAGAGAGCAGAAACTACACAGAGAAATCCATTCCATTTCAATTCGATACCCCCGAGGAATAAAGGGGAGACAGCCATGCAAGATTACCTACTTAACACCTGTTTCGAGTTCATCGCCCTTGGTCCAAAAACCATTCTAGCAAGTTTCACATCAATCCTTTATATATTCAAGTCACTTAATTATTCGAACGGGCCTTTAAAAAATAATTTACGCAATAAATTGCGGATTCGAAAAAACAGTATGCTGTAAAATATATTGGAAAATTATTTCATGATCAAATTTGTTCACGCCATATGGCATATCACCGACGCAAAGTTGGTCGTGTGAAAATATAATTAGGAGCGTATTTGGGAATAAAATAAAATTATACGAACAGTAAACATTCGAGCCCTGAGTTCCAATCACAGGACAAGATCTCTTCATCATGAGTAAATAATTTCTAACATGCAATCCATAACAATGTGACATGGACACACGCAATGAGCATTTATTGAAAGTGAAAAGAAAAAAAATCTAGCCGGGAAATGACACGCAAATGAACGGCAGATTGACGGATTTTAATGAAAAGAATCATATTATCTCAGAATTTCGACGAGTCGGTTGAGAGAGAGGGTAAGTTTCGAAGAAACGTGGAGAACTGTTGGTCTGCCTTGGACGTAGGCATTACCCTTACGAAAAACGAAGAATTGTAAAAGAACGAAAGAAGAAGGCATTAAAATAGAGGAAACACACTGGTAGATATCTAACTCAAATGAAAGCCACTTTGTTTAAATTTTTTAGATCACCTCAATGGAAAAATACCGACAGGGCATCTTGCAGACACTGGAGCTAAATAACGGACGAAGACCCCATAAAATTTTAGGAAAACCTCGGATGACGGTGCATACTGGTGGAAAATGTCTTGCTTTCCCTCGGCGAGAGTAGAGAAAAGGAATTAACAAGGTGATATCTTCATTAGTCATACCCGACGAGTCTTGCATAGGAAATAGGTCAATAATACGAGATTTGTAGCACATGGAATGGAATGTTTTCTCTTTCCGATAGCTTTTACAAAGTTTTGGATTGGGAAGTGAATTTCAAAGAAAATTGGTGCGCACGTGAGGTATGAGTTCAATTTTGGTTAACTCATTTTTTTAACCACCAAAAGTTTGTATCGTTAACGACGACGAAGAACTAGTTGAGCAGCGCGCGGTATTCTTGCGGGTTGCGGCTGTAAAATTAATCATTTCTTCTCACTAAAGAAAGGAAATCCGCGAGCAGAGATTTTGTTTAGCGCCAACATTCCATTACTGTATAAATGATTTTATATTTTACGCAGTCATAAAATATTAAGTACCATGATAAGGTGGTAACGCCCACACATCAGACAAAGCTTAAAGGTAATGGACTAAAGGGAGTCATTTTCCATTGTTTTCTTGCATTAGGTAAGCGCACGCAGCATTATCAAATGAAAGAGAAAGGAAATTTGCATGATACTCAAACATATTACTTCGTTAACATATTATTCTAATTAAATATTCACAAATTTATTTATGAATTTTAAAACCATTTGTCAATTATTTACTTGAAACTCAATTTTAATACCGCTTTATCGGGAAGTCTACAAAAATGCTTTTTATTTGCTGCCATTATCGTATCAAATAGATATCAGTGATGATTATAATTTTTAACGCTAATGATTATCTTAAAATTTCGAAAGACAGAATAAACATGGTTTTATTCGAGCATGTAACCAAACAGAGCCTATGGGTGCAAGGGGTGCATTGCACCCGGGCGGCAACATATTAGGGGCGGCAATTCACGGGCGGAAGCAAGAATATCTCTTAATGTTGTGTTTTACAAACGTCCTTTACCATCCGCTGTGTTTGTAAACTCACGTGATAGACCGCCTTCTAATATAAAATACTTTTACGTAATATATCGAGACGATTCGTATACGAGAAAGTTTGCGCAATGTGTTTTGCTCAATTTATTTCCTAAATTAAATGCAACTTTTAATCTAAAAAATTGAAAAAATTTGGGCCAGTGTGTTTTTATAATTCCGTAAGGGGCGGCATAAACTGCTTGCACCCGGGCGGCAAATATTGCCCAAACCAAAAACTAACAAAAGATAAAACATAAATCTTTTCTCGAAACTAAAGAAAAATTGTACGCAGAAGATGAAAAAGACAAAAATAAAACTATATTTAGATCAAAATTCAGCTTGAAAGCTAATCATCGAGGTATTATTTTCTTATATCACAGATTTTAAGATCTATTAATCACTTTATCATATCTATAAAACTAATAGTTACAAACACGGTTTACAACAATAATTTTATACCACGTGTGCCTTAGATATACCAATAGAAACCACTCCGAGGAATCTAAAACTCGTAATGTGTGACAAAAAATACATCAGGTTAGTTCGAAACGCGAAGGAAAGGAGGGAATGGCGAGAGAACAAAATGGGACAAGCACTTCTATTCGATTTTGAGAAAAATAAGAAGAGAACTGAGAAAGAACCTTGTGAACCGCATCGATATGTACAACTACACGAAAATATTGCTACGATACCCATCGTGGAAAAGATTTTATTTAAAAGTTCACAGAACTCTAAGCTGGTAAACATTCACCAAATAGAGTACTTTAGCGACACAGTTTTCTTAAAAAGTTAATCAAGTATTTTATCGTCTAATAATTTGTGGGACAACATATCAACAGTTTTATGCATGGCATGAATTTTTGCTTTAATTTCTATTTTCTGGAATGCAACCTTAAAGAGATAGTTGACATGGTAAAGAAAGCATGTATGAATATATTCATCGAATTATCATTCGAACAAAAAAAAAGGAAAAATATTTAATCATTCTTATATATCCGGCCGAGATAAGTACAACAACGAAAAACGAGATTTAGACAATGATGCTTAAGTCAGATATCGTTACAAATAATCAAAGTGTGTGCTGTTAACATAAATCTTAAATCCCCAAAACTCGGTAACTGCTTCCCCGAAATGGGACTTTTTCCTTGCTACAGATTTTTTCCTGCGATCTCAAACCCTTACTTTCATCCAAAACGATTTTTATATTAAATCTCCAAATTGGATCACTTTCTGAAAACTAAACTTTCAAACTTCCTTATGTGCTCTCCCTTTCACCGTGCCACGATTCCCACACTCCATACGCTTGGTCACCCAATAAATCGAGCAAAAACATTCAGAAAACTTTTTTATGCTAGGCAGGTCATTTTGAAATCGCACCGGCGGAAGTTGCCGACTCCTCCCACTCTTAATACCCATCACATAAATAAAGGCTTCCATCGCGTACCATACACAGCAGAACACGATGAAAATTGCGGCATGGCGATCCAAAAACTTTCACAGCCTCTATCGATTACACTCTCCCTCGATCTAATTGGATTTTCAACACGTATTTCATATCTCTCTCTTTATGGTGGCTGGCTCATGATGCGATAAATTCTTTCATTTCCTAGAACCCCGTCTCTCATAAACGGTCGCCCATTATGTCGGAACGTTTGAGAAGTTCTGCGCTTGGAGACTTCAATGCCCGACGCGCGGCCGCAGCGCCTGGCGCATCGTTTCTGCAATGATAAACACTAGGTGACGATGCCAGAAAGGGAAGGAGGAAGTTAAGAGGAAATGAAGGCAATTCTTGAACATGGAAAAGAGGTTGTAGCCGGGATAAGGCCGCTAAAAAGAGTCGGAGTAGGGAATTATACGACTTGACAAGGAGATCGTCTGGATGGAATTCGAGGAGCAGGAATGAAGAAAAATAATTAACATAAAATCAAAACACTTCCGTAAAAAAAAAAGCGGAAATCCTTATATCGAGTTTAAAGTATCTCCAAGATGCTGTTATCGTCGAGATGGCACCGCTCCAAAGTGCATGACATTCAGGTGACGGTTTCAAATACCAATCTACTTGCAAGTATGTGAAGTTCTTTGAAAAGCAAGGCCACTTCCCGCAACAACACAGAGAGATGCTTTGCTAATTCAAATGCTTGGATGTCATAAAAATGTCGTTAAACTTTCCCATCATTACACATTTCTTACGGGTTTGAAGTATTTTATCTTAGAAACTCAATAATATCCCTTGGATTCATACCTATCTATAACTCGACTGTAATTCTCAGATTGCTCTAACGTTGACATTTTTAGTGGACTGGCTTTCATTGATTTCACTTATTCGAATAACTTAAGTCTTAATGAAGTGGATACGCCAGCTTTCACGAATTTGCGCCGCAAAACGTATTGGAACCCATAAGAAAATGGATCCTATCAACGCAACGTCGGGAAAAAAGTCACCTATTTCCGATAAACTAGAAAATTTTCCAAAAGGTAATCACGCATCAACTCTTTGGAATTTGCGGTTTCCTTTCTCAGGGCAACGTATTTCATTCGCAAGAGAAATAATTAGGAAAGGGTCGTCATTTTCCCCGTTCGATCCCATGAGCCAAACAAGAGGTTTCACACGACGTGGATGTAACGCGCACGTTGGAAAATAAAGCGAAAGCGCAAAACTGGTCCGACGGGCAAGTGAAGTGAATCTGCTTCGATGGCGACACCGAAAGTGGTAGGTCCTTCATGGTTTGAGAAACCCTCGCCATCATCGATCTTCTGTAGCTTCGAACGGCGAGCGGGGGAGGAGGGGAAAAAAATGAGATTAAGAAGGGGGACGTGGTGCGTGCGAAGGCCAAGGCTGCTCCCGATCACGCAGGAATATCGTGTTCACTGGAGCAAAAGATAACATTTTCTACGGGAGAATCGGATGATGGGGTGGAATCGGAGAAATCGCTTTTTCATCTTAAATGTTTCTTTTACGTCCTCGTTACGTGTTTTGGTTTCTATGGTTCGAAGTAGTGTTGGATGATAAGGGTTCGAGGTTATTCGATTCCATGAAGGAAGTTTTTCTCGCCTGAGGAATCAGGTTGCTTCAATGGAAATGAAGTTTACGATAAAAGAATCTCTTAAGAATTTCTTCACTTTAAAGTTATCTATGGGGAGAAACCTTACTTGAGAACCGGAATTCTTACCCCAATATAGTATAAAAAGACAAAATTTCTCTCGAATACTGACGGAGAATTAATGAAAAAAGAGATATTTTACGGACAAAGGGTTCCTTGCATATGTCCTCAGAGGAGTTCCGTCAACAAATGGATTAAATTAATTTTAGATGTTTAAACTCCAAATTATTACTAAATTTATTGCACCACAAACTATAAATAATAGGCAAAAATGAAATATAGAAAAGTAAACTTCATGTCATTATTCCCAGAGGAGGAATCAAACTTTCAATTTCGTAAGCTATAAAACGAAAAAGAATTAACAGTCTCGCAATTACAATTGCATTAATCAAGAATTTATTGCCGTTTAAGATAGATAAGATGCAAATTGGAGAGAGAAAATGAAAATTCTTAAAGCAATGGTGATTAAAATGGAAAAAAACGATAAAGTACGAAGACCCGATTTATAATAAAGAAAAATATTTCGTTAAAAGCATGCTTACAAGGAGATAACATCAAGGCAAAATATAACCTCAGCAAAATTTAATTTAATCTTCGCCGATAACATCTTGAAAATAATGTGTGAAATATGAACGAAACCTCCGCCGCAGTAAACAACAGAAAATTATAGGAATAAATGATAAAAAAACAAAAAGCGCATGAACGTTCACAGCACCATCTCAAAACAATAAAAAAATATCAAAACGGCCGGGCCTTCCACGCTGGACGAGGGAGTGGCGTCAAGGAAAGAAGGCAGGAGAACTTGCAGAGTTAAGCGAGGAGGGAGGAGTGGGGGCGGAGGGAGAGAAAGGAAGGTGCGGGTAGAGTGAGAAAGGCGAGGCAAGGAGCAGCGCGAAGGGGCGAGGGTAGTCGCACGGGGAAGGAGAGGAGGGAGCAGCAATAAGGTGGGAGGGAAAATGACGGAACGGTCAGTCCGTTCCGCGCTGCCGACCTCCTCGCACGATATCTAGGACGCCTTCTCCTCTCGCCCGATGCCTCCGGGGGTTGGGTCTGTGCGTTGGGTGGGGCTTTCTCGGTGAGGCTAGAGGGAGAATGCGGGCGGGAGGGGGAGTGGGGGAAGTTATAAAAGGAAGGAGCGGGAGGAGAGACGAAGGACAAAGATGTAGAAGAAATAAGAGGGAGGAGATGGAAGGGGTTTGGGGAGTCGTTCCACAAGAGATGGTGAAGGGCTCCTTACCTCCGCTGAATACGTGAAAAACACCAACTGTGCGCTATGAGTGAAAGGGAATAAAATCGGTTTGGCTGGCGTCGGTAATCTTAGGGAGTATTAAACGGCTCGCTAGAGAGAGGGAAAGTTACCTTTTAACGGTGTCTGCGGCAGTGTTACAATTGGTCGATGGCGTATTTATCGATCAGGTGACGCGATTAGAATGTTTCTTAAGATTATATCGTGGGATCTGATCTGCCTTTCGCTCCGGTTTCTGAAAATTCCATCGAAGGACGAGTTAAATATAAGCTTATGAGGTCATGGTTAATGATGGAGATTAATGATTATTGGAAGTTTTTCTGAATAATGTATAAGCGAACGGTTTTGGTACATTTATAAACTTCTTTTAAGCCTTCAAAAACAGAGGTCAATTCTATTATATCGTATGATTTATTTAGTAATTGCTCGAATATCTCCCGGAAACCAGGTTACTTTCAGGATACAAATACACATGGGATCAAAAAATATAAGAAAACATGATATTGTAATTTTAGCCAACACCAGCCATAAAGTAACATTACTAATTTTGGAGATTGAGGTTTGACACACCCTTTCAATTTACTGATATTAACCGAGGACGGAAAATATTACAATAATATTATCGTCACTGGTACTTGAACCGGAATTTTATTTTTGAATTTAAACGGTCATTCGATAAGCACCGCCTTACATGGATGAATTTAAGTTAATGCTACCACATTAAAATAGTTCAAAAAAGATCTTACTGCGAAATTAATTTAACTTAAATGCATTTATTTATCAGAAACTGTAATTATATTCGGAAATATTATCCAACTTCAATACTCAAAGAGTTTTATATGTTATTTTAATAAAAACAAAAAATATTTAGTGTGTGCCGCGTGATATTACTGCTCCTCCAAAACTACGAATTTTCCCACGGAACAACAAATAAAGTCACATAAAAATAGGCTACACCAAAACAAGCATTGCACAACGGAGCAATGTATCGCATACCGGTGCTGGGGGGGTGTTAGCTTACACAAGTTACGAGCATAATCAGACCATAAACGCGATGAGGAAACGAAAACATTCGATCCAACGAGAGAAACAAAATATTCCGTCGACGGACAGACTCCCGCAATCATCTAGTTACATCGGGCGAGCTTCGAAGCTCGTCTATATATATATGTATATTCTGGTGCATTACGACTCACAATCAGTAGCGGACGAGCGAGAAAACCGTGGACAGCGTCGGAGAAAGGAAGGAGAGGATCTAGTGGAGAAGGGGGAGGAAGCGGGACGAATAGCGAAGGGGCACCCGCAGAACGGAAGGCGAGACAGCTCACTAGCATACAGACAGACAACACTAGCCAACCGTACGACGCTTACCCGACAGCACCTCTCTCACGCATCAGCGAAGCATAAGGAATGCATATCAATCGAGAACACGTATCTCTGTTTCGACAGGAGAATAAATAGGGGCAGAAGTAACGGGCCTCAAAAGACCCACATACGTCCACCCTCTATAATCGACGCCAATGCGCAACTCGAAAAGTGCGTACGTCTCCGTGCGAGCGTGACCTTCGCGGAGCTTGCCCCTGACGACAATAAAGAGGAGAGATAGAGAGACGACAAACAAAAGATGCTGGAGATTTTATGCACAACATCCTTTCCGCCATTCGTCCTCCCTTAACCCCACCGCTGAAAGGGAGATACGAGCCACTCGCGAGAACGCGAAGAGCGCGGTTCTATCAATGCATTAAAGGAAAAACAAAGAGGTCCAAGGTTGCTTGAGAGTTGAAGATAATGACACGCGTTAATGAGATGGGATTGGATGGCCAAATTTCTATCGAGGGGGTGATTTCGAACATAAGATGCATCTCTATTTACTGTAACAACCATGAAATGGCGGAAATGTCGAGTCCTACAGAAATAGAAAAATTACATAAATAAATATAATGGCAAAAATGCACAGCTAACCAAAATTTATAATCATAAATATGCATCAGAAATCAGTAAACGAGGTAAGATTATATTTAATGCAGCTTTTATCAATGATAAAACAATTTCCGTTGTATAACAAAGACGGTGCTAACCTTTTTTTTATTCAGAGAAAATTAGAAATGAAAATGTATAGAAGTAAAGGGTTATTTATTATATTTAAAGGTTTAATTATTTTTGTAAAGTTTATTTACTTTACCAATCACGTGCTATTCGGGAAACCTTTAAAGTAATATAACTTTTAATTTGTAAAAGACTTTAAGTTAACAACTACTTTTGAAAAATAGTTTTTAACGTACAATTCCGAAAAAAGAAATAAAGCCCTGTGCCTTAAGTAGTCCAAAGGGAATTAAAACGTGAAATAAATTTTTTTTTAATGAGGCCCATCCATCTCCGCAGTAGCAGATTTCTCCAAAAAGCGCATCTCCAAATTTTTAAAAACACCCTAAGGGGGCATATCGAGAAACTTTCTATAAATGCGAGGTTTACGCCTCCCATTTTCCTTAACAGAAAGCGTTTCGCATTTGTTTCGATCCGATTCATTAACTTCGCCAGATTTCTTCCCTCGGTTGCTATCATCAAAAGTGCTGAAATGATCGACAACCTTGAGACCTAATACGAAAAACCGCGAGCGTTGGGTTGAGAGCGTACCGATGCGTGCCACGTTTAATTCACCGCTACGGTGGTTTTTACATTCCTCAAGATCGAGTGGTTTAGATTCCCTATGATTAGGCACTTTCCCCCATCCTCATCTCAACGAACTCCGCGAAATCAAATTACCATTCCTCTAGCGAATTTAGCCACGATGGCAACAGGTGTAAAAGTCACTGCGTTATAACCCGGGATTACCCGGATGACCTGATCTTTTGAGCGATCATTGATCAAACGATAAAAAAATAAACCCTACGGATATTTTCGCGTCATTCGACTCTAAGGATCGTCGCCGGAGGAGGGCCCCATTGAACGTGAAGGGAATGGTGGCAATTATTTATACAAAATACCGGACAAGTGAAGGGCAGACACAAAGCATCCCGCAAGATTAAAAACTTCTGCCGAAACTCTGAAGAAAGAAATTAATTTATACACCTACAGGTAGGTGTATACACCTTTTAGCGTATCCAATGGAAGACTTCTCGAAAGAGGGATCAAGAAACCATTAATATTCGAATGACTTGGCATTTATTGACATTCAGGAAGTAATGACAAGATATTTCCGCTAGGCACCAAGTTATACGTGACAGCCGCAAGAAATGTGGTGATATATTTTACATTCAATGAGAGAAGTTTTTTATTCCTTCGATTAAAAATCCTTACGCCCAACGCCTGTATAAAATTATTTATGTTAAGGGAACGCCTATAATGCCATATGGTAGCTATAAAAAATTACGGCATAAATTTCTACACATCTTTGAAGGAGTGAATTTGAGAACATGTTTCACTTATTAAAGAATACTAGCTGTAACCTTGCACATTTGTTCCAGGTATTGATGAATGGCTATGATTTACAGTTTAGGTTTTTTTATGGAAATTTTATTGGTTTTATCTAACAAAGACCGCGGCGAAAAACTAAATTAAATGAAATATGATTTCTACTATTTTTATATTATTTTAAACGAAAATATAGAACGCTTGCAGTTTTTATAGAAATTTTCGTGATATTAAGTACCTAAGTTTTATATTTTAAAATTTTTAGAAGTTTTCACAAACCGCTTATTCGTAAGCTTCCAGTTGATGTTATTTTTTAAAATTACTTTTGGTCTTCTGCCCTGCCTTCGAAGATGGGAATAGACCAACTCTTATCAAATAATATGCAAGCTATTTAAATTTCTTTATAGCGAATGTTAATTAACTTTATGATAGAGTAGAATCTCTAAATTTCATGGTCTCCAAATGAATAAAGGAACAAAAAGACTCTCTCCTCCAATTCATAAAAATAAATGATAAAAACGGTTCAGAGATGGGGCAGGGCAATCAGTGAATATTATCTAAAATGACAGAAAGGATCGAGATGAATATTTACCATAATTATCTTCCTTACGTTTAGATACACAAAGCCTAGCAATTTTCATCGAAATATCTTTGTATCGAAGAGAAAAAGTTAGTTAACCGCATCCAAAACCAGCTTCGATGGAATCCCACCAAAATGAAGAATAATATACACGGAAAAATGATCGCGGCGACCTTAAAAACAACGCACCGTCCTGCTACAATGCGGCCAACCGGGTTTGGTCACGAACCATCGCGGTTGCGTCATCCTCCTCCACCAAATGTTTAAGCCCCTGGTGATCGCCACTATTCTGCTCGTCCCTAAAACGCACAAGGAAGCGACCAAAGTTGCCCTTTGGAATAAGAGATGCGTCTTTAAAAAAGCTGACCTCACCATCAACCGCCGTGGGAACGGTCAAGCCTTAGACCATAACCCTTTCTTCTCTGTCTCTCTCTCTCGCCATATTTCTCGTCTGCATTCCGTTTCCGAGGGCATCAAGTTTTTCCACGGACGTGATCTTTAGACTTGAATTGTAAAGAGGTTTAAGGAGCTGGGATGAAACTGGTAGATTGGACTATATGATTTATGCGAGCGTTCCAAAAACAAAAAAATTCTTATTCGATGGAATCGGTTAACCGCTCGTATAAAAGCGTTGTCATTTATTCCTCCGTCAGTTCGATCCTCGCATTAATGGCCCCACACCCATTGACCTTTACGGGAGGAGCGCTTTTCCATTCTCCTCCGCTAACTTGCTCAGATCATCTCCAGTTATCTCCCCATCCTAAACCGAGAGCAACTTTCCAACGCGATTATTCGGGGAGCATTCGAGGTGAAGGTGATGCAAAAACCGTCGTTACTTTTCGAGTTTCGATATATAAAAGCTCGCGGGAGAAGTAAGCGTGGATCTTAAAATGCGCGCCTGGTATTTCCATTTTCTCTTCTTGGGAGTCTTTAAATAGCATGGGGAAAAGCACTCACGTTAACTGCGCAGGAAATAGCCATCGAATAGAGATGGCATTCCGTTAGACTGACATAAAGACTTGGTCAGTTTATAACAATATTTTAAACAAAAACAATTTAAATAATATTCATTTTATTAAAGCGTGAATTGGACAAAGATAAAATCGACAACGATTAGCTTTTTGCTTTTAGCAGTTCATCAACAATTTCATATTCATTAGAAATTCAAATTTATGCAAACATTACTCCTTTAATTTTTCATTTAATTTCTTGTATTATTAAAATAAACAGTACCATTAAAATTTAATTCTCGGCCTCAGTTTCTTTCAATTTTTATTTGCAATAAAATTAACAGCAACGCGAAAGACGGTTGAATATATGAATAGAAATTATCCATTACTTTGTCCTGTAGGCAAACAGCGTGGTTTATATGTTGGTATAATTGCACCATGAACACACGGTTCCGACATCCAGCGTTCAGCACTTTCTCTCGGCGCTCTTTTAACACAGTCAATTCTATATTCCTCAATTACGTATGAAAACAAAAGGAGAACTATCAGCCAGTCTACAATTTCAAAGTCAAAACGATGCATCTAAATGTTTTACACGAAAATCGTGACTTAACAAGTAACGCGCTGAAAATATATAGACCACGCGCAAAGGAAATGGATCGATAATCTTAAAATTCGTGAGTGCATCGAGAGGCTCTCCCATAACTTACTTGGGCTCCTAATTGATCCAATACCTTGAGGCAAAAAGGAGTAAATAAGTTTTTGTTAAATCAATTTATTCAACGGAAACAACAACAATTTAATTGGAAATTTCAAGTGTATGTTTACATTTATTTGTGCATTACAATGAAGATTTTTACGATACGTTTTCGAACATTATTAACTAGAATGTATAAACTACATAAAATTAAGAGCATATAAAGATTTTAAAACGAACTTTTATGATATAAATATGAGAGTTCTATCATGTTTTTTTACTATTTTATTAAATATTGTGTAAAATATTTTTATTACATGTTAAACAGTAACGTAAAAGACTTAAATGAGACATTTAAGTTTCTCCAAAAGAAGTCTTAGTTTTCACGAAACCTAGTTCTTTTCTTTTAAAGACCGATAAAATCCACCCAAAAATGAAGACTCAGACGAGAAAAAACAAAATCCTCCCCACCAGGAGACTTTAACGCTCCATCGATGGACCGTCCAGTCACATGGAAGGGCTGTTGTCTCGAGGTATACAAATCTAATGCTTCCAGACTTTCTTCTCAGGACGACTTCTGAGACCAAAAACTACCATTAAGATTCCTTCTATTCGAAACTCTTGGAGATTCGAGTGACATGGGAAAAAATAAGGGTACCTACGTTTTAGAAAGGCTGTTGGGGGTGCGCAAAAAGGAGGGACCTCGGTGGAGTCTCTTTCATCATATTCGAATAGCAAAACCGTGAGTATACCTGGCGAAATGCCTATATCCGATTGAGTAAACTTACGTATTCACGAGAGCGTTTTCTGGTACATATCGATCGATTGATGGATGAGATGTGGTTTGATCGTGAGAGAATGAAAGAGGATGTAGTTCACTGTCAAACTCGATTTTGGAAACGATTGAAACGTTTGAAGAACGTGAAGGGTTGCACGAGACCTTTTGCAAAAGGAATAGTTTATTTACAATAATACTGTTTCTAAATTTTCTCAATTGGATGCGCTAAAATTTTTAAAAATTTTGTTTCCATAAAACTCTCCAAAACTCTAACAAATAATAAAAATCGGATAAAAAAATATAAATAACAATTATAAATAATTGAAAAAGAATACACTTAATGAGAATCGATTTTTTGTTACTGGAAGATACTTCGCCTGACTGAAGCGTTGATGATTCTAGAGAATTCATCTGAATAAGAAAAATCGATTAACTTTATTAGCATAAATATAAATCGCAAAAATGTTTATGCTAAATAATACAATGGGCGAGCTTCTGAATATATAATGACTAGCAAGGTAAAGATCATCATGCAAAATTTATCTGAGTACCTGGATACTTTCTTTATCAAGAAAAATAGTTTTGAAAAGAAAATTATAATATTATTATAAAATTATACAAAAGTTATAACTTTTCCGATTTCTACACTTTCAAAAGTAAACTTTAGAAAATTCTATAAATTCTAATGAGGTAGGCATTCAAACCTTTGATACTGGAAAAAATATAAAATAATACGACAAAAGCGAAGAAAGCATATACGTATTAATACCAATAAAGACATGTTTATGCTTATTTTAACCAAACTGCAGTCTTATTATGCATACACTATATCAGTCAATTTCACATTTCTAAACATCGAATGAATAAATACATCTTAGCATACATGTATTTTATACCTACAGCCTTATTCATTCACCTCCATCTGATGTCCCGCCTTCTTTTATTCCCATATATTACAGTCTTCGTACCTCTCCCAACTCTTTAAGCGGCGCTTTATATTTTCATTCTATCTCCCATATCTATAACGACTAGTATCGACCGCCAACACATCGGCCTACATCATGTGATGCAATGCACGTGCCTAAAACACTCAATCAAACGATCTCCCGCCTGCCGTCGCCTCCATCAGACCAACTCCCCTTCACTTGTGGCGAATACGCGTAGCGGATGATAAGTTCTCAATACCTACCCTACTAAAAAAAAGCATTTGGCGGAAAGGAAACGAGGCGAAAAAATTTAACGAAACACGTTGCACTCTCATTCAAACGAAGTGAAATTAAAATTTTCAATGTTGCTGCTTTTTAAGGGGTGATCAATTAGCGATGAATAATTTAGTGAATTTTCTTAGACTACCCGATAACGGAAAAATGTCGTAATTCAGAATTTATAGCTATAAAATAGTTTAAGAGGACCAGCACTGTCTCAAAATACATTAAAATTATATGGAAATTACGTTTTGTTATGAAATTTGGTACGAGTGATGTAAATCCGTTAATTGCCAATTTGGAAATTGACTTTAAATGATCATGTTTATGAGAATTAAAATGTAACAGCGGTATGCCATTTAGTTTTCTTTACTGGCAATATATCGAAATTTTTTATCCCAGTGAACTGGTGAGGTAGTTCGGTAAAATACATATAACATTTATACTCTCGCTGAAAAAAAATATACTATCGAGTTCTTAAGACTCAGTTTATTCAAATTAGATGTGGAATTATACACCTAGTTGGAATACGTTTCCTCTTTCTATAATTAATTGATATTCAGTAGTTCACGAATTGACACGATTTAAACGTGACTTGTGTTATTCAAGGACTTAAAATGTTTCCACCAGGCCTGCTACATATAAATAGCATAAGTATAAACGTGCTGGAATGTCAGAGCGCTTTAAAACATAGTTTGTTGATTAAAAGGGAATTAAAACTTTTATAGAGAACAGAGCCACATAATTTTTACAATTTTCCCAACTTAACTTATTTACTTCTCAAGACATAGCTTTTTTTGCACACAAAATTAAAGTTTGACGGAAAAAATTGCTTATAAAAATGAACGTATTCGTTTCAAAAATATTTATTCATGCGAATTTTTCACAGTTTAGTTTATCACATTAATCCATTATGAATCTCATGACACCTGAAATCTCCCAAGACTACATTAATGCTTCGAACCCCAGAATAAAATTTAACCCATTTAAAATTGATGAAGTTAATAAGAATTTTTTCTAAATGACCAAAAAATGCTAATAAACTCTTTAAGTAATAATCTAAGAACCCATTAACCATCCATTGTGATTCACCGTCCAAAAAAAATAATCCTATGGGATGAAAAGGACTGACAGTTAAATCATAGCCAGGTCGTGACATAGCGCTCTAGATTGACTGCTCCTAGCCCCGCCCTCTTGAAGCAGTGCTTGCGGGAGCGCCCATCGTTTTCAGTGAAACAACCTACAATCCAGACATTCTGCCAACCATAGTATCCGAGAGACACGTGTTGAACGGACAGGATAAATGAAATTAAATTTCGTCAGTCGACTACATGGTTTCCATAGCAAGGGAAAGCGTCAAGAGTCGAAGACTTTTTCTTTCGACTGCGCAATATGGTCCGGCATACCTAATGGGTACTTTTAAAGACTTTTTAAGAGTACCTATTAGGCCATGACAAACAACCTTAGAGCTATATGTTTAGTCATACTTGACGGATTAATTATTGAGAAATGATGGCAAATATAAGATTTATTTTGATGAATTTCTTTTATAAGGACATAATTTATACTTAAATTTACATTATTACAAGAGACAAGTAGTGTGGACCTTATGTATTGGTATATTTTTTTAAATGACATTGGTCGGCGATGTGTTTTGGATGATCCCAAAAGTTTAAATGATTTAAAATAACACATAACTGCTTATAATAATACTGATTACCTACTGTGACCTCGTTTAGTAAAATTTTGTTAAAATTAATTATTTAGCAGGCAAAGTCCGTATTTCAAAGATAATTGTACCAAGGAATTAAGTGACTTCTAAATTACTTAAGCATTAAAGTAACTTCTTTATCGCTTAAAACTGTCAATCGAAGATTTCTACTACTCATTGTCAGATATTTATCGTACAGTAATAAAAAAGTGACTATACCCTGCCGTTACCAAAAAAGATCGCTTCGCTTACCTATAAAGAGGATCCCAGGTTGCATTTCAGCTGCATCTGAGGTGGGGACCGTTTCCGTGTCCCCTTCCTCTCTCAGGCGATCTCTCCTCCCTCTCAGCCGCCGATGTCTTTGTTAATCCTGTACTCCTGATGGCGACTACCTCGTCCTGAAAATGAAGAAGGCAGTTTTATATAAATGTATAACGGAGATTTCAACGCCAGAGACATTGAAATTGTCAAAATTAAAATCGGAATTTGATTACTAACTACTTACGTAGCAATACTAAAAATAAATGTAAACATAGACCAGGCAATTTGCTTATTATGTCGTTTACTTCAAAGACTATAATTATTAATAGCAATAGCAAGCATTATAAAAATATAAATCAAGCATTTTCTTCTGCTGCTGCTGTTTTTGCCCAAAATTCCGGTTATTAATGTTTAAAATATATTTTTACCTATTTTTACGATTGACCTATTTTCTCTTCATCCCCCGGTTGTCAAAATCACAAAAATACATGCTTAACGATTTTCATACATAATGAAGTGAGTTAACATTACAATACATATACCATTTAAAGATATTCATTGTTTCGTTAGCACACACTTTTCCACTCAGAGCCTATGGCCTATGGGTGCAAGGGGTGCATCGCACCCTGGCGGAAACATATAAGGGGCGGCAATTCACTGGCGGAGGCAAGAATATCTATTAATTTTGTGTTTTGCAAAATTTGTTTCTTAAATTAAATACAACTTTTAATCTAAAAATCGAAAAAAATCTGGGCCAGGGTTCTTTTATAAGTCCGTAAGGGGCGGCATAAATTGCTTGCACCCGGGCGGCAAATATGCCCGACGCTGGCCTGTTTCCACTAATACTTTGTAAAATTTATCAATATCTACAAAAACTGTACTTATTACAAACAGGAAACCATAAAACCACCACAACCATTGCTTTCATTGACATTTTCAACAGCTGCGCACATAAAAATTGCGTAAAACTCTTCCGAACGAGACATGATTTTTCATCGTTTTAAAGAGGACGTTACGACGTAATGACCCTTGAAATGCAATCAATCTCGCTACTAGTGGATTGTTTAATGATTTCCTCATTACCTCAAGAAGTCCCTTTGTAACTGGTCCGATCACGAAAGCGGACCTTTAAAAACCACCATGGCTAAAAAAAATATTTCTCCGAAAAGGTAAACACCAATCTCCCACACAAAATGATGTGAGGTCAGCACACTTAAGGTCGAAGGTAAAAACGCTAAGTTTTCGGGGAAAAGAGGCGGAGGGAAGAAGGGGGAAGAGGGTAGGATGGGTCGAATGAATGGGATGGGGCGACGGGGCGGACCGCCGCGAGGGAAAGTGCGAGGAATTCCATCGGTAAGCCGCGGACGCTACCTTCCGTGCCACTCGAAGTTAACTTTCCAATGAGGGAGTGAGAGAAATAGAGAGAGGGAGTGAGAGAAATAGAGAAAGAGGCAGAGGGAGAAAATCACGCGTGCTTTCGCGGGCTGGTATCCAAAACGGACGGGGGGATTGATGGAGAACTTAGAAATGACACGTGGACAATGCATGATACGTCTCATAGTTTCACAAAAAATTTGAAGTAACTTTCTGTGTACTGTTAGCGAGACGGAATTTCTTGATAAATCCTGGTTTTTGATACCGTGCCAGAGAATGTTATTTACTCAAGATGACAGAGAGAAATTTACATGGGCGATTGTTTTTAGAATTTTATAGATTCCCAGCAGTGATTTATTTTTATTTTCATCAATCTTTATTAAGGATTTAATACCGTAGGTCCACTTCGTACGAGTATAAAAAAGCAGGAAGAACCATTATGCAAATATATCAATAACATTAATATTCAACTTGAACTAAAAGAAGTTACCTGGTAAACAATATTGCAACTGTTTTGCTTATTAAAATATATAGTTTTTCATTATTATTAGTTTTCTATACTTAGAAATTCTTTAAGTTATTTTTTAAATAAGTTATTTTTATTTTTCCATTCACGTATGAAAGATAGTTGTTATGCTGTACGCAAATAAAGGAAAGAATCCAGTGCTGTGACCATAATGAATAGGATTTACCATGTTCTCGGAAATAAAGAAGTTGCAATTAAGAATGAAAATCTATTTCATTTTATATGTTGAAGGGGCAGCATTCGAGACACTATTTTGTGTTTTAACCAAACTTATGAGTTTGCTGGAGGCAAATACGGTACGTATCCTAACACGTTTAACGAATCGTAATTTTTACAAATATGAAGGGAATGAAAACATAAATTGTTCGTCCAGTGAAGAAGTTACAGCTACGGTATCAAAGGAGCTATTCAGCTTAGTTGTATTGATAAGAAATTATTTATGAAACAGGAGGAATAATGATAATCATCTTTCGAACCGGTTGGACATATGCCTCGTAAATTTGCAGTCCACCTCTCTCCCTCTCCTAATTTTCCCTGGAAAATGAGGATTTAAATGCCAATGAAGGTATTGCTCAACATTCAGGTGCATAAAGTCGGCCCAATACGGTAAAACTTCGCGTCTCACATCTCGCAAATTTCTAAGGAGTACGCCGTTAATTTACGTGTACCGTATATTACACGGTAAAATATTTACGGCATAGCATCCTTTGAGATGAATGAGGAAAAAATATATCTATAAACAAACCTTCGAAATGAGAATTTAAAGAAAAGGGAAGATGAAAATAAAATGGACGGATGGAGTACAAAATTTGGGAGTATTCAGTAGAATAGGAAAGAAAAGACTAATAACAAAACAAATAAAAAGGAGGAAGGCGAACTGGATCGGATATTTCCTGAGGAGAGGCAGCATAATTGGAAAAAGAGAAAGAGAAGAAGGAAAAGGTTTCAGCTGACATATGACTTGCAGAGGGAAAAGTTACCAATAAATGAAGGTTGTGAGGGAACGGAGAACGTGCAGAACCCAGTTTAACCTATAAACATGGACCTGTGTGCGAACAGATTACTAATGACGACGATGAAATTTCGCCATGCCGATTTGAAAGCACTTTTAGACTCCGCTCCGGAGAAAAGAATTTCGATCAAATTTAGGTAAACTGCCCGTCGAAATACGCATGTTTCATAGTTCGTCATCATAAATCTAAATACAAATCCGAAATACGAAGCCTTCCCTTTCTAATACGACACATTTAAAATTCCACATAATTCGTAAAAATTATCCGGGATGCGACAATACGTGTCAAAAATTCGGAATACGCCGGAATAATGCGAATCTTTAGCCAAAATATTTTCCGATCGCAGATGGGATATTTTTTTGGCGGCTTATTTAGAAAATGCGCGTATCGTCTATCTCATTACATACGCTGTTTCTCTCCGTCTCTGACTTACCATTTTATATTTAAGTACAAGTTTTAGCACCCGCCTAATGCAGGGCTCTCCAAAATATGTCCCACGGGCCACATGTGGCCCGCGACCTCATTTAATGTGGCTGTCGAGCCTGCAATAAGTCTTTGCCATTTTTAAACTAGATATAACAATCATGCAGTGCTGGAAAACGTTATACGTAACCTAACGAAATAAAGAAATGTTTTGAATAACGTAATGGAAAACGTTAACGAAGTTTTCAAAATAACTCACGAAAATGAAAAAGCGTTTTTCGTTATGTATTTAATATTATCTCAATTTATGTTTGTTTATATTTACCTGTTTTTCCTTCTAAGTAATTCTCATACCAGTAATAAAACTGAATATTTTCTACTTTATAAAATAGTTCTGTTCCATTTATGTCTGATTTCGGTGAAGATAAATACAAGATTGGACGTGTCAAAAATTTTCATAGAAAAATCACATTTTACGCAATTCACTAAAACACCCTTTAATACGAAAATCACATGCATTCATAATTGTGCGTCTATATTTTCGAAAAGTTTTTCATGTTGCTATCCTGGCCTTGACCAAGTGGCCCGCGTGTAAAATAGTTTGGAGGCTCCTGGCCTAATGCATATGACAAAAAATATAGGCTTTTTTATTCGTGAGTATAAACAAAACCAATATATCATGTTGCCCCTTCAGCAAGATTTGCTACGACTCAGGGACCATCCGGCAGTGACAGTACGTTTCATGTGAACTTTATCATAAGTCTTTATTAATATTGCAAGAAACGTCTAACGTATGCGACATAAGAATAGAGCACTTTTCAAAATATTTAAATGAATCGAACAGATCTTAATGTCGTCTAATTGCACCTCGAATAATAATTAATCCCATGCAATAGCTTTAATTGCTTTAGCACCATCTAATCCCATTTTTTTTACTGCGTCGAATATAATCTATCAACGCTTTAAAAATCATCATATCACTGACTTTAAGTTGCCGAATCATTTTCAACACATTTAATACTTGAGAAAACAACAAATTAATTTAGTATAAAGAATTTATTAAACAAAAAACAAATTTCAACTTTTAAATACTTAAATGACCTATAAATCCGTTTTAAATATTACTCACGACCACAGAACGCCATAAAATTTAGCATTCGATCAGTAAGACCCATATGGGTGGTGCCCCGATACCGTGCCAAGCTCTCCTAGCCGGACCTGTTATCCAATAAGGTGGGCCGTGGTCTTCAGAAGGTGACATTCGACCGCCGAGAATCGTTCGACGAAAAATTCAGACCAGAGAGCCAAATGTGCAATAATCAACGTCCCATATTTAATCAATCATTTCTACTGATGCTTATTTTTAACGGATGGTAATGACCATCGCGTTATACAGTGCAAAAAAAAAGCATTCGAAACCATTAACTCCGAAACCTACGTGTTTGTTCGAAGCGCACCAGTGCCATAATCACGCTCTCTCGGTTCATAAGATTTCCTCCTTTGTCAAATTTACATTGTTCAAAGAAGAAGAAAAAAACCTATACTATGAACTATGCAATTGGTATTAAGAAACACAGAAGCCCGTGATCGTCCGTAAATCTCAATTGATTCGAGAAACGACATACAAACGGGAAACAAATGGAGCAAGGACGAAAACTCCTGGGCGGGGGCAATTACGCAAAATCTCAACTGAATTATAACGGCGTTTTTTTCGGCGAAGAAGAAAAACATGCGTTCGACCCATACGAGCGAGAACGCGAACTCGTAACTCCGAAAAACCAGTCTCCTCCCCCCCCCCCCCCCCCCCCCCCACGCGAGAGATTTTTTCCCACGTCGAGGCGTTGCTCAACCGTTTTCGGCGACGCTGCCGGGAGGCGTCTATCGCGCTTCGCTTCCGCCGAAAAATAACCGACGCTCTCCTCTATTCTGCGCGCCGGGAAAAGAACAGAAAATAAAAACCGGGCGCTTACTGTAACCGGTCTACGGTTTCGGCGAAGACGTTTCGTCCTTGTAAGTCCGTCGTCTTTCTTTTGTTTCTCTCTCCCGCGATCGGAATCGGAAGCAAAAAGTATAAAGAAACGAACGGGTTGCCACCCTCGTCCTCTTCTTCCTCCTGTTTGGGCGTCACCGTTAAAAGGGTGTGGCGTGGGCGTGGTGTGGCGGCGCCTGGTGGAAAAGAGGCGGCGGGGGAGGAGGAGGAGGAGCGACGGGGGCGGAGAGAAGGAGGGAGGGAGGGAAAGGGGGGGCGGTCTTGGCGAGCAGAGAGGCAGAGACCAAAACTCTCTTTCACGCGCTCCACTTTCACCGCGCGAAACTCCGACGCGAACGCAAAACGGAGTTGGGATCAAAAGAGTCGTGGAGGATTTCGGCGGTTTCGGAAGATCGGACCGCTATTACAAAAAAAAACCCTTCCTCCAACCCCCATTCCTCCCACACGCACACCTATACTTATACCCACGTCCGGAGAATTTTCCGTCCTAGTCCATTTTTTTTTATTATATCCTTCGATCCGGATCGAAAGAACGCTTTAAAGTCTTAGATGTAGGCAGAGATAGAAAGAGAGAGAGAGAGAGAGAGATCGAACGTTTTCTCTAACGAAAAAGTTGCGACAATCGTCCGCGGACGACGGACTTTCTGTTTTGGATTTTGCACCGCACGATTTCTGCGGGCGATCGCTGGGTTGTGACGAGACTAAACTTATATAAAACGCCTATCGGCTATTGGAAAGCCGCGAGGGGGAGTTTTAGGAGATACTCGTTGCGATAAAGGGCGGCTTTTGATGAAGCGCTTTTGTTTCTCGAATTCGATCCGCAAGGTGCCCGCCGTTTTTCCGGTTTTGCGAGAAAGTGTGCATCGGTGCCGTGATATACTCGGCGGCCAGTCGATACGAATTCGAGGAATAAAAATCCCGTCTGAGAGGTTTATATAAACGATTCTGATCGAACTGCTTTTTTCACGTTGAGTGTATAAAAGGTTGTTTTTATTAAGCTCGGTCGGCAGGAAGGTTGAAAAATTAAGGTTTGATATTTCAGCGGTGCATAAAATTAAGTTCATTTTATGGAGCAACTTAAACCTAACGTGCATTTTAATTCGACTATAAAATGAAGACATTCATTCGGTGCAACATCGATTCCTGGAAAAAAGGTACGAATTTCATTCAATAAAACTGCTAAACTGTCTCATACCGATGACATTTAAAGTGCAGGCTATTCACCTTGGCGAAAGAAGTCTTGAATTAATTTAGTAAAATACCGGCTCGGATATAAATGTCATCAAATCTGCCTCTATTTGAAATTCCAAGATTTTATCATTGCGCCATCCCCCGTTTAAAAAGAGGGGTAATTTTTACTCGTGAAAACTGACACGAAATATGTCGCGATGTTCATGCTCTACATAAACCCGTATCCTGCGGAGGATTCGAACCGCCAAAACCCGTTGGTGGGGAGTAATTACACGACGATCTGCTCTCCCCCCCAAGGCCAGCAACTTCTTACCTCAATTTATCATCGACACTTTTCAACATGGAGACACCTCATTTAGAGCATACCTCGTTAAAATGAATGAATAAAGACGAGGTAGAGTTAATGCCAGCAAAAAATGGTGCGACATATTCCATTTATTATTCCTGTGCAGCAAATTACTGACAAGCTTTTTTTAAACCCTTAAAACTAACGATTCTCAAAGGATAGGAAAGGAATTCCTGAATGACTGTCCAACAATCATTACCAATCAAAACACACCGAATCCTTTCACATTAATGCATATTTGAGGTTAATATACGAATAATATTTCTGTAAAAATTATGAATTAACATTTTTTCACCAGTGGTTCAAGGATCTTTTTGTCGGTGCATTTTAAGCAAATAACCTAACGACGTGAAATTTATTTTAAAGAAATTTATCAAAATTTTTCATTCGTTTTCATTAGATATTTCAGGAACAGCTTTTGACAGAAGTGACGGCTTTCAAAGAACAGTTGATTTATTTTTTTTAGAGCGAAAATAAATTGGGAACAAATTACAATGTACGAAAATGGTCGAGACCAAAAACGCACAGAAACAACATTTACGACGTTCCCTGCTCCAATGCACAATTCCCGTCGCGCAAGCAAAGTTTTACCGAGCGCAATTCTACAAAGTTACCGCATCGGATTTTCTCCGACGATCCAATCGTTGGACCGAATACCTTTTACGAGCTAGTTTCTCCAATATATCGCCTCATTGTTATGCACCTGTTGATTGTTGAAAGCTTGCACACGCTTTCGTCATATTCGAGGCATGGAATGAAATCTCCGTGTCGCATCTCTCTCCCCCCCCTCCCCCCCTCAACCCCTTGACACCCAACCGCTTCCCTTCCCTTCCGAGTGATTCCGAGTTATTTTTTTCTTTTCGCGGCCGCTGCCCACAATCCTCAAGGTCGCCGATCATCGTCCCGATTCCATCTCTGCAGACCGTAACTTACAACCCTCCTCCTCCTCTTCTTCTTAACTCTACCATCCAGCATAAACCTCGCTTCATCACGGCATGGCAGCCACGGAGCATTAAGCACCCTACTGGAAGTGGCTCCGTATCCGACTTAAACGAACCGAGCAAATTCTTTTTTATACCCCCCCCCCCCCCCTCCCCCTGCAATGTCTCTCCTTCCGCTACCTCCGACCTTGGTAGCTTCCGTAAAGTAAAAGAACTAAATACTTGAAGGATTAGATCTTCCCCAATGCGTGAAGCGAAAAAAGGTGCGTACGTGCCCGTGCGGCGTAAAAGGGAGGAAGGGGGTATTTAAAAAAAAAAACAAATTTCGTTCGTATGAAAAGGCCGAACTGGGATCACGTTATCCGAGTCATGATGTTGGAAGTGAACGCGTTGTGAAATGAAGGTCATAGGCCGCCCGTCCGAAGAAACGGAAAGGAAACGGTTAAAATTCAAAGTCGTGACTTTTCGAGATGCGGGTGAGATCGACGGCCAAGAGTTTCAAACGGCTTTAATTTGCTATCGAGATGAGTACGGCGGAACCGTTACAGTGTTAAACAAATGGTATTCAACACCGCGCATCTTTACGTTATGAATACTTGCATTATACAATGCATAGCATTTTTGCCTTAAGGTTATCTGTGATGAATAAATGCCCCTCTATCACCCTAGGAGTTTATTAATATAAATAAAACGACGTACCATGAAATAAATAAATATACTTAATGTAGGCATTAAATATGTGTGCATGATGAAATAACTTGCCATCAATAAAGTATATACATGCTTCAACAATAAAGGTCAAAATTCACGTTTAAAATTTCCATAGGTATCTGCCAAGAATCCGCTATATAACTTAAATTGGAATTGATTAATTATAAATTCACTTAAAGGCAAAGACAAAACGTAGACATTAATTAATGATAACCATATCTCTTTTTCGCTCCTAACGTACAGCTGATGTCACCTTATCTTGATGTTACATCAACAAAAATATCTGGAGGCCACCTATCATTTTACCACGCACTTAATGAAAATAAATCCTTTCCATCTAATCATTGCATCACACAAAAAGTTATTGTTTAAAAATGGGCCATTTCTTATAAGATGTTTCGTGTATATCAGCGATTCTCGATTTCTTTTATTTTACCGCTTAGAACATTTATAAATTTGTTACGACATTTTTCGCCACATACCCAGAATATATGTCGTAGAAATTTACGAAGCACCTTTTTACTGTGATGTAAAAGTCGTGGCAGTATTTACAGTTAACAAAGAAAAATTATAAAATACAAAGAAAGAAATAAATATTTGCTCAAAATCACGGATGTACTTCTCGCGTACAAATAGTGAGATGAAGAATTTGCGGTTACGATAGAGACCGAAAATATTTGTTTAAATTATTAATCGTCACGCTAAAATCAACTGGCTGAAACTTTTACTTTCATGATAAGTACTTTTTTGCACTGAAATTTACCTTTTCGACTTTAAATACGAAAAAATTAAGATTATTTAGGTGATCGCAATGACGATATGCTAAAATACTATATTTGAAACATTGATGTAAAAAACACCAACCAAAATATTTAATCAATAAATCAAAATTCGCCATCAGTTAATATCCCACTGTCACGAGAACGTGAAGGAATTTTAACCATAGAGATTGAATTTGAAATGGTTAAATTATAAGGTATCCACTCGCCATTTTTAAATTCACCCCTGAATGTATGCCTGGAATCTAGTAATTATATTTTCGATAAATCAATCGATTCCACTACCACGCTAAAAATTTCATTCCATCGACGCATAACCTAGTCGTTGGTCTATGAGAAATAATTCCAACGTTTTGTGTAAGGAAGAAACCGTCTGGGAACCACGGATTAAAATCGACTGGATATGATGAATCGGCGCCGGAAGCGAAGTTAGATGAGGGGAGGGGGGGAAGAAACTGTTACGGAGTTAAAACCGTAACTCTTCCAGTTTCCTCAAACGGAAAGGCAAAGAGGAAGAGCAAAAACTCAAGAGGCATGCGGCCGTGGAGGTCGCACGCAGATATACGACCGGGGCTCCCTCCAGCCCGTTTTTTGCCAAGGACGATGGTAGGAACCGGAGCGCCATCCGACGCCGTGGTGGTGGTCGTCAAGCGCATCTCCAAGGAGACACCGTTGATATGACGACCTTCTCCAAGCTTCCGCCATGGACCAACGGTTGATGAGCAGAAGCTTCGAAAGCTGTCTGACATACCGTTAATACCGGGAAATTTCGAAACAAATTCGCCGCAAGTCTGCTATTAACAGGCTTTAATTTTTCTGCGTTCGATAAGTTTGCGCGCAATGAATAATAAATCATGAAAGTTTTTCCATACCGCTTAACAGGAAACCTACGTTTCATAAATAATGCTCAAGTAGCTAACTACTTCTCTCATTTCTTATTGAATAATGCTTAAAACTGTAAAAATTAAACGAAAGGTTGGGAGTTGAAATTATTGTGAACATTTCTAAGCATTACTCGAGCATATCTTTCAAAATAGTTCATTCTAGTGTCAAAAAATAGCTGCTTATACTTTCCATCCACAAGAAATTCCTAATTCTCTCTATAACAGTTTCATGCACTTTTAAAACTGCACATAAATGACAGAATTATATTTTTATTTGGAAAATTCTGTCATGGCGCCAACAATATAGTTGGTGCTTCATTTTCTTGAGCGAAGCTTCCGTCTCGTACGTCTTTTTAAATTTATCACGTTATTTGAAATAAAATTTACTTTTCGTCTGGAAAACCCCATTAAAATTTTTCATCATTGAATCAAGGTCGATAGCGATAAGATAGAAAGCTTTAATATTGTGTTTTTTCCGGAGGAATAAAAGAAAAATACGCTAAACGGAGAAAGAGAGAAATCATGTTATTTTTTCAACGCTTTCTGCACATGAAATCTTAGAAAATACGTACACGGTATATATTGAGAAACTGCTAATATTTTTATGTGATTACATAAAATATCTTGTTTTAATTTTAATTCATTAAGGCTAGCTGGCAAAGGGAATACGATCCAGATAAAATTTTCTGACTTACTAAGTAAAACACCGTCCGTTGAAATTAGAAGTGATGATTCCATTGTGGATTCAACGCACGCAAATTTATTATTTATCAAAATAATTTAGCACGGGCTTCCTGATTATGGCAAAAAAAATTAGAATAGAGTGGATCAATTTAAATTTCCCAGATTTATTTTCATCCTTCATATACACAAAATCATCTCAGACTGTTAAAATATTATTAAATATTACTATCGATTGCGATTAAGAATTATATACTTTTTACATTTCTTCATCTCGTTAATTTACAAAATTTAATTGATTTCATCATAAAGTCGCTTATGTTTCTATCGCTTAAATAGAAGCAGTTCGGCATTTATCCCGTCTATAGCGAACATGAATGACAGAAAAGAACAACTTTACTTTCCACAGACGTAAAAATGGGTCGATTAATTGCGCCTCTGGATAAAACAAAGTGAGCGATCGTGTAACTCATAAGAAATGTTTACGCGTTGCTCTTAGCGATAAACGAAAGTGCTCCAGCTAAACGAACGATATGCGGTGAAATGCATTTCATAGCCGGTCGTGTCTCTCGAGCACTTGCACTAGGAACGTGGAAGGTCGTAACGTTTCATTATAAAGTCAAAGCACGCAAACGTTGGAAAATCTGTTCGGGTGGACAGCGCGCGCCGGGTGAAAATCCCTCGAACACGTGATCCTAGCAAAGTCACTTCCTGAAAACATTTTCTCTTGGAAATATATATATAAAAAAGCTTCTAACTGTTGCATTTTCCCCTGTATTATTCGGGAGAGCCCGCAGTTACGACGTCGGCGTGCATTCCAAAGGCTCCAGTTTCCCATCGCGTTGCGGCACCGCGAGCAACATTATGCATAATTCGTAAGAAGTGGACATGAAAGAATGGCGAATTGGCGTAATAGCATTTCTCGAGCTGTTATTCAGACCGCGTGAAAATGGAGGTCGTTAATGAGACCGATTAAATTTCATCCCGCTGTTGAGGCACCGTTCCTGATTAAAAAAGGAACATTTAGAGATGCGAGCTGGTTGATTCGGGAAATTCGTGACATAGAGAAACCCAGGGTAAAGAGAAATATTTTAACAATATTCAGTGAAAAAGAAAAGAAAGAAAATAAATGAATACTCGGGTTTTTTCCTTCCGTTTATAGTTGTATTGTTATTTTAAACACGAGAAACAAAAATAGCTTCAAAAACATTCTATTATAATAACTTATCTAACTCATCATTATCACCGTCATCATAAGGTTGAAACCTTGTATTTAAAAATTTTTATCGTAGAGCGTTTTACAAAGTTATCTTTATTTCTTTTTTGTTTCAAATTGAGTTTCAGAAGGTAAAGATTCAGTTATAAGGTTTTTATGACTAATTTAATTTTCAGTATAGTGGTGTTCTTTATATAGCAAGTTACGGTGGTGGGGGAATTCTTTCCAAATTAAATAGTACTCCGATTCTAATATTTTGAGATAATATTATTAACGCTTCTGCGGAACTCATCGGCCAAGATGTTACGTCACTGACGATTCTGTGATTAATTATACCAAATTCCCACTTAACTCATTACCGACTAGACTCCAGAATGAAGGACAAGTACTTGCGTCCTTTTGATTAGAGCTTCCATTCCTCAATTCAAGGAGGTCAATGAAATTTAAAAAAATACAAATGCTACGCTTTCGGATTTTAAATGTTTTAAAAATGTAACGTAGCATAATAATTTACTTGTTTGGTTAAAGGATAATCATAACAATTATTGTTAAAATATTTTAGGGAATTAACACTTATAAAAGGAGTGTTATTGTCTAAAAATTTTATTGCTAATGAACTACTCTAACCGCTTCAAAATCTTAGTTTCAAAAGAAAACAATGAAGTATTTAGAGCGAAAGAAAATATTTCCTGATCAATTTTCCATCCGAATCTAACATATACTTGGCATAATAAAAAAAAGGTTTCTCTCTTGTGCTGTTTAGCTATTGGAGCGTCATTTATATCAGTTTTAACACTTTTAAACTAAAAAAAAAAGGATTCGTGGGCATATTATAAACGCGCGTTTTCTACGTCTGAGCGGATAATCTCATCGATGATAGCTTTACCCGAGAATATTCATCAACTCCTAAGAATAATCTCGCGGGTTTTCCTATCGAATCACACCACAGTTCAAACAGCAATACAAACGACGCTGGAATGAGGTCTGGTAGGTACACCAAGAGCGAAAGAATCGAGAATATCTAAATACCGCACGTCGCCACTTGATCGAATGCCCGTTTAGAAAAAAATTAACGCAACGAGCTATTACTCTCCGCGACGGCAAGGCGGGTAAGGCACAGGAAAGAGCGATGGACCACGGCCAAGAGCGACAACGGATAACGAGGATGGAGAAGAATGTGGAATGAAACGGACGGAATGCGAGGAATAGAGATAAATGGTCCTGATGGAGGAACGGAGCGAAGGAAAAGGACGGGAAACAGGGAGGAACGGAATGCGGTCGGGCTTTGCCTCACACACACCCACGCCTAGTCGGAACCGGGCGCGGTATACATATAGAAGTCAACATCTATCAAAGAAACTTTCCACCTTCCGGTTTTGAAAAAATCTTCCCTGCCCAAAAGCTTTCGAAAAATAAGATCTTCCCCTCTTTATTTACAAACACAGGGTTTACCGTAAGCATCTATAAAAACCCTGATTTCAGCGACCTGCATTGTATTAGAAGTATGGAAAAATGAATTGCATTTTTCCGACATTTATTTATATAAATACATGGAAATAGTAATTTTTAATTGTCAAAAAGTCCAGCATTGGCCACAATCATTTTATGCAGAGAGAATGATTTATGTAATTATTCCCAGATGATTTACACACTCACGTTCTTGATAATCAGTCCGTTATTATTGTTCATTTTTAGAATCAAAAGATATTTTCTTTTTCTTTTGCAACTAGGGTAACTTTGTTAGAGCTAATTTCCTCGGTATACCCTCCTGTAGTTTAATTAAAAATTTAGTAGTTTAAATCTTCCAACCAAAAAGATAAACTAAAATATTTTTGGCAGGCTAACGGATTAAGAAAAACAATTATCACTGGCTTGTATAAATGGATATTAACAAAGAGCAAATAATTTTCTATACACTAACGAAGTGCAGCTACGTGAAATTTTAGGTTCGTATTCGTTCCAGCGAACGCCCTCCGAAGGACCGCCGAAGAAGGACGCCAGGAAACTCGCGGGGGCACGATATGAAGTAAAACCCAGAAATATAAATAATAACCTCTTCCCCCCTTATTTCCTGAAAAACTTCCCACAGATTGTCTGTTTTGCTTGCGTCCTCAAGAGTAATTTATCGCGGCCACCCCCCCAGAACGGATGGCGGCGAAGGCAGAAGAGAAAACATGCACGAGGAGGCTCGTTCAGGGAGCAAGTAAGGTGGAGAAGTCTTAACTGCCTTTTGGATTTCTCACAACACCACCGCCGCCGCCGCCGACGACGGCGACATTTGACACACTTGGGCCGTCTCGGATGGGGAGACTCGCGCGACTCACGCACACACGAGGAAGAGAGAGAGAGAGAGGAAAGTAAAGGGGGGCGCGTGGTAGCGAAAATCAGGTAAACTCATCGCCCGGCCTCCTCCAATTTTTATATATGTGCATCTCCTCCTGTCCAGGAAGATCCTCGAACATCTTCCTCTATCTGCAGAATAAGCCCTTTTTATCCACCGTCCCAGAAAGTGAAGCGAGCGCGTTCATTTTTAAGGGCACGGGAAGAACCGTTACGATCGATTTCATTAACCAAACCGTCCCACTTGATGTAATGGGGTCCCCTCCTGCCTGGCCTCCTCGCCGAACGAGTCCAAGAAGGAACGAGAAAGAACAAAAACACGCCCACAGTTTTGATGAGTATAGTGGAGTATTTCAGACACGCATCCTATGCAGAAAGATCGTCGAGTTAAAGTGAGGAAAAGTGAGCAATGAAACCGAGAGTACGTTTCCGACAGGTTGGCCGAGAACGTAGAAAGCTCCCATTCAACTTCCGACGGAGTTTCTAAAACAGCAAAAGTTGATGAACGGGAGGAAACGCAGCTTTTTTTTTTTAACCAGGAAAATTCTTGCTCGAGATCTCCCGCAGCAACTTCCCCAGATTAACCTCTGGTTTGCTCAAAACACACACTAATTATCGATCTCACCTAAAGGCTTGAATCCGGCAGATCCATATTAACTCTTGTAGCTATAAAACGGATGAGTAAACCAGATGGGCATTTCAGCTGCCAAGTAGCGGTAGTTAGGGTTGTTGGCTGAAATGAACGACCGGCAAATTACCACTGAATGCGACTAATTTGATGTTGAACTGCACATCCGGTTCACTCCTCCGTTTCTATGGCCACGGGATGAGCTAATCATCTCTTTTTTACTGCGAGCGTTTAACGATGCAGTTTTTCTTATAACACCCCGAGGAAAATCCAATCACATTACGCTAACCTGACACCAGAATTCACATCTTCCGGAAGATCTTTTGATAAACGAATTTTGTCCAGCTTCACATCAGCGTCAACAAAAATTCATACCCTCTTCTGTTTCCTAGAACGATACTGATGTACACAAAAGGCTTTTTGCCCCGATCTAACGGATGAAAACACCGACACACGAAACAAAATACAACCGAATTCAGCATCGAAAAAAAATTAAAACGATCCGGCGCCCAATCGAACTTCGACCGCCATTCTCGAATCGCTGCAACTTTAAACACTGCGCGGCGCACTATACAAGAGGCGCGAGAGGCTTAAGAAAGAGAAAAGGGAACATTTAGCAGGTGGGACGCGGCCCAGTTTTCTCGACGGAGCGAGCAAAACACGTTGGAGAAGAAAGGTGCAGAGAGAGAGAGAGAAAGAAAGAGGGTTGAGAAAAAAAATAGAAAAACCTTTTTGCAATGGAAAACTTCGCCGTCGTCATTTGTTTCTCAATTTCTTTCCTTTCGCCTACCCCGACGCGAGGGAAAATAAAACTCACCTCAATGCGGCCTCCGAGCGCCGATATCCCAAATCCATGTGTGAACACTGCCTATCAGGAAAACGTGGACCCGGGTTTTCGAGGGTCGCAGAAGAAGATTCGGTCGGCCCCTCTTCCCTTCCCGGCGAAAGGTTTGTTTATTTCCGAGGGCTCCGAAACGAATTGTTGTCCTCCTTCCCCTCTCACGAATTCACCTTATAATTTCGCGAGGATTCACACCGGTGTCAAAAGGGGAGTTAACAACACCCGAAAAAGAGTCAGCAGCACACTTTTTGTCTTCACACTCGCGAGGTAGTCTTATTTAAAACGCGGCCGGATCTGCTCTGGAGTGATAGAGAGGGGGAGAGAGAGAGAGAGTCGAGGGAGGTAGCGAGGGATGGAGGGAGAGAGAGAGTCGAGTCAGCTGTTTGTCGGGACGTGGTCGCCGAAGAACTGCGTCGGCAGCCGTTGCCTCGTCCGAGAAACGCGGAGTGAGGGAGAAACCGAAAGAGGGGAGAGTTGGTGGGAAAGGGTGAGGAGAAGGAGAGAGAGAGCGAGTCCCAGGAGGTGGTGGAGGAGGATGGGAGAAGTGGGGATACGGGCGGGGTGCGTCCATTTTTGCCAATTGCTCCCAGGGCCTCGCAAAGAGGGATTGTTTATCCGAACGTCCCGTGGAATCCCGGTAAGAGCGGGGATTTTTGCGGTAGGGGATGGCCGCACAGAAAAGCCGTCGAATAATAAAAACTTCGGTTTACCGTCAAAAGGCGGTTACGGTTTTTTGATAGGGTGATTGCGGAAAGAGTGCGCAATAGATTGAAGAAACTATTTTGGCACGTTTAAGCGATGAGGATGACTGACTCATAAAGTCTGAGGAATTTCGAGAAGCGATTTGACCCACTTTGCCATTTTTCGAAATTGGGTTAAGCTTTAATTTTCGCGGAGGAACGGATGAGCGATTGGCGCCCTCTGATGGCGCGCGTTTACTCGATTTTGAACCGGTGATGACGTTAAACATGTCTCCTCTTCAGACAGGGACGTAACTAAGGGTGAGCTTGGAGGGGCCCTGGTGTAAGCCCTCGGCTCTTCCTTAGCCCCACTGTCTTTTAAAATTTTTGTTCTTAATAAAAATGACCTTCTATTTGTATGACGAGTGCAATAATAATGAGTGAAAAGATCTGTTTTCGTATTAATATTTTTACTGTGTTTTTATGAAATTTTGGTTAGCCTCCAAATATTTTTTTACAATAACACTGCCCCCTCACACATTTGGGAGGGTAGTTACGTCCATCTTCAAATCGGTTCATTTAGGTACGATTCCAATACGCTAACTAAACTCACCAAACTTTCTACAAGAGATATGCAAGGACACTTTAAAGGTGTTGCGTGTCTATAAGAATTTCGATAAAAATAGTCAGTTTATTTCGTCAGATTTCGGTGTAAATACGATAAACTTGTACTGCCCTCTTTACATGTCACCATGATTCAGCCAGGGTACACTCAAACCCGGTAAAGGCAATAAAAATATCCCAAGAAACTTCATCAAGGTATAAATCACGCCAAAATGTGGGCATAAAAATTTGGGGGGGGCCATAAATTCCAATATTAATATAGTTGTGGGTCGCGAATTTTCATTGACCAGTATTTTAGATCATTTTATTTTACAACGAGTTATTTAAATTTGTCCGCAGGAGAAAGTCGAACGTTACTATGCGAGGCGGAAGTTAATGACAAAGGAATTTTGATTTCGATATCAGACATAGGGATCGTCCTTATAAACATAAAATGAAACTAAATGAAGTTTGACTGGTATGCACCGATAATGTGCTAAGCATATTTTTCGAAATTTATAAGTAAATTCCATTAAATTTAACTTCTTTTCTTTCGTTTTATAATTTATAAATCGTTATAGGGAAGAGTTATTTATTAAAAAAGAATTCAAATTGCTCAAATGAATTATGGAGTTTAACATTTGGCACGATTCCAATAAATGTTCTCTGTAATTCCTACAAAAATAATTCGGTGGAAAAACCAGTTCGTTTTTTATAATCAGAGCAATCGGCGAATTTCCGCTATAGTGACGGCTGTTTTGCAGCTGAAAGCGCATCTGGTTTCCTCAACCTATTTTTGGCTGCGGTAGTTACCTTGGTGACATGCTGCAAAAATTAAAATTCGTTAGTTATTAGATTACAGAGTGAAATGTAATTAGTGTGATTAGGTGAGTAGGTGATGATCATGCCTAGTTTGTATCAGTCTCCCTTTTTTTACATAACTAATAAATTTAATTCCGGTTTTAATGAAATATTAAACGTTATTTTCATCTAATAACAGTGTTTCAATTTTTAAATGGCATTCATAATATTTTTTGCATTCTTTAAAAAAAAATCAGACGAAGTTTATGTACTGTCACTGCAATTTTCGATGTACAAAAGACAAGGACTTCATAGACTTGAATAAAGAATTGGCCCTTGGTTCTATGAACTTTTTTTCCTTCGCCAAAATCCTCGGTAAAAGACATTCGTGCAATACGTACCAATACAAAATACCCCTATTTATGTAGTTCATAAACCGGCAAGTTCTTTGTGTTTAAATCCTATTAGTCATCCATAGGGAGGTTTCGCCGAAGGCACAAAGGCTATAATACCGAGAAAATCGGAATTTATATGCGTGTGATTAGTCGGAAAGGCGTGGAAAAATTGATTCTCGTGTTAATCCCGTTTCAGCGTTGAATTTACAAGTTTCGCGTCTGATTCGACTGCTCCATTAAGACGCATTTAATTTTCAATACGTCATGAAATTCATCGTTGTTCGAAAGCAAAAGGTTATCGTGGAAATAGAAAGGAAGAATTCTTTCTCTTCTGTTTCTTTCTCCCTCAACGCGAATCACATATTACTTTTAAAGGTTGCTCGCGTTATGTCTTCGGGCGATCTTTCGATCTCGGCCTCCATTAAATGTCTCTGCGTGATTATAACCGAGAAATATCGGAAGGTTTTCCTGATATTTTAACCTGCCACTCTCTAAATTTTAATATTCGCCACGATGATTTGTGTTACATGCCACTAGAAAGAAAGAAGACGCTTTTATAACTATACACATACTTTCATATCCATATTTGTTTTGGCTCGAATATATCGCTGCTATGAAGCTGACTTTGAATGTTGACGTAAAAATAAGAAAGTCGGTAACAGAAATGTCATTGCATGCGGCCTTCGCTTCGTCCGTCTCAGATTCCATACGCTTTCGGCGCGCAGTCGCTCTTGACCCTTCAAATGCACGAATTTTTATTTCGGCTTCAAAAGTGACGTTTTTAAGGACCACGTAATTTCTTTCGTGAAGCATCCGTGGATGAGCAATAGCCCATCCGAGCGCCTGAAGTCGGGGTAGTATATGCATGTTGATATAAAAGGATATTTAATAAGCAAAAATTTTACTTTTTCCGACATTAGGGGAATAAACATTACTCATTATAAAAATTCTTCTAGCAGGTTTATATGTGAGATATCATCCAAGGGTGACATTAGTTATCGTTTTGGTATGTGTATTATCTTAAGTTCTATCGACTTAGTATAACGTTGATCATATAATATCTTGAGAAATTCAGTTATAAATTATGTTTTTTCTGGTAAATGACAATAGTACACATTTCACGAAAGATAAATCCTCGCGCGTCCTCTCGTAAATCTGACGTAACGTACTTTTTCATATAATATGAATTATTAAATAAATTATGTGTAATCACGACTGATTTTCCTCACCAGTTCCGCTATATATATTATCTCGATCGAAATTCCTCAACGAAAACTAACGTCCCCGGTTCAATATTAATAAACGTGACCGTCAATTTTACATAAGAAGTATTTGAAAAGTTGAAAGTTGCGAGATTAAAATCATTCATTAAAATTGCGTTGGTTTTCGTCTAAGAAGCGTCACTCCGCCATATGCATAGCGAATTGACTTTTTCTTATGAACGAGTGAAGAAAAAACTTCACGTTTTTTATTTTCCTTAAAAATCCCCCTTGAGGGGAACATTTATTTCCAGTGCATGTCAAGTCACCCTGCCAATTTAACAGTTTCAAACTTTTCCAAATCCAATTTGTTCTGACATCTCTCGTTCGTTCGTTAATAATTTATTGTTCTTATTGGCTTGAGTCTTAAATTTATCTATATTAGTTTTAAACCAAATATTTTGTCTCTACAACGGTTAACATATCTATAAATTTATGTGTAAATATTATTTCGAACACTTCAGGTCGTTCTAGAATTTTCCTGATTATTTAAAGCTTACTGAAACTTTCTGAAATTTTCTTGAGTAACTTTAGATTATTGTGGTATTTTGGACAAATGCTCGTTTTTATTAGAAGGTGCTTGAGGGAATGGCTTCATTTAAAGCACTTTTAAGTGTAAAAAGAAAAAAAATGCTCCAGAAAGCGCCTTCTAGCAACGCTGTTCGTTGCGGAAGTTAACAATCCAAAATGATCGTTTTATATATATAATTACTAAATAAAGAATAAAATAAATTAATATTAAGACACTGATTCCACACTTCTGTTCACGGAAACGCAATTTTAATTAAATAAACCAATTTTATAATGTACGGGAATGTGAATGGTATTTCAATATTTCGTCATTATCACTCACAATGCGATCCAAGCTTTTCACAGATTGCATCTTTCTTCGACTTGAGGAATACTCAGCTCAAACATGATTATTTATATAAATCCTAATTTAAAACACTGTCTGTTAGCATATTAATTTCTTAAAATAAATAAAATTTATAAGAAAAGATAAACAATTTTTAAGATTAAGTGAAAAGAGGAATATCAAATGCGTTCTTGACGTCAGCATTAAAAACAGAAAAGAGTGACTAAGCTGACCTTTTATGTACTTTCAAAATTGAGGCAGATAAAATGAAGAAATAAATACTTAACAATTACCGCGGAGGCCAAAAAATCTTTTTCTTTACACCCATATATTTCAAGGTTTTCGCGCGTACTTAAAAACGACCTCTTTGTCGCTCATACAATATAGAGCACGTTATTGCATGCGAATTACCTGAATAAAGTGTCCGCGCTATCTTTCCTTTTGTATTTGCGTGTAATTAACTGATTTACTGCTTAAAACCTTGAAGAACATATACGGGAATGCAGAAAGGCCAAAGTAACCGGAGATACTATTCAGTGCTTCCTGTCTGACAAAGACGAATGAAAGGTATTTCTCATTTGATGGTTAGCGACTCTTTCGACAAAACCTTCTGACGTCAATAATAAAATAATTGAAAGCCAAATAGTGAGGTGAAAATTTCATTACTTCAGAAAAAATCTAATAAAAAGTTATTTGTTATAACCAAAATACTTTTAATTTGCTTTTTGTTCGATGCTGGAGTTTTTTTAAAGCAATGAAAGCTAAAAATTTCAGTCCTTTTTGTAAAAAAAATTGTATATATGGTTCTCTTTCACTTTTTACGACACTAAAAAGACGGAAAGTTGAAAATTAATATTTTATAAATATGGGAGGAATATGTTTATATTTAAACTTCTGTGATAGAAGTAACGTAACCTCAAAACTTCTGGCTAAAAACAGTGCCGTAAATACTCTTAATGCATTGGTATTTAACTGTTTTGACAATAAAAAGGCAATATGGTTTTAATTAAACTGTTAAAATATATTATTCTTGATTCTTATTAGAATTACTTCTTTATATCTTAGAGACGTAAATACTCAGAATACATTAAGCAAAACGTCGCATTGCATAATAAGAGATACTCTGCTGCACATGAACCGTGTTTCATTTTTAACAGCCTGATCGCTGTCGGTAATAATTAACTGTCCCTTCTAATTTCTTTTTTAAGCCTTAATGAACATACTTTCGATAAATTCCTTCGAAAAGAATTACGGTTATGGCTTTGGCAATGCTAAAGGAAAGTTTATGTAATATTCGCAACTAAAATCAAACAAGAATCTCTCTCTGAAGCAAGAGGTGTTAATATACATTATATATGCTATATCCATACACGTCAAAATGTCCTGTTTTCCTATATTACAGGAAACGTCTTCTATAAAGGTTTAGTAACAAAAAAACTTGATTCATATAATGGAATTTGATTTTATTTAACTGTACCACCATCAAAAGCTTTGTCGACATAATATTGAAAATCTCTTCAAATACTATTAACGATTTTGAATTTTCTATCAATCAGTACCTCCCGGGGAAATAATCCTGAAATTTATTATACGTAAATAATAATAATACTTCAAGATATTTATAATTAAAGGAATATTTGACAAATGTATTTTTTATGTTGAGTTTATACGCACATAAAGGCAAAAATTACCACATAAGCAGGATATGTAACAAAACGTGTTTTAAAGTGCCTTTTTTATATTAAAAATTATTACAAAATGCGTTTTCTAATATATTAAGCATCCACATGAAACTACAGCCGACTTATTCTCAAAGTAGTTGCGAGCCTTTCAATAGTCTCCTTGTATTTCAAGTTGTTATACAGAAAGAAAAGCTTCATCAACATTTCAGTAAATTTATCCCAAATTATCCAAATTAAATGTGCTCATTTCAGAGAGAGCTTCCCTATTTTCACTAAGTTAAGTTCGAATCAGCACATCAAATAATATATCTGGTGGTATTTAAATTAAAATGCACGACAAGGACGGATTTCATTAGCTCCTTTTATAATATGAAACGCTCTAAATATGTAGAGAGAGAAAGCTCTACTCGAGTAATGCAGCAATAAGATTGATAGGCAAAATCAGCAAAGACCAACAGTGGCCACTGGAAAGCGTTTTATGACTTCCCAGCGTTGTTTTGAAATAAGTGCCGAGAAAATCAGTTCAAAAAAGAAGAAAAATACTGTAGGATAGGATATATGTATAGAATAGCTTTGCTTACATTATTTAGCTTGAATCCCCTACACAATATTTTCCATATATTTTCCTGCAAAAATTGTATTATAACTGTATATTCCAAATGACTTTACTAACTCATTTTCCAAGTTTTATTTGATTATAACATTTCTGGGATAGTAAAGTTTAAAAATAATTGCATTATGAAATTATAGATGTTACACAACAAGGATTGAGAGCTATTAATTTTCCAATTGCTATTTTTATGTCTATGAATGTTTTTTGAACTTAAAAAAGAGAAATAAATACTATAAGTCGGATCATAAATTGTAGCACTTTAGTTGAATAATATATCTATTAAATCAAAGCTCAGGCATTCAAATGTTTCGTGGTGAAAAGTTTTATCACCCGATTAGCAAATGTTACGATGAATAATCCTTCACGGCAGAATAAATAATTACTCTGATATATTGTGGAAACCAAGTACGGAGAAAAGTAAAGAAACAATGTACAAGACATTCTATCTCATGTGATGCGGAATTTTATAGATAAAAATACTTATAAGCAATACTCAAAACCTGAACTACCAGTTGTTCAAGAGATTTATCTTCGTTGATTTTTTTAATTTTTATATTGAAGGAAATTATATCAGTAGTTTAACTTTATGTACTAGTAAATCGCGCATTTTACAATCGCTCAGTTATAATGTTTGTTTCATAGGTAATGTGGTACATTACTGAATTTTGAATATTTTAAATGAAGCAAACGTAGACGAATTTATTATAATTCTTATTATACCAAGAGGATCTTAATTGACTCAAAATTTCTCTATAATAATAATATCTAACTTTAAAAAATTAAATTTTATGATTGTATCTACACGGTATGGATTTAAAATATATCGAACAATATTTATCCAAACTCAAATAAAATTTAGAATATTTTTCTTTTTGAAAATATTAGAAAAACTAATGCGTCATTAGTTATCCTTTGAAAAATATGAACTATGTAGAACCATTATAAACATAAACTTAAATAAATATACGAAATTTGATGAAAATCATATTAGCCGTTTTTATCGAAAATCCAATTGCTATAAAAATTGCCCAAGAATGAACTAGACTTATATTCATTTATTAATAAATGTGAAGTAGGTAGTATTACGAAATTTGATCAAAATCATTTGAGCCGTTTTTGAGAAAATCAAATTGTTGTTAAAATTGACTAGAATAAACTAGCCTTATATTCATTTTTTGAAAAATATAAACTACGTAGTATTATTGAAGACGTAAACTCAAGTAGTTATAAAAAATTTGATCAAAATCGTTATAACCGTTTATGAGAAAATCAAATTGTTGTTAAAATTGCTTAGAATAAACTGTCCTTAATTATTATGCAATCTCAACCATAGTTTCCATTCTGTATAATAAAATGTCTAGGTACGAGTTTTCATTCATTATCGCTCTATCGTTTAGGCTATAGAGCCGAGAACACACAGGCAGACGCAGACGGCATTGCAAAAACCACTTTTTCGGAGTCAGATACACATAAAACGTATATTTCCATCAAAATCTCGAGATTAAATTTTTTCGCGATTACTATACTTTCTCAAGATACTTCGTATATGAGAAAGTAAAAAAGCCTTGCCAACCTATATTTGTTATGCTACATTTGTATATTATGTAATATATTTGTATATTATGCAAATGTATTATATTATTCCGATATAAAATTTTTTATTCTCATATAAATTTTTAATTTTAGATTTGAAACATTAAATTCATATCTTCGCAGAGGCATTTATGAAGAGAATAAAATTTTACCACATTTTTGACTCAAATTCTTAATTTTTAGAAATTGCTATAAAACTTGGAATATTTTCAGTTTCACATTTTATTTGAAAATGATTTCCGAGCACAAAAATTCCATACAGAGATACAGTTATCCCGAATGACACACAAACACAAATCACGGGTTTTCTATAAAATATTCAAAGATCCCAAGCCTTAAAAGTTCTACGCTATTCATCGTTATAACTCCTGAGAAACTATTAAATGTCTTTATTAAATCTATTTTTCCTTTGATTTCCCATTAGAAAATTTGCTTCTAAAAATAAATAAAAGCTCGATTAAACAAATCAGAAAGACAAAATTTTTGTCATTATTTTGGACTAGGGTGTTAATTGGGAAAGCCACATAAGATATATATATAAGGTAAATGAAGCTATATTTGTTTTATTTTGGGATATTTGAGGATTATAGTTAGTAATGGTGTTTTACTCAAGTTTTAATATGGTGACTTTTATATTTATATTGCATATAGTTATTATAAGAAAGTGAGACTAAACAAAACTAAATTTTAGCACTAATCCACTCACCCAGTTCTCACACATCCACCGAACAAAAAATTACGGGCTTCCACGTCACTCCTGCGGCCCCAATCAGCGGTAAACACCTCTCGTCCCAGTGTTCATCGTCTCCTACGTCTCTCAAAGTGACAGGAGCCCAACACACACACACACACCAGACACACGCATTAGCACACTCAGACCCGCACAGTGCAAAAATAAACGACGTATACGTATTTCGGCTACCGAGTAGCCCTCTTCAGCGTCTTCGGAATGGCGACGTCGGTATATATACTCCTGGTGAGGGTTAAAAGTAGATGGGCGGTTGAGTGAAAGAAAGACAAAGCAATCAAAAGTCGGGAGCGAAGGGGAGTGAACGGTTGTCTTATATACCGAAGTCGCCAAAATGTTTCCAATTCTCCTCCAGAAGAGGCTGAAGGGGGCTACTTTGTAGCCGAAATACACATACCTCATTTATTTTTGCACTGTGCGGGGTCTGACAATGAGTGGGCTAATGCGTGTGTCTGGTTCGTGTTGGGCTCCTGTGTGTTGCTGGGGTGTGTCACTGTGAGAGACGTGGAAGCCCAGCCTTGTGTGTTTGTTGTGTGTGAAATGGGTGAGTGGATTAGTGCTGAAATTTAGTTTTGTACGACATTGTTGTCCTCTTTTTTATAATAACTGCAACTGCCTTAGTGCTCTAGAAAGTCGAGCATTGCATATATTGTTGTATTCTGTGATAGTTCATGTCCAGCTGCAAATAGAGCAGTCCGCATTATACCTGGAAAATCTTACAGCTGTCCATGTAAGTTAATCTTCAGAAAATAATGAATCCTTCTTCTTCCAAATATTTACATATTTTTTTTTACTAATACACATCAAGGATAATCTTGATTTGTTCAGTACAAATTCAAACTTTTGTAATTATAATAATATGAGACAAAATGATTTGCAGTTATATCATGTTCGTCACAGAATAACTAGTAAGGAGAAAAAATATGAGTTGAGGCTCTATAACAAACTTGAAAACTGATCCATCAATTACTGTGTTTAGAAAGAGTTAAAGAAATGTTATTTTCCAAAATTATTATTCTGTGAGTATTTTGCAGACAATTTCACTTTTTCATCTAATTACATGGTTCGATATGTGAATTTTACGACTTTTCCTAATCAATTGTATTTACTAAAAAGGATTCCCCTTTTAGAATATTTATTAGGTGAATTACCACTGAAGACGATTTCTTAGTAGCCGAAATTCGCATTTTTGTAATAACCGATCGTGGCTATTGGAGATACCTAAGACAAGTTCCTTTTAACTACTTGCTCATGATTTTATCAGCCATAAGGCGAGATCGACATTTCTCTGCTCAATTATATTGACTATGGATAAATAAATATAAAAAAATATATAAAACGTAAGACACTGGTTCCTATCGGCGTAGAAAAAAGTAGGTGTCGGTTCCACGCGCTTATTTTAAAACACATCTTTTTTTCCGTCATGAAAATTAATTTCTAAAAGAGTTACAATTTCACTAAGGTGCTTAAATGAAATATCCTCATGTTAACACAACATAAAGCGGTTCATTTGTGACGAATGGAATGGTTGATTTTTTAGGTATGAATAGCCAGGTGTTGCTTTTATGTGAGGTTCCACTTGATGATTCCGCAACGTATATAGAGATCGTATCGATTCAAAACAACTGAGATCCACCCTCTGGCAACTTCCGCCCACAGGAAAAAAAATCGTCCAGCGCAAAATTAAATAAATCAACTTTTGAGGGAGCCTGAAGCCGAAGATACAAAGCCAAAGCTCGATATGTATCCGCTCCATCGAAATATCTTCGCTGACAGCGAGTCGGGGTCATTTTTTTACAAATGATTAATTACGTGAATAACTTCTCTCGGCCTAAATCTCAACGATTATACACCATCTGTTACACCACTACATCGCGCGTTAATAATGTACAAAGGTTTTTTAAAAAATAAAAACTATCGCCGCCTCTCTCTTTCATAAAAACTTTTCATTGTTATTTCGGCATTAAACATGCATACATTCGGAATAAGTGTAGTTATCAAAAGATAATATGAGCGACGCGTTCCTGAATTGCTTATCCTGTGATTCTATATATGCGGATGTACTCCTTTTGTAATGAAAATGTTAAATGATAGAGGCAAGTACAAAAGTTGTTCGAGAGATTTTATGGTTACGGATATTGGCTCAAGGTAATGACAGGAAATTTAAAACTGACGACATCTAGGTAAACGTATATTTTTTAAATTAGAAATTTTAAAACACTTACATTGAATGCCAAGCAAGTGTCAACAGAGTAACTTCAAAATTTTTAAGTGATACTCATTTAAAGATACACGTACCGCTTTTATTTTACTGCACAGAAGTCGAGATTTAAAAATTATACTCTGATTTGCGCCAATTCATGACAACGCGAGATTCCAACTCAAATGTATGAAAAATCCAGATTTACAAAATGTTATGTTTGTCTCTAATCCGCCATGTAAGGTTTTAAATTTTAGAGAAATAACAGCACTCCTTTAAATAACGTATGCTTCGACGGATGGTTAATTTAACTCCAAAGATTAGGAACGCTTCAAAATAACACCTTTTAGGATATGGATATAGAGAAGACAGGACGGGTGAAAAACGAGGAAGAGAAACGCACAAAAAATACATCGACAGAAGTGAAAGGTCGACGAAAAAGAATGCGAATCTAAATAAGATTGGCGTTGGGATGAGTCATTTAGGAGTGGATTTTGAAGGAAAAAATTCCCCTCTAAACGTCCTTGGAGGGGAGGGGTTGAAAATTATCACCGAGGGATGCAAGGTGGCGTCATCTTGCAAACGGAAAGTGGGAATGCGAACAAATGAGAAGCGAGGAGCGAGGATAAATGCTATTGGGCGCGTGTTGCCACCGCAGACGGGGAGAGAGGAACGCGGAGGGATAATGAAGGGTATGTGGGGTGATTTTTTTAAATGCAGACGTGAAATCTATTTCAAGGTAAAACCGAAATAATCGATTCCTCCTCTCTCGCCCGGATGATATCTCGTTCTTCCACCTTTCTGGTACAACTCTCACCTTCCCCCTCGCTCCACCTGCCCATCAATCCCACCTTTCTTTTTCTCCGTTTTCCTCGTTTTGGAACTGGAGGGCAAGGTCGTTACGTTGTGCGAATCCTTTCGATACGGAAACTTCGATTAATTCCCTGCATGTGATGCCGTTCGACCCGAATTAAATCAGACACCAATCGACTGAAATAAAGAGGCTTTGTGTTTAAACGGGAAGTGCGATTATCGAACTTTCAGACCGTAGCCTTGATGATCGGCCTAGATGCAAGAGAAACGGGTGTCGTTCCGATGGAAGTTCTGCTATATCCGCAGCCTTGTTGTTAATTTTAATTCATGCGGGGAAAATTATCCTCGAAATTTTTATTCCCATATTGCTCCGGTTTCTTCAGATTCCTTGGGACAAAATCCATGATTTATTTCTTTCGGCGGTGGACGGCTTTATCTGTCGATCTCTGTTCTATTTTAGTTTCATTTATCACAAGTCTTTCTGACAAGGCAGTAAAGGCACGCATCAGGTTTTCCCGACCGTTCCATGACAAATGCAGTTATCGTATCGATTGGATTCTAGCCATGAGGTGAGAAGGTCGCAGCAACTTACTTCACTATAGAGTTTTTCCATTTTATGTATTTTTTAAATCTCTGCCCAATATCCTATATTATAAAAATTGTTAAAAAATTCATAACCATGTAATTCAATTTTACGTAGTTTTCATAGGACCATACAAATTTTAATCCCGACATCATAATTTTATAACACTGTATATATATATATATAATTTGCTTAAACGGACCGACGTGCGCCGTGGCTTTTTTTGGTGCATGTGTACTTGCAAGTTTGAATAAGGAACATTATCTTATCTTAATCTTAATAATATATATATGGCGTAAGAACATAATATGGACTTAAATTTTGAATTAGGAATAATTACACAGTTCCTAATGATTTTTGTTTTCTGTTGTCGTGACATTTTCCTCGGAAATAAATGAACCGTTTTCTGTTGTCTTGACGATATTATATTAGAGTTCTTACGTTTGAGAACATTAAAATTAGGTAAGTAGTACTTACAGAATGCCTAGAAGACCAAGAATAACAAAAGTTTACCTTTTGCTTTGCGAAGACGACAATTTCCACTGAAGCTTGCATTCGCCATGACAATAAGTCTCAAGACCAAACCCTCGAAAAAGTAGGTATTTATTTGTCTGAGCCTGTGTTTAGCCATGGACAATTATACGTCGCGTTGTCAAGAGTAAGGCGATCTTGCGATGCAAAAAAGAAAATTATTGACGGTATCGATCAGGGAAAATTAATTCCGAATTCTTACAAAATATACACAAAAAATATTATGTACAAAGAAAGTTTTAGTAAATAAGGGCAACATACAAGAATTTGATTAAACCAAATTATAAAAATAAATGTTTTTTTTGTTTGTTAAATGTTTTTGTACTTAATATTTTTATTTTTGTAAAAAAATTATAAGCGTATTTCCATACCAGAAGGTATTTTTGAAATAAATTTTTGAAACAAATAAATATAGTTTAATTTTTAGGTTTTTCATGGATGGTGTACATATAAATGGGAGTTTTCGGAATTAAATTTAAATCCAAAATGTCTTATATAAAAAAATCAAAATACAAAAATTAAAATAAAAAAAGGCAGCAAGCGTAAGGGAAACATCTTGCAACGTTTCCGAAAACAAAGGAAACGCTAGGCCCGTTGTATTACGACCACAACGAGCTTTTCTACTTGTATGTATGTATATATATATGTATGTATGTATATATATATATATCAACAAAATAATTAAATTATGCATTTAATAGTTGATGGATGGCGCTCGCTGGAATCCATCGAGCAAAACTGTATGGCACGGGGGAAAATGTATATTAATTCATTACCCATTTTAAAAATAATAAAGGATTATAATATTCATACTTATCTATTCCGTTAGATATTCAGTACTTACATTAAAAATTGGAGGAGTTCATCGTCCAACAAAATTTTATAACGAGATATTATTGTCTATTCATTTTAGGAATTGATACTCTGTGTATATATAAACTTTTAATGAATGTTTATTACTGATGGGATTAATTCATTAGATTCATTACGCCTTCTAGAACAAGACAAAAATAACGTGAAAATTACTCCTTTAAAGGACTGAATTGGATCATGTAGACGTCGTTATAATACTACATGCGTGTTATACTATATCAGCAACGCCAATTAGGCAGAGAAAATAATTTTCAACTCAACTTTTGTTATAAAATATTTTCTGCAAATAATTACCATTTCCCCTAAATTTTTATATTTATTTTGAACTTCGTGTGCGTAGACTTATTTAATGCATTGTGATTTTCTGTTGGGATTTATTCATTAGGTCGCTAACTAACGCTCTGATGTAATTGTCCATTACACTGTATTTGTGCTTATTACAAAAGCAAGTACAAATAATACGTAAACGAATTATTATTAAATATTGAAAGTTAAAGGTTATTATTTGGTGTATTATGTTTTCACTCATATCTTGATAGCACTGTCCCTTAAAAATTTACGAAGAACACTGCATAAAAGCTACACAGGGCCTTCTTTGAAGAAAAGGGGGGAGTCGTGGCGTAGTGGTGCGGGCGCTGGCCTGCTACGCTTAGCAAACTTGGTGCGAACCGGGTTGCCCGGCTCCCCATTTGCGTGGTTATGTGGAGAACACGCAAATCAGCGCCCCGTCCTTCGGAAGGGACGTAAAGCCGTTGGTCCCCTTGGTGTTTCTCGTTAAGAGTAGGCTAATGCCGGCACCGGGTTTCACTCCTCCCTTGCTTTGTGATTTAGACTGAGAAGCCTTCTAGCGCTGGAGTCGTTTGAAGTCACAAGGTCCCCCCAATTGATTGATTGATTGATTGAAGAAAAAATAGGTTAATTCGGACATTTAAGAAGTTTTTTATAATTTTCAGTGCAGCATTATTGTCTTATTTCTACTCATTTTCGCACTTTTCACTTTTAGTAACATTACCATTAATAAATTGGCTCGAAGATCTGACGCTCTTTTTATTGAAGATAATAAGGAAGTGATTTATAAGTTGCATCGCCTATTAAAATCATATTAAAACAAAATAATATATGTATAGCGGGCTATATTTGAAAGTACAAGTAAGCTTGCAAGTCATTTGTCAGCGTATTATTAGTGGATTATCATGAACTACTTAGGATGCATACCACAGGTTCAACCTTTTCGTGTCGCTTTCAAAATGCAACGCAAGGTCCCGCCAAAGCCTTCATTTGTCCAACTGGGCACAAGCCAATAAAGCGCACGAAATTAATACCCTTCGGTGATTTGTTTCCAGATTTACTTCAGCCACCAAAACCCATAATAATTGCCAGTTTCTCTTCTGAGGTCGCAATATTTCGGTAGTTTAATTAAGAAAAAATAAAATGTCGGATGTTTTACTGAAACACATTAATTTTAAAATCACGATATTACGCTTTTACTAATCGACTTTCATGTGTGAATCGATTGCGCTTTATAATATCGCCACTAAGTCAAAACACGAAAAAGTTGTTATCACATTTATTTCGGTTCTTTTCAAACGAATTTCATTGGAATAACATATATATCACCAATTCATGACAAAAAATTAACGACATCTCTTTCGGCAACCTATTATTATACTTTTCGCGGCAGCTCGCAAAAACGAAAACAAGAATAAACTGCCCGTAATTATTTTATTGCAGATTTAGCATGCATTCAATTAATATGGTAATTCATAACCTTATAAGTATGTTAGAGGACTGGGGGAAAAATGTATCACATGCTTCAGGGCACAAAAATACTTCCGCATCGGTTTGCACTACAGATATCCAGATTTCGATTCCGATGTTTATATCTGCCATAAATATTCATTTCCACTTTTCCTTTTTTGATGAAATCCCTTAAATTGAACATAACGGGTTCTTAAATCAAACTTTCGAGAAACCGGTTCATGAATAACCTTTATATTAACTTAATCAATAATTTTTCGTCCCAACAGAAAGACCCAATGAAAACTTTACCATCTACGCAAATTCGCCCGAACAGATTATCGAAATGCGTTGAAAATGCAACTAAATCTGGCATGACATAAATTTCGTCTCGAGGAAGGTCGTAAGTTATGTACTTTTAGAACCAAAATTTTATCACGTTTTAAGAGAAACGTGAAATAAACATTGTCATGCAAAAGAACATTGTTAAAATTCCACTTATCCATTAGTAGATGTTTACTATTTTATGCAATTTATTTTAGCAAGAGTTTTATCATTTATATCTAGTATATCGTACTTCTTTTTGTTGCTTTCAGTTTTCGTTGAATAATAATTGTTTCTTAAATATTCGTCGTTCCTCACTGTTTATTCTCCAGAAATGTAATTCATTTCGATGAAGTGATTCAAGCTTGGATTGTAATATTCCGTTCGAAATAAAAGCCTCATTAGAAAAGCTTTGAGTTAAAATTACAATTATTAATATGCTCGATTTTTGTCATTTCTAACTCCTTATTTAACATTCATACATAATTTTTAGATTTCGATAGATAATTCTTTTTGTATTCTTAATCTTAATTTAATGATCGACCTTTGCTACGTATTGTATTACATTTTTATTGGTCGTAAGTAACGACTGCGACGTCGTAAGGCGATTTTGGAAAATAATTTATTGGCCTTGGTTTGGTCGTAACATCGAATCGTCGATAACCGAGGGCGTCGTTAACCGGGGGTCGCCTGTAATTTGATTTTCTCAAAAACGGCTTAAACGATTTCTATCAAATTTCGTACAGTTACTTCAGTATGGGTCTGTAATATTACTGCGTTTTTCATTTTTCTCAATGAATGAGTATAAGGCTAGTTTATTCTTGGGCAACTTTAACAAAAATTGGATTTTCTAAAAACAGGCTGATATGATTTTCATTTTCTAAAGATAACTAAACGACGCATTATTATATGAGAAAGTCTCCCTCGATGCCATCTCTAAGAGCGCACCCATGGATTCAAAATCCTACCGATCGGAAAAGAGAGGTTCCAAGGATAGACGCGAGTCGGGTAAAGAGAGAGAGAGAGAGTGAAAGTAGACAGAGAGGGAGGGAGGGAGGGGAAATTGACAAATGAAGAGGCGCCAACGGAAGAGGGGTAGAAAGTCAAGACGGATGAGAATGGGAAGTTTTTTATCCGTTGCGCAATGTAATTTCACCCACTGTATCGCTTTGCCATGCACGCGAGAGCGTTACCGTGCTATCGATTGTAGGAATTAAGGTCACTGTTACTGTTCTCGAGACCTACGATACCTCCCCCTCTCTCTTTCTCTCCCCCTCTCTCTCATTCTCTCACTACCTCCGTTTTTCGATGCCTTACGCCTTCGAAGTTTTACTCCGGTGACTGCTTTTTTTTTTTTAAAGTGCAACTTCGAGATATGGGTCACTACCACGCCTAAAATTAAATAAAAAAAATGTTTTCAAAAAGGTTGTTGCGCGGCGAAAAGGTTGTCGTCGAGTGGCAGGGGAAAAAGTGCAATGAAATCCACGTTGATATATGTGTATATTGGTCTACTTTCTGTCGCTAAAAATAAAAGGGCTCGTTGGTATTTCAGAGTAAAAATGCACCTGGATATCTTTTGCAACATTATGGGAACATAAATTACTTTAGATATAAAAATAATTGAATTAAGATGGTGAATTTTTTGTCTCGAAGGACTGAAAAGGACCTATAAGATTTCAAATGCCAGAGTTATATTTAACAGATGATTTCTTTTAAGTGCCAATATATATTTTCGGTGATTCCAACATAAATGCCAAAAACAATTGTCTTGACAAATTTCCGTTCATATATTTTATGTTTTCACAGTATATCCGCAATTAAGCAGTCGAATATATTATATAATATACGTATATATTTATTAACTGTTTAACAAATGAACATTTATTTAATCTGTGTCTACAAATCAATATCTTTCAAATATAAACCTATCGCTATAAAGTAACCACAGCATCAAATCTGACTAATGATTTCAAGCATATATGAATATAACAATTAATTATAACATTAATTTTTGCTATTATTTTCTTGTTTTGTTTCGTGGGGCTATCTTACCCATTCTTACAGCTGGAAAATGTTTCCGCAGAATTCGAGCACAGAATTAGATTAATTAAAGCGAATAACGGCAGACATGTAGAGGTCTAATGAAAGTAAAGCTTAAAAATTTTACTCTTTTATTTTATTATTAATTTTTACTTTTTCTCAAGGAACAAAAGAGTTATTCAACTATATTTTGGTATGTTCATTTATGAACACCTTGTGTATAAAAAGGTCGCTTTTTTGCGCTGGGTAACGTAAATATGAACTTTCCAGTAAAATAAGTTTCCTTTCTAGAATATTTCGAAATAGTTACGGAAATAGGAAACTTAAAACTCATTACCCCAATATTTTTCAAATAATTAAGTTTTACCTCGGGTCTGTTTTTAAAGAAATTCCTCCTTGTTATTCTTAAGAAACGGACCCTACTCCCGAGGAAATTGGTCAAAAGGTCACATAAACTAATTATAGCGTTTCTTAGAACTTCATTTGCGCGACCTTTTAATGGAGCTAGTTGTGAGGTCGCCCTCCAACGGAGCACTTACTTCGCCTTTCCTTTTTACGATTCTCTTTCTCTCTCTCTCTCCTCGCGAGACCAAGCGGAATTGGCACACGTCCGATGCATTGGGGTCTGAAAAATGCCAAGAAAGCTTTTTTTCTACGTTCCTGAGTTAGAACGAATAAATTATTTCCTTCCTTTTTCCTTCATTTCCATTCCCTGGACAGACCCACCGGTCGGCTGCCCAAGCCAATCGTGGGCGTGATGTGAAATGTCCCTCTCGCTTTTCCACAAGTCACCCAAAATTTTTCGTCTACGTAAGTCGCTCATTTTGGGCGTATCTTTAATTTCCCCTGGCTTGTCTTTCTTCTTTCCGGGTTCCAATAAGGTGACCGCATCCTTTCTATTTCGTGGAAAAACCATTCCGAAAGAAAAAAATATCGAATTTGATCCGCTTAATTTTTCTTTCGAAAATTTTCGCCACATTTCAATTTCACGGTTATGCTTGTCGCAGTTTTTTGCCTTTTAAGCCTTGAAATATTATGGATGAACCGGAAACGGTATCCACGACAAGCCATTTTAAAAAATTAACAAACATGGCTTATTTATTTTTTTAAATGATGAAAACATTCTTTGCTTGAAATGCTACAATTATATTATTTCGGACTAATTTTGAAATAACTAATTCAGTATAACGGATAAAGGATGAAAGTTGACACTCACGCATAGCCGTTTAGACATCATCATCATAGGTAGTCTGTCCGTAGACAGGTCCGTGATTATTCATGGTTAAACTTGATTCTCCATTTACTCCTATTTTCCGCAGTTTTCGTCATGTCTTCATAGCTCTCTTTCCCTTTCTAGTAATATATCAGCTGAAACCTTTTCTTACCTCTTTCTCTTTTTCCATCCAGTTTTCTTTCTAACACTTCTTTAATCATGCACTATCTCCTCAGGTCATGTCCAATCCAGTTCGCCTTCCTCTTTCCGATAGTCTGTATAATCGTTCGCTTCTCTCCTCGTTTTTCATCCGATCTGTCTATTTTATCTTCAGAATTCTTCTCCATGTCCGCATTTCGAAGCTTCCCAAGTATTTAATATTTTTCCTTAGCGTCCATGTTTCTGCCCCATACAAAGTTATACTCCATACATTGCATTTTATCAACTTCTTGCGGATGTCCTGCTTTATATTTCCCGTTAGCAGGAGTTTCTTTCTTCTGAAAGCGGCTTTTGCTTTTGTTATTCTAGTCCTGATTTCATCGGTACATTTTGCTTCTCTCGTTATGATGCTTCCAAGGTATTTATAATCTGAAACTTGTTCTAATGGCTTTCCTCCGAAACTTATGTTCAAATTTTCTTCTTCTGTACTTGATATTTGCATGACCTTGGATTTTTCTGTATTAATTTCCATACCGTATTTTCTACATGTTATCACTAGTCTATTTATCATTTTCTGGAGTCCCTTTACCTTTCTTGCTAGAAGTACTTGATCATCCACGTATTTCACCGTTCATGTAAAAGACCAAACCTGAATTACCGATTCTCTGCAACGATTATTATAATTGTCCACCTGAATTACTTAGCTTATTGTTAGTCCCAAATATATAATACCATATGAAAATTTCACCAGTTAAATAAGTTAACCATTACGTTTCCTGCGTATTTATTTATTATATTTTTATTAATGAATAATAAATAATAGAACATTAATTTGAGCCTCTTATTGTTAGTCTTGGAGGGTAATAAATACGATGGCTCTGTCGTGCAATAGAATTTAATTTAATTGCCGTTTTGTCCCAAAGCGCCGACTTGATATATTAAATCATTAATTTAAGGTAATTGGTAAAAACAAAACGCTTTCAATTTCATCCGACATCTTACTCAAAAGCATCATTTTTTATTTAATGACTTCGACGGAGTAAATATGCATAAAACAGACACGATTTCTAAAAATCGCTTTTGCTACACCGTAAGTAATCCTAACCCATTCTTTAAACTTCATCTTTCACTTTTTCCAAATCCTCTGTAGGTGATGAAAATTTTTCATTGATGGCGTAACGCTGAACACGCTCATCCACAAACGTTTGGTCACCAGACTCAATTCCGCATAACAACTACACGAAATTCGTACGCCGTTTTCACAAAAATAGATAGGAATTCCCTCATTTGCTTGAGTTGGCTAACTCCGCACACGCCTTTCATAAGCCAATGGGTGCCATGCAAAAACGAAGACATGCCACGCCCTTCCTTCTCATTGTCCCCCTCCCCATCCTCCCCCCCCCCTCTCATCTTACCCTCCCCCCCTCCCGAAACCTTTCCTCTCCTCCCCCCCTTCCTCTCGACCTCACACTTCCTCATCGCAAATCCCGATCACACACGCGCATAGTTTGTCGAGCCCGTGGTCTCCTCGTTTCCGAAGAAGACCTTACGGGGGTGCGCGATTGCGTTACGACGTCCTTGCACCACGTACGTCGAACGTGAATTGCAGAAGAGCGAGCGTGTGTGTGTGTGTGTGCACGCGCGTGAGCGAATGGAGAGGGGAGAGAGGGAGGGGTATGAGGAGCGTAAAGACGTGCCTCATGTGACCGATTCGGGTCGAAAAAAAAGCGATACCAATATGAAAGCAGTCGTGAGGTGGGATAAGATCTCTTCCCCTCTCGTCCATGTGTGTGTGTGTGTATATATATATTTAATATATATATCGCTCTATATTAAGATACAGGAGAACACTAATCCTCTTCCGGCTCCGTTTATGAAACACGGGCAAGACGTGCGTGAGTCAATCAAAAAAATTGAAACCAGCTCCTTCATCTGATTTTCGTACGTAATGTATCGGTTAGAAATTTTTCGTCCGCTTTCCTATCGTTCCACTTCGATCCAGGTCCCAGATAAAAGTAAATCTATTTAGCATTAAAACTCTTATTGTTAGTAATCAATCACGCGTTTCGGAGCGAAATATCCCCTCCCCCACCCCCTCCGATTTTACTCTTGCTGGGATCGCAAATGAACGAATCTTTCGCCAAAAATGTCATCGGTCAAACGTTGGCAGACGTTTGTTTACAGCTGATTGTGAGATTAAACGTTCGATCGTATACAGCTCTTCGGTCTACGAGGAATTGAAACGCGTCACGTTTTCCGTAAAATGGGTCTGATTTAATTCTGAAGGAATTAATTGGTATTGCCTGAGAAGTCAGTACTTTTACGTTTATTTCGAACTATTTGAGTCCACAACCTTGCGACATCACGTAATTCCAAGATGGGAGCAATAACGTTTGCTACGCTATCTTAAAATATATGCTATTTCTAAAAGATTTTTGCTCACTATCTCTACCATAAAATGATTCGAAATGATTATCCGTGCTATAGCAACTATTAAATGATACTGCCGACATTGACATTTTTATCGTCTTTCGTCTTCTTTGTGAATGTGGTTGAAAATACGTTTTATTAAGTTAAAATACGCGTTTTACAGTTGGAAACCACAACACTATTCAAAGTAACTTCGAACTTCATTAAAAATTTTAAAAATATCTTCCTCTGCAGCACGATCAATCACGACTCCTGCTTCAGTCTTCGTTCAGAACAAGAGAGAAACAAAACTCACGTAACTTTCCCGCAGATACGACGACTGTTTTTTATCAAATCGAGAGGGCATTGCGCCATTGAAACCCCATACAGTCGAGTTTAATCAACGGATAACATAGCAAAAAAATCTGATGTGGCCAACACATGACTTTCTCCATATTTGGGGTATAGATATTTAAATTATTATGAATAATATTACGAGGCAAAATTATTATTTCGTATCGTAAAAGAAGACACGTCCTTGTTGCCGTAAATTACGTATATTTTGAATGTTTACAGAATTCACCGCTACATGGTGTTGGCGCTCTATACTGGTATTAAGATAAAGCGAAATATATCCGAAATGGATGGTTCTACGAAAATTAGTTTCAAACAAAACTTGGAAGAAATATTATTCTCTACAACTTTGGTCCTTACGAAGATTACCAATAACGATGTTTTTAAGGAGATATTTAACGGAAACCGAAAAACCGGTTATTTATAAATAACTCCTAAACAATAACTCCTATAGAAAATTGTTTCAAAAAGAAGTTGTAGGATATTACATTCTCTATAATGTTTGTATAGAATTGTATAGACAATAATGATGTTTTAACGAAGAAATATCGCAAAAACCGAATCGGGTTTCGAATAAACCTCGACTTTCGGTTATCCGTTATTGTCCAAAAACTAATCAGATCTTTGTGCTCATGTTAAAGTGTTATATATGAAGTTTGGTAACGATATGGTATGTACTTTTTGAGTTAGAGTGCCCACACTAACACACACACACACACACACACACAGACATTCCGAAAATAGTCTAAACGTGTTCTATGGACCTCAAAACATGTATTTCCGTTGAAATCTGGAAGTCGATTTTTTTCATGAATACAATACTTTCCCATTACTACGTATGAGAAAGTAAAAATAGCAGAAGGATATGATAGAAGGCCGTAAGAAGTTATATTTAAAACAGATAGGATATTCTTGATTTGGAAGCGCATTTCATTATTCTACTTGATGCAATCTACATTTTAATCGTGACTCGAAAAAATCGATCTTCCTTCTTTTTTTTTTTAATACTCCATACAATCTCCGATGCGGTTTGTCAGGGGCGAAAGAAGCATGGCTACGAGAGGAAAGGAGACGAGAGAGTTCGTTGAAATAAAAGGCCAACTCATAAGACTTAGGACATGAAATCGCGATTTTTATACCTATTTGCAACCGAGCGGATGATGCTGATTATCTTAAAAATCCGTCTGATGGATGGATGTCGGCAGTCTGTGTTAAGAAGGAGCTCCCTTAGTAAATTGGGCAAAAAATTGTTCCATGCCGTAGAAGCGTGTTGCAAGAAGAAAATGGGTTAAATGAGCGATTTAGGCTGAAAGAAGATGAATGAGCGTCTCGAGTTGCCCAATAGTTTGGCTGAAAATAAAAGTAAAATCTCAAGAGATGCTTCCTTGACGTCGTGGAGTAATCTTGCAATCTACTTTATTATATTCCGAAAAAGTTGATTTATGTATCTTTAAGGCGTGCTTATGACCGATTAATTAAATTATAAAATTACAGCCGCATAAAATATATTATAAACGCTTGTTAAGTCAATGTTTGTTAGAATTAATATTCAGAAATATATCTACAGTAAACTCAGAAAAAATATTTGCATTATATCCACTGTTTAAAATCTATAAAGTAGATATGGACCAATGATTTAGTATGCGTGTCTTGTTAATTTAATCCGAGCCACTACACGCTTATGAATCTCTAAGATGAGGATTAATTTTTCTGCCCGGCTATAATTTGCCGATGATAGTACAGTTTGAAAATACAAAAACACCAAAGCATCTTCAATGGTGATCCATAAAAGTGAACGCATTACTGATAACTGCCATACCAACAAGATTCATAAATTTAGAATAAATATAAATCACAAAATACTATTATGTATAGATATAAAGTATAAATTTAATGTAAAATATAGCATGTTAAGAGGTTTTATAACAAAGATTTTATCAGAAATTCGCCTTTCCTAAGTAAAGAAGCAAACAATGTGCTAGTAAAATTTTCCAGATTAAAAGAACTATTACTTAAAATCACACTTGCTAAGTGTGCTTTATATAAATAGTTGGCGATGGAAAAATCAAATAATTTTAATAAAAATCTCCTAAATTTCCTTTAGTCGCCTCATTTGATTAATTACGTAAGTTTCCTAATTGCCCAAGCTCGACAATAATTGATGCATTCTGCTTACATAAACGAACTTAAAGAAATTATATCTTTATTTGCTAGTGATAAATCTCCAATATCGAAGGATATTTTTTCTCATCGAAAGCAAAAACTCCATAGCCAGATGAGCGAAGCCTTTCACCGTTAGATTAATGAGCGCGGTGCGAGAAACCCAATTAACGTTTTTGATTCCCGTTGAGTTCGTCAAATGGAGCAATACATTGATCCGCCTCGAACAACAGACTGGCAGTCCTATTATATTTCGGAATAGCAATCTCAACGTGTCACCGCCATACGTTACCACGGAAAAATGTTTTCTTTTTCCCCATCTCGTGTAAAAGGGAGTCCGGAGAGAGAAAGAGAGAGTGAGAGAGAGAGAGAGAGTGAGAGAGAGAGAGAGAGTGAGAGAGAGAGAGTGAGAGAGAGAGAGAGAGACGGACAGCAGGGAAAAACAAAAGAAGGCGAACGCCTCCGGGCACCCTTCATCCAAACTTCGCAATTAACGGCCATCCAACCTTGTCGTAACGTCATTCTCCGTGAGGTCACTCTTATGCGCTTTCAGCATCCATCTCCTTGCCGTTCTTCCCACCTTTCTCCCTTTCTCTCTCTCTCTCTCTCTCGTCCTCGGTAGCCAACCCCATACCACACCTTTCGCCACTCCACTTCTCCCCGTCCCTTCTTGTCTTTACGGGGTGTTCTCGGAATTGGGTCAGCCGCTAATAAAAACGAAAGCAGCCGTAGTGTGAGTAAAGGTCTTCGGGAGAGGAGGATGAGAAGGGACAGGCTGAACGGAAGGTGTAATGGAGGGAGGGAATGGAAGGCGTGGGAGGAGGAGGAGGAGGGGAGTAAGGAGAGAAAGGGAGAGAGAGATTGGAGGGGGGAGAGAGAGAGAGAAGAAGGGGGATTGCGTGGGAGGCTGAAAGGGAGAGAGTGTTTGTGGAGGAGAATGATAGGGAGAAAAAAAGGAGTTGCCGACGGTAGAAAGCGCGGCTAGCTGTAGTTTATATGCGTCGCGTGGGAGAGTGGAAAAGATATGCGTGCGATGGGTTGAGTCGCGGGTGAGGTTCTTTATGGAAATATTTCCTGGGCATCTAAATTAAGCGAGGAGCAAAGGATTCCGGATTTTTTTAGGTGTAAAAAATATTTCATATTCAATTTTTAAGCACTTTTTGTTTTAAGAAATGTATTTTTTCTTAAATAAGGCAGGTTTGCACTGATGCGACTAAAGTAGCTAAGGAGGATAGATATTAAAACTCATTTTATAACGTTAGTGTGGGGGATATGAATATAAAGATATGAAGCGAAATAGAAATCCTTTACATTTATAAATGATGCGTTTTTATTTTATATAACTACGCTATTTTCCCAAATATCCTGTTCCTCGATAAAAGGCTGTAGTTCTATTATTTTATTTTGAAAAATACCAAGGCAAATATTAGTATCAAAATCTGATGCTACTATAGGTATATAAATGTTTAGTATCGTATTAAATTTGTTTGAAATCGATTTTAAAACGATACGGCAAACATAAAGTATCCATTTAAAATCTCTTAAATTTGACTTTCTATAAAAATGACTCCAGAAGCATATCGTGTCTATAATATAATTCCAAAAGCAAGTCATTTTGTCTTATAAATAGCAACAAGTTAGGAAAGTGTACAACGTATTAGAAAGAAATTATATACCTGTACGTAAGGGAAGTAGCCTTTTAAAGTTCTTTTCTTCATCATAAATAATCCATTTTCTTCCTATTTAAAAATATTGCATGCACACGTAAGGAAATTAAACGTTTGTTTGTGAGATTGTTTATGTTAGCAACAATGAAGAAGTAACCATGCAAGAAATTTTGTTCAACTCGATTTAAGACTTTCTTGTTCGATTTTATGGATAACGGCTACTCCTACGATAAAAATTTATTGGAAAAGAAATACTCTTCTTTACCAGTTCTACAACTTTTATTTGAAAAATATTTTTATATGAGCATTACTTTACGAAATATGACGAAAATTTAATTTTTTGTCACCAGTAAAGTGGAACCCCTGATTGGCGTATGTGATTAATTTTTGCGATTTTCTTATTATATTTTATAGTAAGTTCTTAATATCAAATTTCATGAAAATCCGTTCAGTAGAAGCCGAGAACGAACATGCGGACGGCCGGACGGACGGACGGACAGACGGACGGACCGACCGACGATAATAGGCGTTCACGCTGTAAGCGAAACGCTCCTAAAAAATGAAGAAACCGAATTTTCGAAAAATACAAACGGATATGATTTTTGCTGTCAATGGTACAATGATGATTCCCACGAGAGACGTTATTAGGTAGGTTTTGGTGTGCTGCACCCCCTGCCACCCACCAGTCTGGTGATTTGCAGGGTATCATGTAGATGTAGATGAAAATCAGATATTTACAACATTCCTCGCAAAGAAATAGTAACAAATTCCAACATTACCAAATCGACATTGTGTGTTCGTTGACCGTTCTACTTTGAACCGCGAACCAAAATTTAGACCCATAGACGGAAACGAAAAATTCAATTCTCTGAATCTATAGATACTGTTTAGATAACAGGTTAAGATTGTTTCACAGATAAATAAACCCAAAAAAACTCTTGATTAGGGTAAGAACTTCCTTTTTCTTAAGAACATGATGTAGAATTTTCTTAGAAAACGTTATCCAGTAGTCGTGTTACACATTATGGTTAATGCAGGAAAGTTTAGAAATCTTCATCGTTTACCTCTCTTCTGACTTAAAGATAGATTTGGCTGTCATGATGAAGGAAGAAAAAGCTTCAGCCCTAATTAAAATTCTTACTGATTTCTTGCTCAGCCGTGAATTTATTAATCTCTGCTTCGTATCTCTCGTTAGTCTTACCCAAATGTATTCTGCAAAAAATGGTCAAGTAATGAACCCAAAAGAAATTCGAGTTCATGTGACTTAAATCTGCACACGGCGTGAAAATTTCATTATTCAATGGCAACTAAAAATCCCATATCGCTTGTATATCGGATTTGTGAGTAGGTGTACATACAAATCACCCTTAGAAACAAAATGCGAAGTAGATTTTTTCAAAACAACACTTCCATAATTGATCTTAGGCACATTACTACGATATCGCTTACAATAATATCCCGTGTCTGTTGGTTAGTTTGTGAAGAACGCTCTCAAGGAGTCGATTTGGAAACTTTACTAGATTTGGATGTATCTTTAGACAGTTTGATAGATGATATTGTCAGATTTCGGTTTCAGCTGCGTCCGGAACATGATGGAAACGTCGGCGTCGGTTCCATCATGTTCCGGACGCAGCTGAAACCGAAAGCTGACAATATCATCGAAAAACCACGCTGCGAAAACCTTCGATCAAACGTTTGAGAGATGCTTGAAATTATTCTATTAAATTTGGGTAGATTCTGTCCAGGATTTCAGGCTATTCCAGGAAATTGCGTTTCGACATTTGACACTAAAACTGGGACGAGTGTAGAGCATTTTTAATCGCGTTTCAAAATGACACAATCATCGCAAAATTTTGGAATTTAACCAAAGAATGCCTAAAATAATGAAAATTCATTTTTCTATGATCGATACTTAAATACGCATCAATTCGGTCCAAATATATGTTTTAAACACGAAAATTCTACGTTTTTACGTGAAAATCCTTTGTCGTCCAGAGAAACCACAATATTATCGCGAAATTACGTATATAAAAATGTACGAAATGGAAAATGGTAAAAATTTCTTGGATTTGTTGTGAAAAGTATTTTCTCCAGAGAATACATATTTTATAACTTTATTCGTCTTTATATTTTTTAAAAATACGAAAAAATAGATGTATACATAAAATTTGATTTTCCGTAACATTTGACGGGATTTTAGATTGATGAAATACGAATTCTCGGAAAGATCATTCCTCCGTCCATCTTAGGAACACAATCGGAGCATTGACGGCATTCCTTCCTGTCATAGGCCTGCCATTGGTAGGATGTATATTTGAAATTGTTCTTGATTTAAAGTTGACCGATTGCTTTTCACGGTGAAATGACAAATGAAATAAATAATCCACACTCATTAAAATCAATAATTACGCGTTATTTCCTTCTGAATTCCACTGATTACGGTTCTGTTGTAATTAATTATAATCGGTATTATTGCAGGCACGAATCTTTCAGGCAGTAATAGTGACTCACAGCGCGAAAGATTGCACATGAAAATTATTCTACTTTAAGTTCCGTTATACGAAGCTCGAACATCCTTGAACTTTCGAGGACCATGAAACAACATGACGTTAACTCTTGACACATCCTAACGTCATCGTAAAAGTTTTCAATTACTACGCTCCAAAAGTGCAATTGTTTTAGGGAATTCTCTCGACGTTGCGAGACAAATGAAAACGCATTCCGTGATTCAGCGCCGAGAGATCGCATTTTTCTTGGCATCCGTACTGGGAGATACTGGCGCTTCGGAAAATACGTGCCGAGATAAAAAGAAAGGTCAACCTAAAGGATATATCGGCGGGTCAACTTATGCAGTCACGTTTTTAACATATTCATGTCCGTGTCATTTGTGATGCTATGCAAAGAACCCTTACTCGGCGTCCTTGGCGGCGGAGGAGTTGCGGTAGTCTGCCTCACTGTCGCGGGGTCGCTAGTCCAAATCCAGCAGAATTCAACTTCGCCAACCCATTGAAAGTAACAACAGAACAAATCTTTGCAGCAGAAAATGGAAAAAGCAAGTTTCATTAGATGCAGATCAAGGAGGCATGAAGGATCCCAGGGCGCGAATTTGATTCTTCGTATTAAATCGATACATTTGCAAATACTATATTAAAACCTTGTTTAAATTACGATACTTATGTTACAAGGCCCCTAAAAATGAATTCCCAGGCTCATTTAAAATTGTCCTGAAAATTAGGAAAGTAGGGCCAACTGATATACAAACCAATTCACAACCAATCTAGGCGAAAACATTTTCTGATTGTGTAAGATGTCTTAGATACAAATTACGCTATAAATAATCTTTAAAGCTATTACAAACCACTTTACATATAAATACCACTTAACTCAAATTATATGATCGTATAATTCCATAAATGATTCGTGTTAGTTAAGAGTAAAAATCAGTCATACAATCAACATACATTACACAAACTTCCTAATGTCCCAGAGCTTCTAGCCCATACAATAATGTAACTTTATACTATAGTAAGTATACCTGCGATGACCGGGCGTAGAACTAGATATTTCTAAATTACAATGGACGCTTTATAGTTATCTTTTGAGAAATACAGCTATTGCAAAGTTGTTTGGGGTAAAAAGCTCTATAACTGAAAGAATTTTAATTAAAATCCTTGAACCAACTCTTCAGTAAATCGACATTTTGTAAAAATCGACAAGAATAAATTATCCTCCGTTATTACGCGATTTGGTTCATATTAACGACATTTCTATTATGGGTGATACTCAATACAAGTATGAATTTCCATCAGAATTTGTTAAACCGTTTAGCTCGCAGAGACGCACACAAGACGAAGGAATAAAGACAGACCAAAGAATGCAAAAACAACTTTTTCTGACACATTTTTTCATAAAAATCTAAGTAGGAGTTTATCAGGAACACAATAACTTTTCAATATACTTGATTAACATGAAAATAAATTAACACATCAAAAAGAAAAAAGCTTTGAATGAATTCTATTTTACTTTTCTGAAACTGCATTGCAGAAAGAAACAGAGAGGGAGGGAAGTGTCAGAAAATTGAGAAAGATTGTCTAAGAAGAGGCGATATGATGGTTTTATAAGAACGAGACCGAGTATTGAATGATATATTCGTGACTGAGCGTGATGGATTGAATCGTGGCACTTTTGTTCACAACGCCAAAAACAGGCCTTTATTGCTGAGAGGAATTACGCGTGTGCATTAAGTTACGTGTGCGTAGCCGGATGTGGTCAATGGCCAAATAAATGGACGAATTGCATGATGCGAATTTTCGTGAGAGAGGGAACAGGGAAAGATTGATCGCTCTGAACTAAATAAGCTTAATGGCCTAAGCAGAGGATCAATTTACTCCCAACCTTAATCAGGCACATTCTCGTAAATATAGTAGGTGTTCATTTGTTTAATAATCATTTCGAAGTGAAGCTGAAGTTTTGAAACTATGTCAGCAGTAAATTAAGGTTCTGCAATGAAAAATCCATTCTCCGTTAATGTGTAATATGAACAACAGCATTTATTTCGATGATATATATTCTTCCTGTGGCTTCCTGTTACTCTTGTGCAATATTATTCTCCAATTAATCTGCTAAATTTTTACCCACAGATACTAATAATTGTATAGTGACGTTTTCTTATAAGTTATAAAAAAAACTATTAATCAGTCCCATACATTTAATGCACTCTCCAGTAATCTACTGGGAATCGTACTACTTTTTCCTCGAAAAATGTTTCAATGATAGACAGTAACTTGGAGACATCAACCTTTATAATTTATCCAAAAATTTGAGTTATTTAGTCCAAGATCGTATAGACAATCTAATGAAGATTATAAATACATATATAAAAATTTCCAAATGTTTTAAATAAGAAGCATTACTTTAGTTTCTATAAAATCGATAATCCATCCGTTGTAACTGGAAAAATATTAATGACTTCCCGAACACGCAATAAAAAGGTTTAGTCATAGAAAATAGGTATTAATGAAGTTTAAAAATGCCTCAACAAAGCATAAAATATCGTCAATATACCTTCCGATTCTTGCAGAAAAGCAATGGATGATAAATTACTGAGACGAAGCGCTCAACACTAATACCGACATGAAAAGGAAATTGGAAATCATTATGTCCCCCTGACCCAGTATTATCTCAATCACTTTTTCTCCTAAACGCGAATTCGATAGAATTGTGCAAGTTCCAATAACTCTCGAGGGAATCGTGACGACCCAAGGAGAGAACCATTGTGTAATGCTGCGCGCGGAAAACGAAAAATATTTTGTGATACTAGTTGATCAAAATCAGAGCCACTCCATTAACGATGAAACCCTTAACAGATCTCATCCCTTCCATCGTGTTTGACCTCAATAATAAACTTTTTGCATGCATTTTGCTCAGTTCGAGATATACGGATAAATATTTCATCTTCTATAACTTCTAAAAAGGGTTCTGTTACATATTAACTAATTGACTGGCTATATCTGCCAGTAGCGATAAAATTTTATCCTTACAGAGTCTGAAATTTTGCTATAATAATATAGAATAATAAGTGAACTAGAAGCATGAAGTCTAAATGAACTATAATCTAACATTTAAAAGAGTGTCATAATGTCACTTTGTCATGTAATGCTTTTTGAAGCTTAATATCTCGCAAAAGACTGAACAGAATTTGATGAAATTTTCAGCATAGCATTATGATATAACAACAAAACGTTTTAATGTATCGAACTCGAGATCAAAGGTCCGGGTTCGATTCCAGGAGATAATTTCCATTTCCCATTAGGTAACACATAAAAATGGACATTTCGACGTGCAGGCTTTCATTCTTTTTTTTAAAATAAAATTAGAAAGAATTAACCTACAATCTTCGGATATAAATCATTTTGAAAAAAACATTATAAAGTTTCTTATACTGTTCATCTTTTTCCGCCTACTGTTCGAAATTTCTCAATGTAAACGTTTAATACACACAGTTTGAGGAAATCTTGCCATTTTAACGGGATGTTGCCTTGCCTACCAATTCCATTGTTAGACCTCTGTATCATATTGTTAATTCAATCCTTATGGGTATAAACGTGCTTTGAATTCCCGTCAACAACAGAATATTCACTAGAAATGTTGTATATGACAAAATATTTCATATGTAAAAGTGTGATATTAATTATTTTAAATGAAAATAATAATAAACTATCTATCTATCTATAATTCTTCCTTTGATATTTCAACGGACATTACACTAGTTCTTGATAATAAAGGGCAGTAACTACATAATTCATAAACTATATAACGCGGTAGCCGCATAGACAGTGGATGAGTCCGATCCTACAGTGCAAGTTAATTATTTAGAATACCATAATAAATATTTTTACGAAGCTAATTTCATATTTAATTTATGTCAAAATTTATATAAAAATGTGGATCGGATCATAAGAATGGCAACATCTGCCAAAACTAGGGTTAAATTCTCAAGTTTGGATCTCAATGTATGATACAGCACGATACTATAAGAGTAAGCATAAAATATGCTTAAATGCATAATGAATCATGCGATAAATATTTTGAAACACTTGCTGGCTTAATTTATAAAACAGCGACTTGAATTTCATACTTACGACAAGTTTATAAGGAAACTTCAACGTCCGTGTTTCGAAATATTTTTTTCTAACTGTATAAAATATTTTCAAAATAAAACTTGGTATTACGTGCTCCAAATCCGTGATATATTCAAATTTAAAGGAGCTTAGTACTGTATATCACCGTTTCGTAACGGTAAATATAGTATTAAGAGGGATGGTGGGAAAAACCGTACATGTAAAAAGAACTCATAACATTTATAATTTCCGAAAACAGGCGTAAGCTGTAAAATTTTAATCCATCGCATCCTATAACGAGCATGTAATCAAACGCATGCACGCGAGCGTTTCCTTCTTCGTTCTTCCAGAAACGTTCGGACTGTTCCGCACGCTTTCGCCCGTGCGCCTTTAAAACTGATAGCCTGCGTCACGCACTTGGGGCGATCCCTCTTTCTCCCCATGCCGCTTCTTAAAACCCTCTCTCCGGTGGTAGAGATTAAATCAGCACAATCGCCATATTTATAATTTTCTCCTCCTCGGGGAGGAGAGCGCGGGCGAAAATTGCAGTCTCTCGTGTAACGCCGTGGGGGTCAAAATGTCACGGGGGTAAAGAAGGAAAGGTTCGAACCTCGCGTGCATTCGGTTCAGCGCGCTTACGATGGGCCGACAATTTTCGAGAATTCTTAACCGAAACGAACTCTTTTTTTCACTTATAAGGAATATCTGGGATCTCAGATCTTTATCGATTTTGGGTGAACACTAGACCTAAAAGGTAATTAAAAAAACAGAGGAAGGAGAGCAGGTACGAAGGTTATGCTCCTCGAAAAACAGTTTATTGGAAGCGAACAGCAATCGCCCTTCTTGAAGATCATCGGACGATAACGCAATTTTTACCTGATGGTAAAAATTATGAAGAGGTTATCTAACCTTTCTGGGCTTAAGACCGCTTATGGGAAGCAAAGGTGTATCTCTTAGTTGGACAACTAAAATATAAATACATTATAGGAAGTATTCGTACCTGTGATTGTGCGTGTACTTAATGAAGAAACAAGGTAAAAAACAATTCTTATAGGATAGGAAGGGCACCCCGTGGTTACTTACCATCGAACACAACTCCGAAAAAGTCACCTCTAACGTGTCGCCACGAACTCTACTGATTTATAGCAAGTGACCAGTGGATCTTATTCCTATCCTAAATATATAATTGTATGTATATCTATGAGAAGAAATAGGATTGACACTATAGAGCTGAGCGAATCTAGAGGGGAAGGATGAATTCATGGTAGTTTACTCCGGAGGAAATAGTGGGGTAAGGGAAGTATCTCTGGTACATAGGAAAGATATGATGAAGAGGGTGACAAAAATAATCCAGGTGTATATGCCAACGTACGATCATAAAGAAGAAGAAATCGAGATGTATGAACAAATTACCGACATTTACGAAGAAGACGAAAGAGGAAAGGTAAACTGCATAATAATGGGAGATTGGAACAGCATAGTGTGTCGGTCAATACGGATTTGGGAAAAGAAACCGAGGAGGAGAAAAACTGGTAGAATTCTGCGTTAATAACGACCTAGCAGTGACTGATACATGGTTCAGAAATCATAAAGGAAGACTGTAGACATGGAAAACCCCAGGATATAGAATGAGATGCCAAAAAATTACATCCTAGTAAAACAGAGATTCAGGAATAGCATAAAGAATACTAAGACATTATCAGTAGCAGACATTGATTCAGATCACATCCTTCTAATAGTCGATGTAACTACAAAGCTTAAACAAGTAAGGAAAACGAGAAGAGAAAGAGAGACATGGGATCTAGAAAAACTGAAAGAAAAGAAAGATGCATTCAGCACGAAGTTGGAAGATCGCCTTAGAAATTTGGAAAACAAACCGAAGACCGTGGATACAGAATGGGAGGAAGTGAAAACCAGCATCAAATATATCTTGAATAGAGTGGAAAACAAGAGAAGAAAATCATAAAACCATGGATCACTAAGGAAATCCTAGAGAAAATGGATGTGAGAAGAAAAGGGAAAATGTTAAGAGTGAAGAAGGTAGGGCCAAATATAGACGTCTAAAAACTGAGTTGAGAAGTGTTACAGATAAAGCTAGAAAAAATTGGATAAAAGAAAAATGTAATGAAAAACAACAGATGGAGACGTTAGGACGCGTCCGGTCGGTACAATATGATGTATGCTAGGACACTGGAATTAGAAGATAAGAAGCTTAATGGAACTCGTGGTAAAGGAATTATGAATACGGAGGGAAAAATAGTCGCAGAACCTTAGGATGTAGCACAGGTATGGGAAGAATATATTAAGGGACTATACGGCAAGCACGCAGGATGGGCACTAATATAAATGGAAGAAGGGGATAGATAACACTGAAGAAGACAACTTGGGACGAAGTATTATGGAAAGCGAAGTAGAAAATTCGATACTGGAACTGAAGAAAGGAAAAGCTACAGGCAGCGATGGAATGCCGGCAAAGGTGCTTAAAGTCATGGGATCGGAAGGACTAAAAGTGATTACGAAATTAATTAACAACATTTACGACTCGGGAGAATTGCCTCAGGATTCATTAGATATAACAATGATCCCTCTAAAGAAGAAGCAAAAGGGCAATGCAGTGTAAAGACTACAGAACGATAACCCTAGTGTCACACACTTCGAAGATCATCACGAGGATTCTTAATATAACACTAGAGAAAAAGGCCGAAGAAATGCTAGGGGAAGATCAATTCGGCTTCAGAAAAGGACGAGGACCCAGAGATGCTATCGGTGTAGTGAGAATAATATCAGAAAGGGCAATGGAGTACAGCCAACATTGCTGCGTATGTTTCGTCGACTGGCAGAAGGCCTTTGATAGAGTAAATTGGGTACTGCTGATGAGGATATTAAAGGATATAGGTGTAGACTGGAAAGACAGGAGACTGATCAGGAATCTATACGTGAATCAAGTTGTAAAGGTCAGGTTGGAGAATGCGGACACCAGCGGAGTAAGTATCGGTAGAGGGGTATGACAGGGCTTTTGCCTATCACCAATCCTATTCAATATATAGAGAGGCTAATGGAGGAGGCGTTAGGAGGCACGGGAGATTTCAAAATTGGAGGAAGGATTACAAGAACAGTGAAATAAGTACTTCTAGCAAGAAAGAAAATGGAACTCCAGAAAATGATAAATAGACTAATAATAACTGTACGGAAATAAATATAGAAAAATCCAAATTCATCAAGTACAGAAGAAGAAAATTTGAATATAAGTATTGGAGGAAAGCCATTACAAAAAGTTTCAGATTATACCTTGGAAGCATCATAAAGAGAGAATCAAAATGTACGGATGAAATCAGGACTAGAATAACGAAAGCAAAAGCCGCTTTCAGAAGAAAGAAAATCCTACTAACGGAAAATATAAAGCAGGAAATTCGCAAGATGTTGATAGAATGCTATGTGTGGAGTATAGGTTTGTATGGAGCAGAAACATGGACGATAAGGAAAAATGATATTAAATACTACTTGGAAAGCTTCGAAATGTGGACATGAAGAAGAACGATGAAGATAAAATGGACAGATCGGATGAAAAACGAGGAAGTACTGCGAAGAATAGAAAAGAAGCGAAAGATTATACAGATTATCAGAAAGTGGAAGGCGAACTGGATTGGACATAGTCTGAGGAGAGAGAGAGCATGTTTAAAGACGTGTTAGAAAGAAAACTGGATGGAAAATGACAGAGGTAGGAAAAGGTTTCAGCTGATATATGACTAGAAAGGGAAAGAGAGCTATGAAGACATGAAGAAGACTGCGGAAAATAGGAGTAAATGGAGAACCAGGTTTAACCACGAATAATTACGGACCTGTCTACGGACAGACTACCTATGATGATGATGTACGTGGATCAATCAAAATGTTGCTATCTATAATCTGTGTAGGCGCTTTAAAGTTATAAGAAGAATATTTTCCTCGTGCGTGATTACATCAACAATTCACAAACAATTTCAAATATTTATTCCTAATCATAGAGCTGTGACTGTTTTTTAGTTGGTTTATCTTAGTTATCTACGCTGCAATGATGGACGAGAAGACAAACGATCCTCATAACCCATTTTACAAAGCTTGTTAGACTCCTTTAAGTTTCCGCTAACATACGCGAATCCATCATCCAGTCCAGCTGGAAATGCCCCAAAAAAAGAATACAAAGATAGATTAATGAATCTACTCCATCATAAGTTCTTTTTTCATTCGCAACTGAGGGAGACAGGCTCGTTGAGAACGACAAAAATTCATTAATAAGCAATGAAACATAAACTCGATGCCACAAGTAAAAATTATACTTGCCATTTATCCATTTCTGCTCTCTTAAGATAGCTAGTCAATAGAACACTCGACTTTCGAGCAAAGATACTATAAAACGCCTATAAATGAGGTACGTGTCTTCTTAAATCTGCTTCTGTATGTAAATTCACGCTAACAGCCTCCCTCGGTGGTGATCCAGCGATCGTTGATACAAATTAAAATCAATTAATCTGTTGAATTTTATTTTTAAAAAAGGGAATACGATGATTCATTTTCGACAATTTCTCAATTTTATGAACCATTATCAGCATCAGCAAATCCCAGCTGAACTTATAGCTGTTGGAGTAGGAACGCAATCGGTCCAACTGGCAGAATAATGAGAAAGAGTAAAGAGCAGGAGTGAACGGAGGAGGAAATAGTTAGACGCGGTCACGGAATACACTACTAGACGGATAACGGACACTGGATGCGTTCTCACGAGACAAAAGTAACGGAATGCAAGAGTATCGCTTTCCTAAGAAGAAAAAGAAGTTGTAAGGATAACACAGGCATGCATAAAAGGCCCATACGCCCACACGCATTGGACACGTCGGCTCGTTATCCACCGAGGGAGAGGTTTTCCGAGAAGAGGAAAGCGAGCGTGAGGCATAGAGATAGAGATATGAAAGGTGGATGAGAGAGAAAGTAGCGGAGAAAGAGAAAGGGGAGATCGGGAGATAGAGGTGGGGGAGAGAGTATGAGAGAGAGAGAGAGAAAGATAGAGAGAGAGAGAAAGATAGAGAGAGAGAAAGATAGAGAGAGAGAGAGAAAGATAGAGAGAGAGAGAGAGAGAGAGAGAGAGACAGAAATATAGAGAGAGAGATAGACGGCATACTGAAGGGAAGGACGTCGGGAGAGATGGAACAACGGGTCTCTCATTACACAACATTAAAAGGATTGCTAATGAGAGAGAGAGAAAAGAAAGAACCAGAAGTTAATGGTGTGGGCGAGTTGGCGAGAGAAGGAGAGGAATGCATGGTGAGGTGAGTGGGAGGCGAGGAGGGGGAAAGTGAAAGAGAGGAAAGTATGAAATACAGAGAGATAACGGGGAAAGGTAATGATGTAGTCACACACTCCAATCTTTCTCTCTCGAAGTTTCAGCAACGCTTTGCCACTCCCTAGAAAATTGCAGAGGGGATAGGGGGGAGAAAGAAGGGTAAACGGAGAGGTCCTCAAGTTGCTGCCGCTGCTGCCGCCGGACCTTGCGAAACATGCAGCCGCCGCGACCTCTCTCGTCAGAAGTTGGGGGAGGGGAGCGGGGGAGGAGGTAGAGGGAGGTTTGGCGAGAAGGAATGGAGAGGGAGAAGAGGATCGACTCCTCCTTTCTCTCCTCTCTTTCCTCCCTCTGACGAGATCGAAGGCCCCGGCGAGATGGAACTAGCGACACGTACCTTTTTCTTACAAAGTTCAGCACGCCTCGAAATGCCGTTCCCTTCTTTAAAGCCGTGCCATCTGGGTGATTGGATTCCTGGGCGTTTCTCCGTGACCGGGAGGGGCATTCCCCACCGCCTAGGCAACAGATTAGCAAGGAGAGGATCTGTTGGGGGTGGAAGAGAGAGAGAGGAGCGGTTGGGAAGGATAACGGAGGGCATAGTTGGAAAAGAAGAAGGAAAACCAATCGCTCCTACCTTTGGGACACTCCGATGGATTCCAAGGCAATCAGAGAATATGGATAGAGGTGCTATTTGGACGCGCGAACCGATGATGTCAATTTTCATTTGCTGACGTTTGAAGAATAAATTTGCTTTAAAATGACGCTCGCGGAAATGCATCGCTAAATCATCACCTTGGTGATTGGTGTTATGTTAATGGATTTTCCTGTGTCTCTTACACCTTATTCTGTTTAAATAGCGTAAATGGCATCAGCAACAAAAACACTCGTCTACCCTTTCTTTCGCGAATTGAATCACTTGGCATGATTCGCAAAATGTATTATTAAAAACCCATCTTCATAAGGAAAAACCTCATCAAAATTAAAGATATGATAAAATGAATACATATATAGATTGAAATCATATGTGGTCAAACATGATCAAAAGTTTTCAAAATAGGCAACGCTATAAATTTGTAACAGCTACCGTGCCTAAATTTTATGAAAAATTTCTTACATTGCAAGTGACTTTACCCACACTAAAGCCCCATATATGAAACATATACTGTCAATATATGTAGATATATGGGCTGTATATGGGCTTATGATATATGAGCGGCCAATATATGTCAAATGTATGCAACAGTATATGGAATTACCATATATTTTGTATACATATATGGGAAATATGAGGATTTAAAATATATTTTTCATCCAGATATGGCTAAATATATGGATTTAAAATATATGAAAATATATTTAGTATTTTATATATTTTTCATGTATGGGAAATATGTGGAAAAAATATATTTTCCTTCCATATATGGATACATATACGGATTTAAAATATATGTAAATATATTTAATATTTCATATTGGTTTCATATATGGGAAACATGTTGAATAAATATATATATTTGAAATCCATATATTTACTCTTATATGATGAATAATATAAGTGAATTTCGGAAATATTTCATACATTCTCCATGTATGAAAAATATGACTTTTTCGTTAACACATAGCTAAATATATGCCTTCAAAATATAAATTATATATCTTACAGTATATGACTATTTATGCATGATATCTGGAATGAAAATATACTTTCAATATGTCTCACAGTCAGCACAAAGAATTATAACTTGGTTCCATCATCATCATATAGTCTCCATATATGGATCCATATATTTAACATATATATGTGCTTTCTTGGCTCCACTTATTTTCCATATATTGCCCATATATGGCTCAATATATGTGAATATATATGAAATGGGCCAATTTCTAATAGAATCCATATATTTTAAAATATATGTATAAATATATAACTTTCCATATATTGGCCATATATGGGATTTTAGTGTGGGTAATGAAATCATATTTGCTTACCCGCCACCTTCTATACATCTACGAATCCATCAATAATTATTTAATCGAATAAAACAATATTTGAAACGTTTAGCATTATTTTTCGCTCGTTCATAAATGTTTTATTCAGAGAATGTCTAGTCAGCATTGAATAGTTTCAAGAAAACGAAAATAAACATTAGATTGGGAATTTATCTTTTTATATTTCTTTACAGAATGAAAGTTGAATTAATAATATAATGAGTTATTTTAAAGAGATTTTTCGGACACATGTTTATCCAAAATAACAGTTTATTAGCTTTATAGGCGATTTCCTTTACAAACGTTCGATTTGATATTTGACAGAAATTAATGTCCTTGAAAAACAGTTATGAATCATTTTTTGTAGTATTTCAACAGGCTTTTACGGAAGCTGTAAGTTTTTTTATGACATTGGAAATTGCTCGACTTTTTGAATAACTAAATAAAATTTCTTTGGGCATTGAGAAAATTGGCAATACGAAACAAAATAACTTTCAGTTCTTAAAATCCCATTGTTTAAAAAATACGTTTTATTCGTATTCTTTTGACCTTGAGTTTAGCGAAAATTTGACAAGAAAAAAATGTAACTTTCATTTTGTAAAATCCCATTAAAAACATACATTTGATTCGTGTTCACTTGACCTTAAGTTTAGCAACCATAAAATATATTATTTTTAAAAGATAGTTTAGCTTTATCATGCAGTAACTTGAAAGGTTATTTCGATCGAAAGTACCCATTCCCAATTAAACTGCCTTAAAGTAAAAAATCCTTAAGCTACATTTCTAAAAATCTGTGAATTGAGGTTTAAAGAACTGCAACACATTTTCTACCCACAATAAAACAATGTAAATATTAAAATAAAATATTTTTTTAGAAAATGGCAAAGACAACACGAACACTTAACTTTTCAAATCTCTTATCTTTTTTTCCTCTTTACCGAAATACCATTTATTTATCACTAAATCGGCAGCATTCCAAAATAAAGTTTTATTCGAAAAACACAATTTTCTTCGATATAAGACAATACGAACACTTACTTTTTCCCGTATATTTTTCTCTTGTTTCTCTTTATCGAAATAACAGTTATTTATCACCAAATCTGCAGAATTTCGAAATTGAAATTTTATCCGAAAAACACCATTTTCTCCTATATATATATATATATATATATATGAGTTTCAATTCATCTCTAAAACAACAACACCCTCCGTTATTCGTAAAGTGCCGAAGGATGTTGTTTAGAAGACAAATTTTATATAAGCGCGTAATGTATAGAAGGCAACAGGATTCAGTGGAATCTTGGATCAATTTCACAAGAGAGCACTAGGAAAAATATTAAATACCAGTGGTTCTGAAACTTTTTTGTTTGCGTCACCCTATGTTCAGTTCATTCCGTTATGCGTCAGCACGTTTACAGTTCCATCATCTTCAAGTCATCTTTAAAGATAAATTGGGCTTTCCCTACCACATAAAGATAAAATGCTGGCATTTAAATTGGTGAGAGTGTTTATTCTCCTGGTTTTATTTATGTTTATAAGCCAGAATAAGATACACTGTGAATTTATTAAATATTTGCGTCACCCCTCGACAACCGTCGCGTCACCCTGGGGTGTCATGTCACCCCGGTTGAGAACCACTCTTATAGACAGTGAGAAAAATGTGCAATTAATTACGAATAAAAATGCTGCGATTCGTATCGATTACATTTCATTCTTACGTTTTAATTTTTGGTATGGATTAAAATAAATCGATGGTATTAACACAATATATTCTTCCTTGCACCTATACTTGAGTAATGCAATCGGGGAGAGGGAAAGAGAGTTTTCGCAACCAGTATTCAACATCCTCTCCGTATCAGTGTGCGTGCTGACTTATGATCTTGCCATACATCATAAAAATATGATTAATATCCCGAAAATTTCCCATTTTTATAAATAAACCAAAGAGTGAATTAGAAACCCATTATTCATACACGGCCTGAGGATATTGTTTGATATTTTGAAAGCGGGGGTATTATTAATAGAGCGCGAACGGTCCCTTCTCACTTTTGAGAAATGAAAACGCAATTCATAAATGGCAGCTCTATTTACATTACACCCTTGTCTTTAAAGGTTTACGGCAACATCTGATAAATGTAAAATAAATCCCACGCGGATGATATTACGTGCAGCAATCTCTTGCGCACCTTTAACCTAAAGATCAGAAAAATCCACGCTATATATGAAAGTTCAGTGTAGCCAGAGAGCGGTGATAGTGAGGAAAAGGTTTTTTTGTATAAAAAATAGGCAATGCCCGTCTTCAGCATGTGAGCAATGGTTCCCGGCTTTCAACGAGAAATGTGCTCTTTTCTGAATATCCCGAAAGGGCACGATGAGCTGCTAAAAACCCAAAAACCCGTCGACGCGAGCGTTAAAAGGCGAAAAGGATTTAGTCACGGAATTTCACGCGGAAAACCTTCTTAGATCAAAGTATCTAGCGACTTCCGTCGATTTTTTTTAGATTTTCCTATAAGGAAAAAAACATCTTTGGAGCAAAGCGATTCCGACAAAGGAAATTCCTCGGGCGAGGTTCACGGCCTTTCTGCCTCGAATAAATATAAAGTATTAATGCGCTTTAAAAAAACGTTCTTATTTCCTGCATCAGGACCAAGTTTTTTCGATCTGTTTTTCAAATTAAAATTTGCGCTATAGATCACATTGATTGTTCCGAAAGTCAGAGTAATTAAACTTCGCCATCGACATTTTCTCCTAAAATTCCGATGAACTTTCGCGTTTCCACAATTGGAATGTATCCTTTAATTTGCTTCGTGTAAAATCAGGCGAAATATTTTCTCGTGTTATAATTAAAATTACACGTTATATCATGAAACCACGTGCTTACGTTAATGGTTCAGGAAACTCGAGTTTTTGAGTTTACAAGTGGTGTTCAGGTAACGTACGGACATTTATTCTCTCAACCCATGTCTCTACAATATCAAAATGATTTTATCACTCAGAGTAATGATAGAGCATGACGGCTTATACGCACGCCTATGTTCTAAATAACCGTTCATTTCCTTCACGAATTCTCACCCCGTACACATTTTCACGCGACGCCACACGTACCGAGAAACCTAAACCGTGATTATCGCTCAGTATTCCACACATCTCTCGCGATGAAAACGGAATGATTTTCCAGAAAACGTTCCATTGTTGCCTCCTTAAAAAACAAAACAAAAACTTCGCCTCGGTAACGTGTTTTATTGAGTAAACTGGGTCTCGTGACAATTGCTTTTGCCGTGAACCCGATCCCAAGGTTTCGGCCTTTGAAAGCGCCTTTCCACGTCACTGAGTCGGCACAAATATCGATTTGCACAACCCAACAATAGTCCGGTGCCGAAATGGATTCTCATCCTCGGCGAACGCCCTCGGTCTCGCGAAGAAGAGCAAGAAGAGAGGAAGAGATAGAGAGAAAGTGCGACGGGACATCGGAGGCGCGTGGATCCTTTTATTTAGAAAAAATCACCTTGGGATTTCTCTTTCTTCATCCGTCGGTCCGGGGAGATAATTTTTTTTTCAAGGACTTTTATTAGCCATTTGTCATCATCCCCTCCTCGCCCGTAAAGTGCCTACCGGTGTAATGATTCTTCGAAAGGATAGAAAAAAACAAGTATTTTCACTCACATGATATACGAGAATTGTTCCTCGCTCTTGTGGGCAGGATGAAACGGAACGGGAATTTATTAACTCGTTAATTATGGGGTTAGACGAATTCCGCTTCAAGGAAATTATAGTTGTTGGTATGAAAAATAAAAAAAGATATTGGGTGAATATAAAATAAATCAATAAATGAACTATATCATTAATGCAGCGTTATGAATTCGCAAATATATCTAGAATACCAAAGATGACTATTTTGTTCGCAGAGCTTCTGGAATCAATTCAACGATATGTCATATACTTTGACTTTTAGTATGAACGGTCCTTTATAGAAACAATGATCGGCGAATCATCTCTGAGGAAGGAAAGCCGTAAAGGAACTCTGGTTTTGAAAGAATTTTACGACTAAACGAGGTATCTTGATCTTTATATCAGTTTCCATAATAATTCTCCGACGTTCAATAAAGATTTCACAAATATTTAACGAAATTATTTTCAACACTTGGATTATGACTGTGATTATCAAAGTATGGGTTGCCATTGAGTACTGGATCGCAAGGCTCACGAGAAATATGTGAGAATTCAACGCGATCGATGATGATGTGGAATTAATTGCTGCTATTAGACGATTTGTTTTATTTTAGCATGCACAGCCGGACCTCTCTAAACCGGAATACTTGGAAATGGAGGCGTTTCAGATTGTTAAATTACTCTACACTCTACCTAAGTCATAATTTTTTGTCTTTATCACAAGAATGTAAATAAATCATAGAAATGCAAAATATGATAAATGGATATATAGTACGTGTGATGTTTCTCATGCAAGCAATTTAGTCTACCCAATTCGGATGCGATCATAGACGGAACGAACTATTTTTGCGTTTTACGGGCGTTTTTAACATTCATAAAATTCTTTCTTAAGCTGTGGGAACGTAGAGAACAGTAAAATTGAAATTCCATCCACACACTAAGGGCGTTTTTCCGGATTAGTAATATTCCGGAACCATTACGATTCGGGGATGTTTCCGGATCACAGGATTCCGGATTAGAAGGGTTCAACTTTACTGCCGTTTATTACGTGTGAATGAAATCTCTAGAAGACGATTATTTTGTCCATCTCATGTCAGTGTCAAGAGGCAAAAAGGATTTTAAAAACACTTTCCTGTGAAAAACCAAAGCAATCAGAGTTGCAATTTTAACTTTTAGTAAGAAGTAGAATTTAATAACATAATAAAGCTTTCTCACTTAAAAGCCCAGAATTATTAACGAACTCTATGAAGCCATATGTAATGTGTTATACATAATTTCCTAAATTACCTGCTGACAGCAGGTGAAACAGATGAATTAACGCGTATCGCGTTAATTCATCTGTTTCACGGAGATCTCTATTACTGAGTCAGAAGATTTTCTCAATAATTATAAGGTCAGAGCATTAACGAAGACGCAAAAAAATCTTCTGATAGCGGTTAGAATTAAATGCCAGCACGTTAATCTTTATACAACGCAGGAACAGTAATGAGGTGACTACACCACCATACGAATTCTCTTGAAGTGGCCTCACGAGGCACCTCCCTTCATTTTGAAAGAAATGGGAGCGTCAGGACGTGAATCGGGGCGGAATCCATCAAAAGAACCGAAACGCAAGTGATACATCTTAACGAGAAAAAAATTTAACGCTCGGCGAGATCTTCGCACCACCTTTTTTTTTGCGCAAAAGACTTTCGAACAGTGCAGCGTGAACCCGTTGCGTTGATGGGAATGAGTAACCGCCCATAAAACCTCTCGTTCGAGTGGCGAAGAGGGATGGAAATAACTACTCGATCCCACGGTTCGGCCGCCGCCCTCCTCTCTGATTAATCCTCTTATTTTCCATCAGCCTCGAGGATAACCACCCTCCTCTCCATTCTATAACATACCGATCTCTTTACCCCTCTCTCTCTCTCTCTCAACCTCTTTCTCATACTTCTCAAATTCTCACTCAACTTCCCTATCTCTCAACCTACCTCTAAACCTATCCTTTAACCTTTCCCTAAACTTACCCCTAATTCTACCCCTCAGCCTTTCACTAAACATGCGCCTAAACCTACCCTTAATTCTACCCCCCAACTTTCCCCTGAACCTATCCCTCAAACCTTCCCTAAACAATCGTCTAAATCTACCCTTAAATCTAACCCTCAACCTACTTCTTAACCTAACCCCTACGCTTATCCCTCAACCGTTCCCTAAATCTACCCTTCAACCTACTTTTCAACTTATCCCTAAACCTAGTCCTCAGCCTACCCCTCAACCTACTTCTTAACCTACCCCTCAACCTTTCCCTAAATATACCCTTCAAGCTACTTCTCAACGTACCCTCTCAACCTACCCCTAAACCTATCCTACCCCTCAGCCATTCCACACCCACTTAACCGACTTCTCAACTTTCCACCCTTTCTCAATCTTCTCTATCCTCCCATTCCCTATGTCCCACACCCTTTCTCTTCCCCACTTTCTCTATCTCCATCCCTCCCTCCGTCCGTTGCGTTCTCTCTCTCTCTCTCTCTCTCTCTCTCTCTCTCTCTCTCTCTCTCTCTCTCTCTCTCTCTCTCTCTCTCTCTCTCTCTCTCTCTCTCTCTCTCTCTCTCTCTCTCTCTCTCTCTCTCTCTCTCTCTCTCTCTCTCTCTCTCTCTCTCTCTCTCTCTCTCTCTCTCTCTCTCTCTCTCTCTCTCTCTCTCTCTCTCTCTCTCTCTTTCTCGACTTCTCTCTTTGTCTCAACCTCTCTATTTCTCTCTCACTCTGTCTTCCCGCCATTTCCTTACTCCCTCTCACCTCCTTGTCGCCTGCAGCCAATTGCACACGTCCGAGAATAGGAAAATCAGCATCGGTCGACAGGAGGAACTAGCGACTCGTTACTTACTATCTCCTGCGGTATTTATGAGCGCTTTCGCGAAGCGGAAAAAAATGGAGATGGGAGGATTATTTTTTCCTCTGCTGGTGAGTTCCGGTTTGAGAATAAGGTTCGCCTACGCAATGAGTTCCACGAAAGTCGCACCTCGTGAGCGAGTTCTTGTTCGCTGAAGGGTAAAAATGACGCTTTTATCTACCATCTCATAGTTACAAGAATGTATTCACGCACGTCACGGGACATACTGGAAGCTTTTTGAAAGGGAAGGACCCTTCAGGAAAATTAATATCACTAGGATAAAAAATAATTTTTTTTAAATTTCTACCTGCAACCTTGCCAAGAAAACGTCAAACTGATTGATTTCAAAACATTGGCATGATAACACCTCAAATTTAAAATCTCAATACAAATTGTCATTGAATATTTAAAAAATTATTGGTTAATTCAAATTCAGAAATGGTTTCACATAACCTTCATAAGTTAATGTGAAAATCATTTCACTTCATTTTATACCTACCAAGCCGGAAGCTTGATTGTTCACCTTTATTAATTTAATTGAAAATACAATACGTACATACACACACACACACCTATTGAATGTACAGCAATTGGATTTGGAGAATGAATAACATTCGGAAATTAAAAGTAAATACATCTCCAACTGTATGCAGTGCCCGAAAAGAAAACAGGCAGAAACAAATGCGCAACAGGCGAGTTTATTTTGTATCCTACAGTTTACGCAACATTCAAAATTGGATTATAAAATGATAAGCGACTTAGCAAAAATTTATGACTGTGTAAGTTTGCGTGGAAAAATTTTAATGCAAACATAAATTACCGTAGTTTATGCAAATGACGCTCGAAACGAATTTCGCGCTAGGGTGATTCGACGGGATAAAAATGCGTCTCCGTCTCGAAATAGTTTACAATGAATGAATCAGACGGTATCTCACAGCATGGGAAAGGCGATTGCGAAATCCCTGCGTCGCCGCTAACGATGTTTTGCATTTGCACGTTGACCCCGTGTGAGACCGATGAATCGAGATAAATGGAGCGAGTCGGCTAGGATTCCCAAGCTCCGGCATGGCGCGTTCCCCCGTAGCCATTCTCAAATGCAGAGATAAAGACAGCTTGAAAGCGATACCTTCAACAAGTGCCCCACGCTCGACCCCATCACGGATGGTAACAAAGAACTCCTCCCAAATAACCTTCCACTCGGAACATTGTGTTCAAAGATCGCAAAAAAACTGTGCACGACATTTTCGTGAAACCGAGAAAATCAGCGTCTTGAAACTGATAGAAAAACAAATCTTATCCACTGATCCGATTATATAGGGCTGGATTTTTGACAGTGTTAAAAAAGAAGGAAAGATTCTCATGGAAGAAGACAACGATGTCTAATATATCTTCCACTAATGCGATTATATGGGTCTGGATTTTGAGAGCGTTGAAAAAGAACGAAATATTCCAACGAGAAATAAAGTCCAATATAGGTGTGTATTATTACCGCTATGAATTTAATATTCTACATTTTATATCTTCTATGTACGTAAAATTTTTAACTTAACGATTAGGTTTTCCATTATTAAAAAATTGATAAAGCCATTAAAATGTTAATTAAAATTTGGTTACGTGAAGTTCTCAAAATTGGACTTGATTTTGATCAAGCTCCGAAAAGGAATGACACATTAGCAAACAAATATTCTTCAACGGTTCTTCAAAAATATGCACGGAAAAAAATCGCTTTTTGCATTTAGATATTATTTAAATATTGTGCCACGGCACAACACAAAAATACTTTATTTAAATTGTATAGCTTCTGAAGAAAATATGTATCAATTTAATGAGCAATTTTCACGCAACAGACTCACCTCAGCACTTGCAAATATGTACTGTGACCTTTCGTCTAATGCAAGTTTCCCTAACCCGGATTTGATTACACACGACTAAATAAATGTGAAAGGTCCATTAAGCGCAAATTTAAGTATGCACTCTCCTAAATTTATTGAGCGCCGAATTTTACGTTATGTGACCAACAAAAAGAAATACGTGGTTTTTCCATAAGGTATTAAATTTCCGCTACGCGGTTTAAACCAACGTAATCTTTTTCAAGAACACATCTCCCACAATGCGCATACAAATGTTAGAACAATATTTAATGCATCATTTTATCTTCATTTAAATGTCATAAAATACGTCTAAAAAAATTCCTAACTAAAAACAAAAAATTGTTGGAGATTCATTCCCCAGTGAACAAGCATAAAAACAGTTTTATTTCATTTCCTCTGAAAATCTTAACATTCCTTTTTCCTGATTAGAAGAATACACCTATGAGGAAACAAGTTTTCTAGTAAAAGCATTCAGTCACATGCCCATCCAATCCTTCGGTAAAGAAACTAAATCAATGCTGTACTATCATCGCAGACCCAATCCATCACGCGATCACGCAGAAAGAGTGTGAACTTCACCCCGTGGTTTTCTCTCAAGATCCAACAAGCTATGTCCCGAACCCCTTTCAATGTTTCCGAAGGTCCCTTGGCATGGCCGCAAGAAACGACACCACGCCTCACAAAAAAAAATAACCCTCGGTGAATATACATACCCGTATATTCCGGATTCTTCGTATCCCACACGGGTGACATTTTCCCCTGTGAGTAAGCGGATCTCAGAGCGAAGGAGACCTCGAAAAAAAAGTCATCTCCACTCACATTCTTCGGAATGACGCCGAGCAAAACCCAGAGAGCGAGGAAGGGAGAGGATCCTTTCTCTTTGTGATGCAAAACGAAACCAAAAGTGAATGAGTCGGCCAAATGATCGCGACGGAATTGCTCTTGGAATTTATTTCGGTAAAGCGAAGCACGTACTATTACGAGCATCTTAACATCATCATCTCTTTTCCAAATACGTCTCTTACTTAATATTTATTTCAGGAAGACTAATTTTCTATTATTTTTTAGTCACTAAATATAAAAATTTCAATATCGGTATGATGAAATCACTGTCGTTTGAGAACAATGATATGACGGCGAGAAGCGTACATAGGTAAGCATCAGCTGTATTCTAGTACAGAATCTCCAAGGAAATAGATTTTGAACATTACGCAAATAACTTATTCTCAACCAACATTTTTCTGAGGTCTATAAATAATATATAGTAAATATTTCTAAGGGACAAACTTCCTTCATCATTGGTAAAGAAAATGATTGCGCGAAATTACTGACTTGAGCATACACTTCCCGCTTCGTGATTATGAGGTCTTGACAGGAGTGACACGGAAAATTCTCCACGCGAGACACTTTTCCCTAATGACCTTGAGGCAAGAGACTATAAAAATTCTTAAACGACTTCTTTAAGATTAATTTGAATGGCGAAAGATGAAAGTTTTTACCATAGATTGTTTAACCTTGCAATTAGGTCATCAAGCTTTTTTTTAGAAAGTGGCGTTTTCAATATCACTTTCCGTTACACCATGAAAATGTAACTGCATGGATAATTCGTTAATGGGGACTACTTGAAGGTAATTAAAACCATGGGGATAAATTAAAAAAAGTAATTACGAAGTTATTCTTATGTCAGTAATCATATTGACGAGCTTTTGTCTCTCCAATAAAAAATTAAAGAAAATAGATGCGCATTTCGGCTACTACGTAGCCATCATCGGTAGTGATTTACCTGTTTTAGTTTTAAATAAATCTTAAAATTTTTACGACTATTGGAGAGAAATAATTTATCATTAGGGGCAAACATTCAATCATTCAGATATATGTGCAGACAGAAAATTAATCTGGTGATATATCGTTCGAAATCCAGGTCTTTGCATTACTAGAAATTTCTTGAAGAGGGACATAACTTGCCCACGTTACGAGGTTAAAAGACAGCGTGAGAACATACAGGAATTCCAATGGTGAATGTAGGGATATCCAGAATAAATTAAAATAATTTCGAATGTCCTCGTATCGATCCACTTCAAACCTCAACGATACCGGAAGCTTTAAAAAAAAAACAGATTCGTTTGACCTCTCACCTCGCGAAAAAAAGTAGCGGCAAGTGAATCGCTTTTAATTCGATCCAACATAGTGGTCGATAACGGGACCTTACGCGCTTTCCTTCTCACTTATTCTTCATTAACGCGATCTTTGCCCATCCCACTGATAGAGAGCGTGACTAACTCTCCACGCACGACACGTAAGACAGCCACCCAAACTCCCCTCCTCTCCCCCCCCTTCCCCCCCGCGTCACGACGGCGATCGCTCCCATGAATCCTCGACCGCTCACGTCAAAAAAAAAATAATAATAATCCTCCCACGTCAACACGCCTTCGTATTCCGCGGTGTCGATCCGGTGGTTTTAAAGCTCACCCTTATAGGGAGGCGTGCGCCCCCGATTGGCACGTACCCATCGATTGTGGCGCGCCGAAAAAATAAGTTTAAAAAGAACTTGGACGGATTCCGAAAATCCTCGCCAATCACCGAGACGACACAGAAAAGCGATTTTTTTTGGGTCGCTAATGTGAGCTCGCAAGCTGATTTTTTTTTGGTGAAAGAAGAAGAAGAGTTATAGAGAGGGCGTGCACTTTCCAAAGCGAGATGGCAGCTGGATCGAGGTCCACTCCTTTCCCATCCCTCTTTCCTCCTTCATCCCTCACATCCCCCCTCCCCACGCTCTTTCCTTCCTCACTCTGCCTTCCTCCCTTTTTCCTCTTCAACTAACTCCGAACATATGGCCATAAATATTAGACACTCGGAATTTCCTTTCCACTTTATAGTGTGAATGTTAAATTGTTAAAACGCTACATTCCTCATTTATCCTCCCTCGCGCTAATAACATATACTATTACCTATTTATATTCCTTTTATTCTCTCCTCCCTCTCCCATCCCTTCTCCACCTCCCTCCCCCTCTCTCCTTCCCGTCTTCTTCTCTCACTTCCTCCTAACTCCATTCTTCATCGCCTTTTCCTCTCTCCTTCATTCCTTCCTTTTTCCTCCGTCACTTCTTTCTCCCTCTCTTCCTTCTTCGTCCCTTTACCGTCCCTCCATTTTTCCTCCTTTCCTTCATCCCTCTTTTTCTCCTACTTCCTTCATCTCTATCCCTCTCCTTCCTTTCTTTATCCCTCCATTTCTCCTCTCTCCTTTCGTCCCTTTTCTTTCCCTCCTTTCTCATCCATTCCTCTCTCCTTCCTTTCTTTATCCCTCCATTTCTCCTCTCTCCTTTCGTCATTTTCTCTCCTTCAATTCTAATCCATTCCTTTCTCCTCTCTCCTTCCTTGGTTCACTCCTCCTTCGTTTCTGTCTTCTTTCTCTCTCCCTCAGTCTCACTTCCACCTTCATCCTCCCTTCCCTCATTCTCCTTCCTTCTCCCCCCTCCTTTCGTCTGTTCTGAAGGAACACCTCGCGCTCTCAACGCAAAGTGGCCAACATCTTAGGATTTCCGTTACGTCCGCCCTGGCCCTCTTCCACGTTCATGGAGACTCGGAGAGCGGCGTCGTGTCGGTGCGCGCGTGCGACCCCGCCCGAGATGGAGAAAGGTGTCGGAGGCATATAATACGTGTCCTCCTCGGTGAAAATACTCGATTAACCTGCCATTATGGCGTCAGACTGAGATAATTGCGGTTCGATAGGGAAACGCGTGGACGATTTTTCAAGGCGAATTCGTTCGAGCAATGCCGCGAAATGACGGGATAATAAATGCCCTCCGTTATTTTTCGTCTCTCGGCCACTCGGTAAAACGCGTGTATTATAGTTTAAAAGAGGCTGAATTCGAAGGATCTCTACGCACTGTCACTTTCGAATTTCATTTCCGGGATTTTTTCCGGTACGTTCAATTGCTTCAACGAGCATGCGCAATGATGATAGAATCTACATAACGAAAGCAACTTTAGGATTCATATATGTTATACCGTGAAAACTCTTCCATAGGACGCAGTTTTTGCAAAAATTCCGGACTCACAAATGTGGCACGTCCTATACAAAAGTGCACGTGATTCTTTCCAAAACGAAAAGACAAAGAACTCACATGTATAAATTACAAGAAATGCATTTGATATCATAGAAACAAAAAATATATAAATTTTATTATAAAAAGTAAAGAATATTTGAAGAATTATCTATGAAGTTTTAATTAAATGAGTAATGAAATTCGAACTCAAATAGTCTACACGTGTGTCACGGAAACACTTAAAAATAAGAATAATAATATACAAGAAATACTTTGCCTGTGTCTTGACGCACGACTTTATGCCGAAAGTGTGATAAATTCGCTTCCGTCTGCAGCCGTCCTAAATTTCTAGAATTAATATGCGACTTATACATGAGTGCATCCTATACACGGGTATTTACGGTAAATGACAAATGAGTCGTCGATAAGCATTCGTGTCAGCTGATATTGTAAACTCTTAAAGAAATAAACGTCATAAAGGAAACCGCCTGTACATTCCAACCACAAATGAGCCGTATTTAATGGCACGGTGCCAAAGTTTGAATGGAACTGTAAGATGCTACCTTATAATACATAATTTTAGAAGCGTCCGTCCGTACGTCCCCCACTGTATCTCAAAAACCGTTTGTCGTAGAATATGCGATAAACGGCGTGTTATTTCAACTAGCTAGGAGGTCTCTGTAAAACTATTTTCATTTCCATAAAGACCGGGGTTCGATCACCAGGGATTTTTTCTGTTTCCCATTAGATAACACGTAAAGACCTATTTTTCGACGCGCACGCCTTCATTCTTTCGCCGGCCTTGGTAGAGGGGTTATATCCCAATTCTAGGGCCGCAGGTTCGAATCCTGCCGAGGGCATGGTCGTGTGTTTCGCCCATGTTATTGCTGTTACGATATTCAGTGTGATTGACCTTGTGTTTTTTCTGAATTTTTCATTTAATAAATAAATTAATAAATAAAAATTAGAAGAAAAAAATTGACCTACGATCTTCGGATTTTAACTGTTTTTAAGGAAAACGAATAAGGTTTCTTATTTTAATAATCGATTTTCGCCTTCGTTTCGATATCACTCGAATTTTGACAGATAAGTTGCGTATTTGTGAAAAATCTTGGGTTCATTTTTCAAGGTTGCCATTGTGACCGTGTCATTTTCGACTCACGAGATCGCATTATTTTCTCAATCCGCATTTGCGTAATAAATACGTGTACAATGAATGCCTTAATGCAAGGAAATAATAAATTGTCAATACGCACACACAGCCATTCTCTCAACGAGATTTGAAACCGCGAACCTTACATTGGGAGCCAAAGACAACAAAGTCCTATACCGAGAAAATGCATTATTAAAGTTAAATGTGAATTACTGAGATCAACGACAGTTATTACAAGCAAAATTACTTACTTCGCACATTTATTAATCTTTTTATAAATTAATTGAGAAATATCCGCGAAATCATTGCGCAGGTATAGCTAGTATAGATAAAAAGTTAAACTTTCAAAAAAAAATTATCTTGGCGATAAGATCCTAAACCTAATGACCTTAAAAATGAATCTAAGGCGATAAAAATACAACATCTTGAAAGTATCAACTAATTTGCAATTCGAACTCACTTCAATCAGCTATGTTATATCATTATTAATGCAATTTGGATGGTGGTTCTTTATTTTTTTTAAATATTTCCCTGAAACAAAACACTCGATGTCACATTGAGTCTTGATTTTATCTTTTACTCGTTCCGATTTTTATGGTTGAAGAATTCGTTCATTTTTAATTGTAAGTAAAAGATAACTTTGGCCATATTGCATAACATTTATAAAATATTCCTCTGAAGGTAAATTGATCTCTTTTTCTCCCACGGTTCTCACGAGGCTGGAATTTATAGCTGACAAAACAAATGATAAGCAGAACAAATTTTATGGATTCTATGTTAGGAATTCTTGGACACAAGCCACAAGTTATGGAATTTCATTCTGTGAAAGATATTTCTTCTTTTACTAGAAATTGGTTTATCTCAGCAACTGATTGAAATTACTCCAATAAATTCAGTAGGCGATTAATTCCATCATATAAATACTAACTTTTTCATCAATCTGCCAATATAGAAATATTTCAGCATATTTTTCAAAGCTTATTGTTGGATGTGAAATCACGTCTATTACATTGTTGATACTTATAATTGAACTGAATCTGATAAGCAGATGGCGGGATATATGCCCTGCATGTTAAAAAATAGAAAATACTATATCTTAATTTCTTAAATTATCTATCCTGTAACTATTTTGCAGTCACTAAAAATTGTCAACATTAATGAAACTAATGCTTCGAATAGTAAGTAACGCAGAAAAGGCCGAAAACATATTCTAAAGATAAAGTTCGGCTAGATATTACGTGTGTATATTTTGCTATCTGAGCAATCACGAAGAGTAAACAGAGCATGTAGCAAATAAATTTCTTAGGACACCCTTCTCTTTGTTATGGGATGGTTATGAGAACACAAAGGGAAAGGCAATGAGGCAATACGGGAGGTGTGAACCGAGAATCTTCCGCAAGGTAGATTACAGAACATATAAAGCGCTATAGGTTATATATTTTTTATTATAGAGCGTGTAAAGCACTATAGTTTACATTCTTTTTCTCATTTTTTAAACAAATTATGATTGCTTATTCATAAAACTCGCCGGTTCTTACAATTAACATTTTATGGCTGAGAGAATAATACACATTTTTACTCTTTAGATATTTGGCCCAACCACACTCCTTCCTATAGCAAATAGTTTTAGTTTCAATGTGTCAACATAATTTAACCGAATAAAATAAATGATGTTGATATAAACAACTAGTGCCATATATGCTAAATCTTTAATTCAACGGAGCTAAATAACATGAGACCAAAAAATGTATGCAAGTCTGAATAACTTTTCAATGCGATTGTAAATGTCTACTTCTCATATATACTGAAAAAACATCTTCACTCGGCCGTATTATATTTATTTCAGTCTCAGGGTGAGCGAGTATTTGATATCAAAAAAGCTGATCTGTCGAGAGAGGGAAGGGAGTTCGACTCCAGGTAAGGTCAACCAGTTTTATGCCCGAGAAGAAAAGACATACATGAAATGATTTTTAACCTCTTAACTTCTAAAAGTATTCACGATCTCGTTTCCACGTACTTCGATGGCATTAATGCACCCATTAACATCGTTCTTTATCAAGTTAAAGATAACGACTCGGCATTCATGAACGCTGTGACAAATGAAAAGTACGAGCTGTTGCTGAAGTATTGATGGCAGGTATTTCACAGACAACTCTTACGTATAAATGGAAAGGATTCCAGGGTCTATCTACAATCTATCTACGTATATTTCTGTAAAGCACTGCGCTCTTTTCCATTACGTCGTATAAGCTGGCGCTATCATTATGCTTAGTAACGCACATACTCAGAGCAAGGGAGGGGCGAGTGAGGCGATCGCTTAGGGAGTCGAAGCGAAAGGAAGACCAAGGCGTATAACGCGCCCTCGTGTATAACACGCACCCGTACTTGTTGCCAAAAAAATCCCGACTTTTTCTCATACACCGTGTATAACGTGCACCCTTGATTTTTGTGGGATGTAAGAACAAGATTATATCGTCATGTTAAGTGTTAACTAGAGTACCGTAAATAACTGCGTTAAAACATTAAATTATCGCCAGTAAACAATTTTAAAACGTATTTCCGAAGAAAATTATAACTTCGTTAAATTCCACAATTTTTTTATTGTGGAATTTAACAAAGTTATTATTTTCTTCGGTAACATGAGTATCGATTACAACAAAGTTCAGCCAAATTCCTTGGATTTTTTAATTTTAAAACGCTTGGACTTGCCCGTAAGTATTACGTTCAATAAGCTCCACATTACGTCTTCGAGAGACATCATCAATAATCAGGTCTGGCCAAAGGGGGATGCGGCGGATGCGAGGCATCCAGGCCCCCGAATAATGGGAGTCCCAGAAGTTCTCAATTATTCAAGTATTGAGTGTAAATTTTGCAAAAATGTTTACTAAAATCACTTTCAAAGTGATTTCCAAAAAAGAAACACTACGTAAAAGATATAATATTAAACTGGAGCTCCATAAATCGTTCGTTGTTACTATAAATATTGATATCGTGGGGCCCCCATTGATATTCGCATCCGGGTTCCCTTCAGTGCTTGGCCGACTCTGTCAATAATGAAAGCGATTGAGTTGAGATGGCAGCAACTTCATACAGTAAGTTGGCCAAAATGATGCCGCATAGAAAACCTCAGCGCCACTGTTGCCAATTCTTTTAAACCAGACAAAAAGGGATCTATAAAATATATAGAGTTTTCATTTATAGTGGATGTTAGTTCTCTCTTTCCTATCTCATTCTAAAACTGTTTAATAGAAGGAATAACGCGAAAATGTAACAAACAAATCTGGAAACAGGAAACGCGACAGGTATGATTAAGTTCATACACGTCATTCTACGGATTTTAAATTATTTACAGTGTTGATTGTACATACTAAAATCATTAATTAATTAAAATTATTTCAATTTGCTTATTCCGTGTTTCTTTGTTTTCGATGCGTGCTTTGCGGGAAGTCTAGCAGGCGGTTTTGCAGAAATTACAGCAATCAGCTGATGAGCGGGTGAAATGCGGAATATTTCGAGAGGATGGAATTATAACCGTATAGAAGTACTTAGGTGTTCTGTACGTATAATTAATATATGTATAACCTGGATTATCTATCATTATTGTGGTGTTCCCCTTAATTCACCCAAAAAGCGAGAATATGGTGCGAGGTAGGTTCACTTTAATTTCCGATTTTAAGAGCACAAAAGTGTTACTCGTGTATAACGCGCACCCCTAATTTATGACCTGAAACATTGGTCTTCAAACTGCGCGTTATACACGAGTATATACGGCATATATTTTGCTATAAATACTTCGAAAAATATTTTGGTTGATTTAAATTATGAATTTTCGGTAATAGATAAAATATATTTATTGTAGGAGGATGAGAAGAACCAAGTTTAACCAAGAATAATCAGAGACCTGTCTACGGACAGACAGAATATGATGAAGATTTATTATCTGGAACACAATTTAAATCATTATTTATGAAGTTATGAAAGTTTGAAGCCGGTTTTTCTCGGTTTTGACTCGGTCGCCAAACTTCCCGGCTACGATTCTGATAACTCACATTATCTTAACCCGTTATCAGTATAAAATTAAACGAGGGTGATGGGAAATTAAAATATTCGGGAATTGTTAATTATTTACGCCGGTGAGGCCTTATACGACTACTGGATATATTTTTTTAAACAACTTTTTAAAAAGTGGAATGCTCCTGCGGCTGTTGTAACGACAGAAAATTAATACGATTGAATCAATTACATTTGGTATCATTTAGCCTCAGTTACGGTAATTTCTTCTTTGAGATAAATTGTGAATAACCAATGAATAAAGTTAGAAATACAGGAAAGGAAAAGTGAGGAAGAAACTTACTCTTCTCTACGGGAACATGATTTATCGAACATAAATCTGCCTATAGGTTTGGGTGAATCCTATCGCTACAGAAACCTACAAGGCGCACAAGCATTTGCACTGATCACGGAAATGAAAGATTAAATACGTACACACAGTCACATACATACAAACTCTCGATTTCTAGAATCCAACTTATAAAGTACTCTATATCTACATTTATGGAACTTGACATATCGTCAGTGGAATTTCTCATTCTCATTTCGAGGCATCCGTGAAAACTTATATAGCCCCTACATCCATAAAATCGCCAAATGTATCTTGATTTGATCAATACAAGGGAAAACATAAAATAATAATTTTATTTTGAATAAAGTAATATTAAAATTAATTCAGGAATAACATTCGACATAATTAAGCTTAGTAATCATATTTCTTCTGATGTGAGATTAAATAGCATCCCTCCTATTCTTTGTTCAACAATCCAAAAAATTAATAAAAATAAAGAGAAACCATTTAAAATTTCAATTTATTTTAAACATGACATTACAAAGGTTTTCCTTTATTTCAAAGCACCTCTCAAACAAAGCGAAATCTAGATATTGTTTCATCGAAAATAAAGCGGAAATTAACCTTTGTTTTTCTTTGATCTCGCTACGGAAAAATTTCACAAATTATTGCCTTATAATGCTTCTTTAGGTTCCTAATGCATTTTAACCATTTAAAAAAATCCTACGTGAAAGTTATCGCAGTCATTCATCTACGCTCACGAGCTCATTCCATCCATTTTCTCCGTGATTTACATGTTTTATTCAGAGCTCGAATTAAACCGACCGTTAAAAAAAAATATATATAATGAGACCCGGGAAATGCGGTGTAATGAACGCGCACGAATCACTGACGAACCTAAAAAATGTTTCGATACGTCCCTTTCCGAGAATTCGCCGCGGAACTCTCTCATTACTCAGTCCGAAATACCTCGCCTGCGAGAACTACGCTTTACCTCCATTCCTCCTACATTCCACTCCCCTCCCCCGGACTCCTTTCGACATTTTGTAACAATATCCTTCTCACGGCATCATGCGCGCGATGTATCGCCGATTTTTATGCATCCTCCGCCGAAAAATAAAATCGGTGAAGGGACGAAAGTGGCTAGTCACAGAAGAGTTTCGAAACGCAGCCTTCGGCGAAAAAATAATAAAATGAAAGAGGGAAGAGTGCGCACAGCCCGTCTCGAAATGCACGCGTTTTATTTCATTTTTTGACGCGAGGCGTCGTTCATCCGGATACAAAACACGCACGCGTAAGAGCTTCATCGATATCTTTTCGATTGGAATTCACTTTTACCCGTGCTGTAGAGAGAGAGAGAGAGAAGGGGGAGGGGGGTAGGGGATGAAATAGGATGGAAAGGTAAAGAGATTGGCGTGGTGTTTCCATGGTCTACGCGATCTCATCGGAATCCTCGCCTTTAAAGAGATTGCTTGTGTTCGAATCCTTGTCTCGAAGAAAACGAGCGTGATGTTATGCGATTTTAACCCGGTCGCCATGGAGAGAGAGAGCATTGAGAAGGGGAAGGAGAAATAGAGAGCGGCGGAGGAAATCCTCCGGTGCGGAGCGGTGAGCGTTGCACTCGCTCACTCTCCCTCTCCATCTCTCATCCCCTTCCGAATCGAATAAAACAACGGGATGCCCATAAACTACGCGCCACGCCCCCCTCCTCCTCCTCCTCCCTCTTCCTCTCCGCCACTCCCTTCCGAAAGAGTGGATCGTGCTCTTCCCTCCGTGAGAAATTCTGAGGTTTTTTTTTTTTTGCACGGCGAGGTTACTTAAAAATGCGCCACCGCATGTTCCAGCGATTTCTGTTTGCGACATGTTCCCTCCCAGAGCCGCGAGCCAAGACAATTTGGGTGCCTTATGTCGTACTGCGATCCGAATCGATGCCGCTCACGTTTCATTTTTTTTTTTTTTTTTTTTTGGGCTTTCGATTTATTTCGTTGTCCGTTTTGCATGAATCAGACACGTCGCGGATCTTTTTTCGCGAGTTAAGTGGCTGTTTGAAAAAAAAATACCGAGTGATGGTTTTTTTTAAATTCCTTAACCGACGAAGAGACTGATAATTTCGTTTAATATTTAGAATAAATTGATTGACGAGCGGTTTATCTTTCGTTCTAAAATTTTACATCGCGTTGGAACGATGAAAAATTACTCCTTCGTTTTTAGAGGAAAATTTGAAAATTAAACTAAGCCTTTCCATTAGATAAATAATTAACAAATCACTCATGTCCTTCACATAATTATAACATTTCTTTAATGTCTTTTGTTTTTTTAATAATTAATATTTTTATTTGACTTTAAAAATTAATCCAAATCAAAATATTTCAATGTATGTATATAATGTGTGATATTTTGTCATGAGATAGTTAAGTTTTAACAATAATTGCGTTATGTGAGCCTTTTTAATGTTACACGTATTTATACTTTTTTAAAGTCGTTTAATCTAAATATTTCTAAGGGTTTCCATTTCAGTGGCAGAAAGGAAAGTTAAACTAAAATTTTCTTCTACTTTAAATGTTTGAAAACCCATCTTAAAGATGAAGATATTTTTACAAGAGTTAGAGTTTATTGTATTACTCACTTTTATTTGGATGTATTGTCGATTATATTAATTTTTTAACTCTAAATATATCACGAAGAGTTTTTATGTAAAAAGCGTGATTTAAAAAAAATAATTGTGCTGTAAAATAGATTACCATAATTTGTTTTGCGCGAACATAAACACTTTTTTAACGTAATTTCCACAATTCTATAACGCAATCGATGCCCTTTCGCATTACGTTTCCTCATAAGACGAGGACTAACGTCACGCAAAATCTCATTCCGTGATTCGCGAGACTTTTCAAAGGCCATCATCGCACATTCGACGGTAATTACCACCCGGACGAGGAAAACTTTAAGGTAATTTCAACCCCTATTGTTCCGAGCGACCCTTTATCTCCTCAACGATCGACGAAAAAAAAGGTTAGCTTCGATAAATTAAAATATTTCTCAATCCTCTTCCTTCTACGACAAACGCTGGCTCATGACCGATCAGGATCTACTGTTCCCTTATCTCTCCCATTGTGGCCTTACCGTACTGTGGTGTGTGGGTTTCACCTCACTTCTTCTTTTTTACACCTACAAAACCTACCGACCCGCTACATCTCTCCCCCCTCCACCCTCTTCCCCCCTCACCCCTCAACCTCCCCACGTTCCGACTCCATCATCGCTCGTCACCGCAATTGGAAATCCGCGTAGGTCCACGCCCAACACAAACGACCTCTGGCACCTCGAAAATGTCGGCAAAGGAGGGTAACCGAGAAGGGGTGGACGGAGGGGGTAAAGGGGGGTGGAGAGAGAGAGAGAGAGAGAGAGGCCGGGCGGCCGAAATCGCCGTCGGTGAAGGGCGAGGCGGGGGCGTCTTAATGGTAGGAACAGGAGGGAAGGCGTGGAGGCGGATTGGAGGGTCTCAGGGACGTCCGGGAACGCAAGATCGAGACACGCGGCGCTCCTTTTCGCCGAGATCGGCCACGATAATGTTCGGTTGCCACCCACTACATCCCCGCCTCCGTCCCTGCCCCTCCCTCCTCCCTCCCCCCAACCCGCGCTCTGCCGCCTACGGACCCTCGCCTCCGCCCACATCCTAATATGTAGTCCCGTAGCGTAATCATCCACCCCGTCATCTCGAAAGGATTTGTGGCGGGACGGATGCCACGGATGCGTCGCATTCCACCTTAAGGCCATCGGAGGAAGGCGGATGGGATCGTCTCTGCTCCTCCCGTTCCTCAGTGTCACGAAAACAACGCGACAAGGTCGCCTCGCAAGCCATCAGAGCGGTGCACGTTTCGAAAAAAAAATAATCCTCGTTGCGGAGTCCCGGGTTTTTCTCGGCTCGAGGTGTCACAAGTGGTGGAAAGGGAAGAGGGAGATTATTATCGATTCATCGCTGATGGTCGTCACTAGGAAAATAACATTCGCCAACCGTCCGAGGATGTTGTTTGGGATTTGAGAGCGTGAGTTTTGCGTAAGCGTATTGTAAATGTAGAGTGTGACTGGGATGTATGCCGCCTTTATCCGATTTCTGAAGTATGCTCTAGCAGAGATGGAATATAACTTGGGAAAAACTTACCAGTTGAATTTTTGGGTTACAATTTTCGCGCTTCTTCGTGTCAATTGTATGTATTAGATTTTTTCAAACTGGTTTTTCGTGTAAATCTAAAGAAATATCTAGCGTTCGATTAAATTTCGCTTTGGAAGAGAAGGAAGGAAGGAGATTTTCCTCGATACAGTGCTGATTGTCATATCTAAAATAATGACAACATATTCCCATATCCGTTTACTGCCTAAGGTTGTTTTTGGAAAGGAACAATTTTATGTAAGTGCGTTAAAAGTAGAACGGGACCGGACACTATGATGTCTTTTGTTAATTTTACCAGAAAGCTCTAGATTTCGCAATTTATTCGCTATCAAAATTTTTCGCTCATTCACATCGATTACATTCAATTATAAAACATAACCTGTACGTAAAAATCTATGAAGTTATTGGTATTAGCGTTTATTAGTTTCTCTCCGGTGAATGTCTAAAACACACCGTAACTTGGTTAATATATTTGGAGAGAGGCGAGATTTTTCGCAAGCGATATCATCCATTATCTCCACATCTATCCGCTTTTTGATTTTCGAACCTGCCGTCGGTCATAAAGAGATTATAATTATTAACGTCAAATACTTTCCAAATTTCGATAATTACACCCAATCGTAAATTTAAAATGTGGCGCAGGTTTTCCGATGAATTAGTGCCTTCTATGGCGTAGGCGAGGAAAACAAGGAAAGGATTCTTCTGTAAAACTATCTTATGAAACGATTCAGTTCGGTCGTTCCCGTCAGATTATCGCGATTTTAATTGTGAACGGGTAATTCAGTGCGCCATTTTTTTTGTGTTTACCTTAAGAGATACGATCGGTGAAATTACCGAGTGAGTGAGGTGAGAACTGATTGCTGATTCGAGAGATTTTTCGAACAAGACTTACGAGTTGCGATGTGAACGAGAAAGTTTTTTTTTTTAATTGCGAAAATACACCACTGACGAAATTTTAACAGATGTCTCCAAAATGAGATAGAATAATTCTTGGTTGCGCATGAAAACTAAAACAAAACGTTTGTGGAGATTTCTTTTCCCAGACAAATAAAAATATAGAGAACGCTTCTATTCATTCTCACGTCACCAACCAACGTTGGGGACTTCATCGCCCGGCCGTATTTCTTTTTTCACCTTATTATAATAGGCTTCGGAAACTTTCAAAGGGTGTTCAGTTTGGCGTAGAATTGAAAAAAAACAAGTGAAGAAAAAAATGAAGGTTGCGTCATTGAGGCACGAGGGAAAATCGAGAGGAATATCGTTCTCTTTCTATCGATCGACCTGCACGTTGAGTCGCTCCAACCTGAGTCACGAGCGCGTCAAATCCGAAATGATATCCTATATTGCGCCTGGTGACCTAATCTGGGATAAATCTTGACACTGATGCATTAGGGTAAACCAATAAAGAACTCTCATTCGGCGATTTCTCATTTGACGTGCGAAAATGGGTAAGGAATGGCCCAATTACTCCCGATTGTCGTATTTTTCAACTTAAGAGGTTGAAAAGTACTTTCTATTAGGTGTTCCCCATTAAATAAATGGGGTTTTCGTTGAACTTGGTTTTTTCTTTGAGTTTGGAAGGGATTAGGAAAATTAGGTTCTGTTTAATAAATGTTTTTTATTGCGTAAAAATAATACTTATTTCTTTTTCTTTCTCTGTATCTCTGTTAGTTGTAAAAAAAATAGGTATTGTTTACATGTTAACCGATTTTTTTAAGATAAGCTAATTTTAATCGTTAAAATTATTCGTTTGATTGAAAGTATGTTCGCGTTGCTCAAGTCTTCATATTTCTCGATGCGTTCCTCATCATTTTTCTATTAGAACAAAAATTCTATGAAGGAATTCAGACTTGCAATGTTAGCACGCTGATGATATTATACTATTTCGAAATAATGAACGGCATGCGTTCCTGTTACATTCTATCGAAGGATGGCATAAATAGTTTTCATAAGCACGCAGAATTCTGACTACTTGTGGCTTGCGATAAAATTTAATTTACAGTTTGTGGTGTAAATGTCAAATTGATCCATCGGAAAATACATTCCTCTTCTAAAAAACATGCCGCTTTCCAATCAATGATCTCATCGACCACACACCACTTTCTGAAAATAACATCAACAAAGATCTCAACACTATCAAGTAAATTAAGTTTAAAAATTGTATGAGACTAGATCAAATGATAAATAGTTAACTAGGAGAAAAAAAACTTCTGAGAGAATTAGCTAATGCCAAAGATGGTGTGGAGGACTTCCAAAGGTGCGGTGCTTATAAAATAGTGTGATATTTTTGGTGCTATTTGCATCGGCCAAACGGGAAGATCTTTCAAGACAATGGCGAAGTAACACCAACAGTGTTTCTAGACGAAGGACCGCGCTTTGCAGGGCGCGAAATATCATATCCTCAGTTGTAATTCTTTCGACGCGATGTGTCTCCGTTTTAAGGCCAAAGAACACCGATTGGACACCATACAACAATTGAGAGATTGTGACATGAGGATCTTCTCTTTCATTGCCGCTCATCAATGAACGCATATTTTCAGCCCATTCCCCGATGTTTTCCACCCGCACAAGGGATTCCCGAACTAAGGAAACTGGCCTTCCCCCAAACCTCCCTGGGCTTTAAAAGCTTCCTCCTGTTGTTTTGTGACTAACTGAAGAAGTTTTCATCCGCCTCCCATTCATACTATTCAAGCTCTGTCCGCTCCTAACCCCTCACACAACAATCCTATTTACGAGGGTCGCCCAAAAAATAATTCCCACATTATTTTTTAAGTATCTCCCATGAGAGATCAACGAAATTTTCGATACTGTAAGATTTAAGGTCCCTGTTACTAGTTGCAGGGTTTCAAAATATTCCGGAAGATATCGTCCCAGCAATTAACTCACAATGATGTGCGTCACGAACTAAGAGCTGTAATTGAGTTTCTGACGGCGGAGAGTCAGTGGGTAACATTCACAAGAAGCTAAAAGCTGTCCACGGAGAGGATACTGTGGGAAAGCATAGTTGGTTGCTAGGTAAAAAGATAAATATGTCGGAAGAAGGATGCGCCTTCGTATTCAATGTAAAACCGCTCACCCGATGATGCCTTTGTAAAGTAAAGCCCGTACGGTGATTTTTTTGTTAATTGTAGCGGGATATTAACGTTGCTATTTTCAGAGTTCCGTAATTTTAGCACTGAAATAATTTAAAAGCATAACGAATTAAAACCTCATAAATTGCAGGAAATTCTTCTTTAACCGTGTAATTACCCATGTTTTAATTTTATAAAATGAAAATCGCAAATCCAAATATGTACTTTCTTGGCAGAGTAATATTTGCGGTTAATAAAAAGCTAATAACAATTTCTTTGAAAAAATGTGCTTTTACGCAAGATATTCAAAATGCGCCACCTATATCTAACTACCATAGATTAAAAAATAAAAATTCACTTGACGGAAAGCTTTAAATGATGGTTCCCACTCCAAGAAAACAAATTCTTTGAATTTATAAAAATCTTTAAAAATATATATCTTATGGAGATGTAACGATACCATTCCGTGTCAAGAAGGTGAATTGCTTATTGTCAATTGAAATTTATTTTAGATGATGATGATTTTAATAGGGAAATTCATTCGTATCATAAAATGCACCTCTTATAAAATTCTCGCGCGATTTGCCGTATAACAGATCCTTGGTAAATCAATAATAAGTGGAATATAACCTGTTACATTTTAACGCGACTTAAAATCTTTATGCACCGCCTCCACGATAAATAAAACGTTACTCTCAAATATCCAGCTTTTCAATCGAGTGCGAATGTCGCGAACCATCGACGCCGTATAAGTAACATGCTCAATCATCGAGAGAGCCCGTCCTTGATATACCGTAACTGGAACCCCGTTTTTTTTAAAGAAAAAACTCCTTTATTGGATCAAACCCGGAAAAAAAAACTTCGAAATTCTTTTTACAATCTCCCAGATGACCTTCCCCTTTTTAAGTGTCACTCCATTTTCTTTTTTTTTTTTAACCGAGCGCGTCGAATCTTCAACATCGTACGGGATCCGAAAGAATAGGAGGAAGACAAGAGAGAGATAAAAAGAGGAGGGAAAACAGAGAAAGAAAGAAAATACGAAGGGAAGAATCGAAGAGGGCCGATTAATGGGTATTTCACGGAAACCTGCCGCGATTAGTCTCAGTCCGCAAGCAGCAGCACGTATAAACAGCTGAACTGAGAAAGTGACAACGACCCGTCGAGGATCGTGGAGAGAAAGGAAGGGAGAAAGGAAGTGTCGAAGTGCGGAACGAGCCGGCAATTTTCCAGGGGGATGAAGCGTGAGGGAGACCGGGGATGAAAGGGGTGGCACGTACAGCGGCGGGGGGAAGGGGAGGGGGGAGGTGGGTGCGGGAATCTGGCGAGGAAGAGAGAGAGAGGGTGAAAAGGAGTGGCGACAAGGGAAGGGGGGAGACGTGAGAGTAGTAAGGGATAGGGAAGCGAGGCAATGAGAGAAATGGAGTAGAAGATTGGTAATAGCGTCGTAAGAGGCGAGAGTTTGGGAAGTTACTTGAGAGAGGCAGCAGGGACCAAAAAGCGAGCGAGAAGAGAGGAATTCTAAAAACGGAGGGGCCTTTAAGGAAGTCACGGATGGAAGAGCGAAGGGGAAAGGGTGAGGGATTTACGCAGGACTGCGAAACGACGGAGGAGGGCGAAAAGAAAGGGAAGCTGTAGCAAGCGGTGAGGGCGTTCGCCAAAGCAAGAATGGATGCGAGGAGGAATTTTCGGAAAAAAAGAATAACGTAAAAAAAAAAGATTCGCGACGCAAGAGTAAGGCTCTAACTACCGTCGATTTTTTTCCTTTCCAAAAAGGATACCATTTGCGCAACGGGTGGTATTAGATTCATTACGTGGTCATAATCGAGACTTAAGACCTCCGACCGAATATCTGTATCGCCATTTTATATCGCGAACCGCCATTCCGTCGATTACAACAACGGCGCGGAAAGGTAATGAGCAGTAAACTACGTCGGATGAAATGGGACTTGAAATAATACAGTACAGCGACCACTATATAATCCTCGTTTTAAAATGTAAATGTAGAGTCCATTTCGAAGGGAGAGTTTAACTATATCATCCGTTGCGTGAGACGAAGCACGCCCGCAATCCCGTTGGATAACACAGCCACTGCGATCGTAAAACACAGGAATAATAAACCGAGCGAGAATTCCAGACGTAAGGTAGCCGCCCTCGTAGGTGATTCACGTTCCCCGATTCTAATTAGATTAGTTTGAGATCGTTAAATCATTTTTTTCTTTTCGACGCCCGCAGCACGCACTTATCAAAGCGGATTAACGGACCTGAGGTACATGCGTAACAACATCACAGGTAGAGCCGCTTCGAATTCCTCGTGGTTAATGGAGCCGATACACGAGAGCGCGATTCACGAGCGATCCATCGCTCGTTACGCTTTTGTTTGTAAAGAGATTGCGTCACCCGGTTGGCCAAACGAAATCATGCGCGAATTGGATGGAGAAGCCGGATGATGGTGCAGGAGAAGTAAGTAGTTTGGCGCATGGAAATCGGATGCGAGTTCGGGAATTTTTTTTGGAAGCTCTGCGAATAAGGTAAAGAGATCGGAAAAACTGAACGGTTCTGCTAAGATGCAACCGCGCATTCGCAACCTCACTTGGCCAACATTGTTTGGCACGTGGTCACAGGATGTAAAGATCGAAAGAGAGGCGAACTGGGGTTTGGGATTATGGAGGTGTGCGCGGCGAGGCACGACTGCCTCCGGCCTCCTTTGCCATCCACCCCCACCCTCCTCCCACGCCCCCGAAAGATCTTCGGAGGCGTTTCCACTCCCGTTCCGAATGACTTGGTGCGAAGGTGTGAAAGGCATAGTATCTGCACTGCCTCCGGGCTACGCCAAAAAGATAATATGATGTAACGGATATGTATATATTTGCACGCACGCACGCACGCAACTTACTGAAGGGAAGAAGTTGAGGTGTACGGAATTGATATTTATGTTTCGTTAACACCCACCCACTTATTGGAAAATTCGTATTAAAGAGAAGTGGAAGATAAAACACTATCGGCTTTTTGAGCAAAGTTTAATTGCCGTTGGCGGCAATTACGCAGTCATATGGGGCCGTTCTCAACAGCAACCGATTTCCATAGCTACTGCACGACCTTTATGCAGCTGTTAAAGGCAACCTTCCTGCTGCTTCAATAAGGTTTTGGAAAGAGGTTTTGTTACCCGTAAGACCATACGAAAGCAAATTTGTAGCATTTTACTTAAAGGCTCACGTAGGTCACGAGAAAAGTTTTTTTAACAATCGGTATCCGGAAATGAAAGAGCAAGGGCGTCGAAAGGATCTTTAAAACTTTTAAAAGAATTTCTCAGGGTTTCAAAAGATTCCGTGTTTTTTGTCCCGTATAGCAGCGAGAAAAGCTGTTGTTCTGGAATACTCTCTCGAAAACAAGATTCTGGTGGGAATTTTTTAAATAGAGCTTTTTTTTCGGGAACCGCTAAGTAATTTTTTTTAATTACGGCGCAAGAAAAGTGAATTGTTTCACGGTAATTTTTGTTCTATCTTTTATAAAACACGCGAATATTTTTTTCGTAACTAATGGTAGAAACCGTTGAAAAATAGTCAAATATGTCATTTGCTTTTAAAGTAGCCTGTTATAGTTTCAAGATGCTTTTGGAACTGTGCCTCTAAATAAAATCTATTTCAAAGTTTGAAATTTGAATTACTATTCAATCGATCCATGAAATCTTCGTTTACGTTTAAAAATCTACTCAAGTTTTCATCTCGTCCCTTTGTTCTCTTCTTGTGGAAAATATTCCATAGATACATCCATTATGACACCTTAAATGACCCTGTCAACGTATTAATGCTTTTTATTCTTGAAAAGTTTTAGCGAATAAGAAAATGCAACGCTTGTTAACAACGTACATATAGGTATCGCAATCTCAGTAGCATGACAAAACATTAAGACGTAAAATCCAAATCTGAATAAACATTTTTTATAGAATCACTTTAAAGGATATTTAAAGGCAATTTTATAGAATACGAGGTAATGTGCTTAAAAAATTAAGAATTAGCAAAATACATTTTCTCACGCATGAACCGGATTTTACAGTCGCTCTCAAATTGTATCTATACCTTTCATTTCATAATTTCTTCGCCGCGTATTACGCGTCATTATTTCTTTGAAAAATTAACAACCTATACAACCTATAATTCTCTACTGATAATTGGAACCGGAAGAATGAATGGCTGGATACTAGAAAGAAGTGTGTAAAAAAGTCGTAGAACTAAAAATATTTTTAAGCAGAATTTCGAGAGTGGTGTGAAAACGCGTCAAAAGGAGAAAGTTCGGCAGGCGGCAAGGAATTCTGGGTAACATTCTATTATTTCATAAGGAAAGCTCAAGTTCAGTGGAGCAGAGATATTGGGTTGCGAGCTGATAAAATACTGTTCTGCCAACTTCCGCACCAATTTGCATAATTCTCTTCATTATGATGCCATGCCCGAAACGCTGTTCTCAGCAAGTGGTTTACATGAATGAAAGGGAATCACTTCAAATAATACAACGAGAAACCTGATATGCAAAAATTCTTCGTAAGTTCGTATATATTCTTTTTACTTTCTCCATACGTAGTAATGGGAAAGTATTGTGATCACGAAAAAAATTGACTTCGAGATTTCAACGGAAATACACGTGTTGAGGTCCCTAGAACACGTTAGACTATTTTCGGAATGTCTGTGTGTGTGTGTGTGTGTGTGTGTGTGTGTGTGTGTGTGTGTCTGTATGTGATTGTGGGCACTCTAACTCAAAAAGTACTTGTCATATTAACGCCAAATCTCATGTATAACACTTTAGGGTGAGCACAAAGAACTGATTAGTTTTTGCAATAACGGTTAACCGGAAGTCGAGGTTTATTCGAAACCCGATTCGGTTTTTGCGATATTTCTCCGATAATACGTCATTATTGTATACATTGATCATTACAAAAAAATGTAGAAAATATAATTTCCTACATTTTTTATTTCAAACAATTTTGCATAGCAGTTATTGTTTAGGAATTATTTATAAATAATCGGTTTTTCGGTTTCCATCAAATATCTCCTTAAAACATCGTTATTGGTAACCTTCATGAGGACCAAAGTTGTAGAGAATAATATTTCTTCCAAATTCTGTTTGAAACAAATTTTCGTAGAACCATCCATTTCGGAGATATTCAACTTTTTCGTAATTTCCAGTATACAGCGCCACCACCATGTAGCGATGAATTCTGTAAACATATTCAAAATATACGTCATTTACGGCAATAAGGACGACTGTATTCTTTTACGATACGAAATAATAATTTTTCCTTATAATGCTATTCATAATAATTTAAATAACTATACCCCAAATATGGAGAAAGTCGTGTTGTTTAGGACTAATTAAGTTCCTGGGGCATTTTATTAAGTAACTTCCAGCAGGGGTTGTGGAATTAAATGAAAAACATACAATATAAATTCCAGAGTAAGCACTTAAAGATTGCAAAATGAAGATGTTAGATATCTCCACTTTATTCGCTATGGAGATACCTAAGGTTAACTTGGGATTTATTTTCATCCATGAGACGAACTCGATAATTCACTAGTGAATACAATATAAATGCCTATCCCGGGATGAAATAACATGTTATATTCATTCACATGCTCTTTTTTCGTCGAACGAAGTCTTCCAGAGAATGTTTTAAAAAACATGACGTATTACGCAAACCAGTCACGGATATTATTCATAAAATCGTTATAAAATTTAGATTTGAAGGCTATATACATTATATATGTACTGATTAGCGTGTCGGTTTCACGTTACAAAGTCCCGGGGTTCGATCCCCGCGAAGAGGTTTTTTAACAAAAAAATAAAATAATAAATTATTTAATTAATAAAATACCTATCATCGGTGCCTGGCAGTGAGTAAGCAGTACTGTCAGTATGGTATAGAGCTGAAAACAAATTATGTTGGCTGGGTCTATATCTAATAGATCTGTAGGCGTGATCGGGACGATTTTAACGGCTACTGCGATGTGGACAGCTACCACATCTCTGGTACTTAGGAAAGATATGATGAAGAGCGTGACAAAAATAATAGCAACGAACAATAGGTTGATGGCTATAAAACTAAAAGCAGTCCTAGTTGGCATGTTGATAATCCAGGTATATATGCCAACGTACGCTCATGAAGACGAAGAAATCGAGGAGATGTTTGAACAAATTAACGAGATTTACGAAGAAGATGGAAGAGGAAAGGTAAACTTCATCATAATAAGAGATTTGAACAGCATAGTTGGAGAAGGACAAGAAGGAAATGGTGTCGGTAAATACGGACTTTGGAAAAGAAACCGAGGAGGAGAAAAACTGGTAGAATACTGCGTTAATAACGACCTGTCAGTGACTAATACATGGTTCAAAAACCATAAACGAAAGCTGTACACATGGAAAACCCCAGCATATAGAATGAGATGCCAAAAAATTACATCCTAGTAAAACAGAGATTCAGGAATAGCATAAAGAATACTAAGACATTATCAGGAGCAGACATTGATTCAGATCACATCCTTCTAATAGACGATGTAACTACAAAGCTTAAACAAGTAAGGAAAACGAAAAGAGAAAGAGAGACATGGGATCTAGAAAAACTGAAAGAAAAGAAAGATGCATTCAGCACGAAGTTGGAAGATCGCCTTAGAAATTTGGAAATCAAACCAAGACCATGGATACGGATGGGAGGAAATTAAAAACAATATCAAAGATACCTTGAATAAAGAGAGTGAAAAACAAGAGAAGAAAATCATAAAACCATGGATCATTAAGGAAATTCTAGAGAAAATGGATGAGAGAAGAAAATGGAAAAATATTAACAGTGAAGAAGATAGGGCCAAATATAGACGTATAAAAACTGAGTTGAGAAGTGTTACAGATAAAGCAAGAGAAAATTGGTTAAAAGAAAAATGTGAGGAAATACAACAGATTGAGAAGTTAGGACGGTACGATATGATGTACACTAGGGAAATGGAGTTAGAAGATAAGAAGCCTAACGGGACAGACTACCTATGATGATGATATATTATCTTAATGGTGGATAAATAAATAAAAGTGGAGGTTAATAGAAACTAATTTCTTTATTTGAGATTTAAGTGATTTTGAAGTAATTTTAACTTCTCTTTGCCATATTTTAAAATTTAGTAAATAAAAATATTCATTTAACCGGTAAAGGAAATCATATAAAAATCTAAACAAATGGTTTTGTTGAAAATAATCGATGGAAATTATTATAAAAACGATGTACTATATGCACAGTATATTTTTTTAAATATATCTTTAATTAATATATGTGACAAACTATGAGCTATATTAAAGGGAAAAGAAAATAATATTTTTAATCTTATCTACTTTACTGTAGTATATTTGTACTTTTAACATTTAAAGTGCACCATGATCACCAAATTAAATTACCACATTAAAAAGTCAAAGTAATTTTAGAACAAGCTATGCAAATGAATATTTTAATTACTGTATAAATAATTAGACATTTGACTTCTAAATTAAATTTCTATCGCATATAGAAGTTTAAAAGCAGAGCATTTAGGTCCGTTTAATTTAGATCATAACTTCAAAGTGAAGGGAGTTTTTCCAATGGCTGAAAGTGGGGTGTGAAATTGCATAACCGCTTCTTATTGACCGTTACCGACCTTGGTAGAACGGTGGTTAGAGTATCTGCCGCCGAATACTAAGGTCGCGGGTCCGAATCCCGCCGAGGGCATGGACGTTTGTGTTCGTCGTAATGGGTTGTATATAAGAATGGACTAAATTGTCTAAATATCGCCTTGAAAATAAAGTCGAATTATTATTATTATTATTACCAACTCAGACAGCTTCGAGGTTTTATGCATTGTTTTCCTTCTGTTTTTTTACTTTATCGTCTTAGCCAAAATTATAGCGTAGACATTATCCGCGCTTTAAGGTATGATATATTAGGCTCATATCTATTGCGATTCTCTGCCTCACCTGACACGTAAAAAAATAACACCGGTTTGTTATCATTTTGTGATCACGGACTCGTATTCCCAGCGCCTTGTATTTGATCGACCTCCAACCTTTATCACATCCTGTTCCGTAAGAGACACAAACGGATATAAAAACAGAGTAAAAAAACCACAACCGTAAATAATATCGACGACCTTTCTCACTCCAATGACGTATATTTTCTATTTTAAAAATGATAAATTAAACAGATCGTATCGTCTGTCCTATTGAGATATATTATAAATCATTAACAGAAGAATTAAAAAAATAAACTATCATGAAAATTCACTCTGACTTTAAAGGTCTTATATAGAAAAGATCAGTGGAGTCAGTAGAATTTTCAAGCTCGCCACGATTGTGGCGATTGTAACACCATGTTCGTCATATTATACAAAATGTTATGTTATATTTATAGAGCTTCATACACAATAATATTTTATGTTATTCATTAGGCAAATCAACGTGAAATCAATTTAACGTTATATTTTACATTCGTTTACCATAACTACAACATTACTACACTGTAGTAATAAGTATAGTAAGCAGAGCATCAATTCGCCACACGTCAATGGTCGATTTACCGAATGCGGCGAGGGAATTGAGTAATAAAAAAACTTATCCATCTCCCGAAGTATAGTGGATTTAAATATGCCAAACCCTCATTATCTCGCCAAATTTCTCTGAGATATCTGTCCAATGCAATCCTCGTGAAGTGAAAAAAAAACTTTAGAAAACCCGCAGGAATTATTTTCGACATTTCATAAGAAACTTGAGCTAGAAGGTATAGGGCAGCCTCTTAACCTTCACACTCGAAAAAGTTTATCAGGTTCGATCCCGTGCACGCCAGAAGCAGTGCCCTTCCGAGGCCGTGATCCATTTTTTTGCGTTACACTGCCCTCTTTCTTCCAGCCGCTTTCGAGAGTCTGCAACACCCGCTCACCCCACCCACCCATCCGAAAGATAGCCGCGTATCGCAGGTAATAATCGCCCGGAGGCAAGGCGGGGCGAGCGGAAGGGGGGATAGGGGAGGCCAGGAGTGGGTGGCGGGGGCGGATTTCGACTCCGTGTGTGTATGTATTGTGGGAGGGACGAGATAAAACTGCCCGGTGTGTGGAAGGATGGAGGTGCAAAACATATTAGAGTGGTGGAAGGGGAGATTAACCGACAAAAAATGACCAAACCCTCGCCCGGGGAGATTTCAGACAGAGATCACGATCCAACGCGTGGCGTTGAAAAAATATGGCTGATAAATACGCGTATCGAACGAATTCGATCTATCGCAGGTCCGCCGCGGGAGTTAAGAAGTTCGGAAACGCCGAAAGAGGGGGAGAGGAGCGCGGGAGAAAAGAGTGGGGTTGGAGGAAAGAGGGGGGGAGGCGGGGAAAGGCGCTAGACAGGCTGGATAAGGGACCAGTGGTCAGCACCAGGCATGCACCTTGGCGAAACGTGCAGAAAAAAATAATGGAAACACTTTTCAAGTTCTCACGGCGAGAAATGACAGAATGAGAGCTGAATAAATAAATAAAAGACTCCATTTTCCCTTCTCTCCACTCTCTTTCTCTCTCTCTCTCGAAAGGCTTTCGAACCGACGCCCAAATGAGACGGACTATGGGGTTCCTTAAGGCGGAAGTTCTCGCCGTGAGAGGTTAAGACGTTTCTTTTCTCTTTCCTCATTTGAAAAATGGGGGCTAATTACGATTGCGGAGGGTATTATGACATAGCTCCCAACCATCCGGGATGATTTGGCAGAAATAAGTCGCTTTATTTTCCCCATAATGAGATCGCGATGAATGGAGCTGCACGCTTGAGCGTGGAACGCGAGCGTACTCGAGTTTAACTGTTGTTAACGTTGCGAAAAGTGCACCTCTAAAAATTGGGAGAGCGGAAATTAAGTCATACAATCCGTTCACTCGATAACGTAATCTCCTCTCTTATTGTTAGTTATAAAATGTATTTACATAATTCGGAATGGCGTATTTAATGGAGTAATTACTCGTTTCTTTGGCGTTTACTGTGCTTAATAGATTGGATATGAGCAAATTATAACGATATATATTAAATTTTAAATGTGATGATAGGTTATATATTTCCCGCGGATGATCTGGAAATTTTATTAATGTTACGTTTAACTGATATAAAATATTTATCTATAAATTTTATACCGTGTCCATCAGAAACTTGCTAGTTTCTATAAAGGTTATTTTAAATTAAATGCAGGATAATTAACTCGCGATGAATATTTCAAGAGACAGCATTTAAAATTATGAATAAGTCATTGCAGAGTGAATTTTAAGACTTTCCAAGAAGGTTTTATCTCGCCACATTCACTCGATTCGCTTTCAAAAATAGGTTTGCGACATTTTACTCTCAAATTTTTCCCAAAATTTTGAATGTGAATGCTGTTACGAGCAACACCGCAATAGCTTGTAACCTTGGAGTTCCTTCCGCATAACATCCTATTCTTTCAGTTCCTGTTCCAAAACAAAAGATATTTTTCTCATCAATACGGTCCAAGGTCTTAGGCGCTATTATTTGTCAGCTGTATTTTCTTTTTGGGACATATGGCATAATAGTCTGCCATTGAATTTCTAAATTCCATTACAATTATTCATGCTAATATGTCTAGTTTTCATGCATTCGCAATTAGGACAACGATTTTCAAACGACTTGAGATTCTTAGCCGTTTTCCAATCCTTTAGTTGTGGATAATTTAAATACGTTATATAAATACATTTACTGCCTCTTGATTTCAGAAATTCTTCGAAATAATGCATATGTTACACAACTCGTACATATGTATTTAAAAATTGTGATTTGAAAATCCTAAATAAACATCCACAATTTAAAAAAAAACGCTTATTAAAATTACTTATAAGTTGTTGGTAACTTAAACTATCACTCAGGTTCGAATTATAGAGGTTCTACTATACATTGTGCCATGTGCATAATTCCATTACCTATCAAAATCACTGAAACTCTGTGTAAAATAGTCTCTTTATTCTCAAAAACATCGTATTTGATAACTCGGGTAATTTTTTTCTAAAAGAAGTAACTGGAACATAGTAGTCCCTTGCTATTCGCAGAGGTTACGTTCCCGGAATACTCATCGAATATATAAACGAAGGACACGTGAAAAAAAGTATTATCTCCCTGGCTTACGAGACTAAACACATCAAAAGAATAAAGGTGCATATGCATTATTAAATAGCATAGCAATACTTTATAAAGCACGTTAATCGATAAAATCTTTTCATTAAAAATTAGAACACTATGTAGCTGGAAAGATTTATGAATATACGCGTCCTTCAATTGCCTGGCCGATCTGGTCCCTTCTTTCTGTTTTTCGCCTTTTGAACTAACATCATCTCATCTAGAATTCATTTGCAAACGTATACCAAATTTTACACATATTGTTCTTTTGGGCAAAACATCGTTCCTTTTCGATCTCTCGAATTACGTACATCATCTACATTATATAAATAAATGAGTGCAAGCGTGTGCGTCTTGTGTTGGTCAACGCGATGAAAAAAATGTTGTTTCTTTCAGAAAAGAGTGACGATGCATAGTTGTAACTTGTTCATAATTAATGGTGAAAATACTCTTAAATAAAATAAAATGGCCATATTGTTTTAATTTAATTAATATGGAATACAGAATAATTTCAATAATATACATCGAAAAGTAAAATAGAAACAGAATCCTCTACAACTTCACAACTACGTGCCACGTTTGTTGTTTATATGTTACCAATTTTTTACTGCAGATAGCTAAACCGCGGTTAGCAAAGCTGTGGATAGCGATGGCTAATAGTACCTTTATAGAAGAGGTTTTCAAGATGCAGCTTAAAGTGTAAACCCATTTTTTTATTTCACAAATTTATTATATTTAATCTGATACATTCTTAGCAATGTCTTAGAATGACTTTTACATGCACTTATCTATTTTTTCTAATTTTTAGTTTATCACGACATTCAGATACATCTCTTACAAGGACAATTTTCATATCGAATCCTACATCACAGCACCAGGCTTTTGTAAGTAGAAAAATTAAAAAATAATTTATGGAGGTATCATTCCACATGAAATGCTACATGCTATGGTAATGAATACCCCTTAAGTGGTTTTTTTCACTTCTCAAGAGATAAATAATTTACTTCAGAAGAGTGTAATCAAGTTTCTTAAATGTAATTTCGGACGGAATAACCTAATTTATGTTTTCGTAATATTGCAATACAGTGTATTCATCTTCCAGGAAATTTAATATGAAAACTTATATAAAATACTCAATGCCTCGGAGAGGAATCCAGAGTAAATACAACGTCTTCATACTTTATATTACTTTCAAAATCGAGCGAAAAACGACATAAACCAAAAAAGCTAATTTTCATATCTAACGAAATGAAAGACCAACAAAGCCTTCTCCCTCACGCATTTATTCTAGCATCTTCCAGACCTGTGCAAAATCCACGCCAATTTTTTTTTAAAGCGTGAAGAAAGTCGAACACAACACACACGTTCGCGCGGAAGTAAACGCAAGTCCATTTTACGACCAACGGGTTTCTTTAATTGGGCCGATCGCCCTCGCCCTTGCGTTCCTGCAAATCCCAGGTCCGCCCTTGCTCCGTGTCCTTTCGCTCCGATTCCGTCCACGTCTGGAGCGCAAATTAGAGGAAAAACGCTTCCACCATTGGACCAAAAATGAGGGACATCTGCGCATATCGCGAGAGAAAGAGACCATTTATAACGTCAAGCCAAAAGAAAATACCGTTTACCCGGATCTAAATCCTCTAGAGAGCAATATATCCACCACGGCTGTAAAAGATAGAGAAATTAAAAGAATATAATGAAAAAAATGAGAGGGAATGAGATAAGAGAGAAAAAGAAGGAAAAAAGGCGAAAAGAAGTGCGTTGGACATGTAAAGAGAAAGGAAGCTATTGGATGATAAATATTAAAGAGAAAAAGAAATAAACAGGGAGGGATATATAAATAGGGAGAGAGAGATTGAGAGAATGGGAATAGGAAGAATGGGACGAAGGAGAGGGAAAAGAAAATATAAAAGGCAAGGAGAAATAAAGGAGAAAGCGTTTGATGAAAATGTGAACATGAGTGGAAAATATATATATTCGACGTTTGTCTCGTAATAACAATTTTGCTACCGAGTTTAGCGGTCGCTCGGCCTTAAACCCGAGATAACATAAAATCGCTAGACGCCATATGTTTATATTTTTAGACGTATGGCATAATATTATTTGCATAATATCATTTATGACAACGAGCTCTATAAATGGATGATTTTTTATTAAAATCCTTGAAACTATTTTTTACTAAATCCACATTTAGCGAAACTATACAAGAATAAACTAATGCGCGACATAGCTAATTTCAATAAGATTGCTGTTCCGGGTGATATCCTATACACAAATAAGTTTTCTTTATATTCTGCTGAACCCTTCCACGCATAGAGCAGGGATGGCAAATACGTGGCACGCTTGGGATTTTATTTGGCACGCGTAAGCTTGTATTTTCTGCATAAAATATGAAGTTTCTTAGAGAATGAGTAAACTAGTGGCACGCGGGAAAAAATTCCTCAGGAGCGCCTCAAACCTACGTATTCATAAAAATCTCGAGTTCGAATTTTCTTCACGGTCGTATATGAGAAAGTAAAATGGGATAAAGGAGGATGAGACGGGAGAGACTCAGGAGACGGAGAGGGGGAAATTTTAAGAAAGGAGAAGGCGAAGGAGGAAGGGTAACGAATGAGAAGGCAAGAGGAATAAGGAAATGCTTTTACGGAAGTGTAATTTTGTGAGAGACAAGGAAGAACGTGAAGCCCTCTCGAGGAGAAAGAGGAGTAAGTGGCTTTGGGAGGCCCGGGACGGGACGGAAAGATGTTGCACGCGGAACTACCGAGCCGATAAACCAATGGGCGGGGCAAGTCGGCGACGTCCTTTTTCCCCCCAAAGGATCCGAATCACCAGGAGTCCAAGGTTTTTCGGCTTTTCCGAGGTCAAATACGAGGCAGAAAAAAATAATATATAGATATATGTGTGCGCGCGTGCGTACGTGTATGTATGTATGTATGCATATATATCTCCATCCCTCTCGTTGGCGTTGCTAACGAAATGCAATATGAGGATTTTTAGCTTTATATCCTCGTCACAAACACCCCCGTTAAATCTCTGACGTCGTCCCCCCTTCCACCGTGCCCTTTTAAGGACGAAGTTTCCGATAACGAGATTTCTACCCACGCGAACTCTGGATGTTTTTTTTTTGAAAACTAATGAATGCTCGGAGTTGATTCCGATCGTGCCGGATGCGAATAACGAACATTTTTAAAAAATGAACTACTTCCACGTGTAATAATATGAAGTAAAATGTGAAATGAGTTTCTTCTCTGGGAGAGTGTCTTTCGTGCGACTTTTCATAAATTGCGAAAATTTCATTTCGGAGGTAGAAACACGAAATTGTCAGAATTTTTAAGGTGATGTAACTGAATTCATTATTTCAGACGTACATATACAAACTCTTTTCATAAATAGTTTCGTAGACTGACAATGGGAAGAATATATCGTTTTAAAAATTAACCACGTTCAATGGAATGTTTCGCAAACATAAATATTATGTGATCAAGTTTTCAATTTAGCTTAAAGAGAAAGTGTCTCCTTTTTTATGTAAAACCTCTCAAAATTCAACAATCATAAAGGATTCACTGGAGAATATCGAGCTCGTCTTACAGCTGGAAACAAATTCCATAATAACGTCTTTAGTATAAAAATTTGAAAAAATAAGTAAATTTTCATAGGTTTCTTCAATAGGTTTAACAGATACCCAAGACGAGTAATGATCTTTTCAATTGTTTCTACTTAAGCGCTTGTTCTGTAAGCCTAAAAGAAGTAAAATATAATATTTTCAATGCATGCATATTAATATTACGCCTCCACTCACACATACAGAGACGGCGTAAAAAGAAGAAATTTAAAACAAATTAAAATTTTATAATTATTTGCCAACATGTTTAGAGTGCATAATTTTTCATTTCCATCCGCACTTTTGTTACCTTCAAGAGTAAACTGACAAACGATCCGAAAAATAAAATAAAATTGATGTATTCAAGAAAAACATTAATCAAAATTTATTACGTCCTTACTTTTTATTAGGCCGAAATTAGCATATCTGCTTTATTTGTATAAAAAAATGTAGATGAGAGAGAGAGAGAGTCGGTGTCTATGGTGTACAAAAAATATCAATATCGATAAAAGGTAAAAGGCTCTCTGGCTTATATTTTTTTTGCTTTGAAATGAAATCCTTGGAGGCTAGCGCTGAAAATGAAAATTCTATCTCCACGCCAACTTCGGGATGGAAGTCATTTTAATTCGAATAAATGACCAACGGTGGAGAGTTTACGGAAAAGTAAGAAAAGCCGCCATGTTATGTCAGATCATATCACATTTTGACTAAATACTAAGCAATCTTATAATGTTAAACTTCGTCATACTAAATTGAATACAACTTTCAATTAACCCTGCCCACTTAAAACTAAATCTATTAAATAAATACGGCAATCAAATCTAACTTAGTTACTTCTTTAAGAAACAAGCGATGAAATGAGTATGTACATAAAAGAAATTTTGAAAATGGCTTTTCTACGGTATTCTAAGTCTTCCATACGCATCCGAGCTATATAATACAAGAGCGTAAAATACCATCGATTTTCAAATCCGAGTGATTACGAACAAGTAATAAAGACAAATAAGTTTGCCTTTTCATTTTGTTTGTCATAAACGTCCTCTATCAAATTAATATTTATTCAAACACTTCATAAAAAATTGCATAAAAAGAATTTCAGTCATTATTTTATTATAAATAAAACATAAATGATGGGCTCCTCTCGGACTTCACGGACCTCGACCTCACCATAATGCGCATAAGCGAAATTTTAACCATATTCTCTCACATTGAAATTACCGTACTTATAAAAAAAATACAGGCGTTTTCCATAATAAACGACAAAAAATACCTCTTGACTCTTTAATTCGCGCGTTCGCGTTACATACGCAAATTAGCGAACCAAGTGACCCTGGGGCGCGAGGAAAATAGGACATGTCGCACGCGTTCACGCAAACGGCGGGTCACGTAGAACTGACAGTGATTCGTTGATTCGACCTCTGCCGTCGTTTGGAACAGCGCGCATTTGTGCAGTGAATATTCAAAGCTATTTCTGTTTCGCTGAAAAAAATTTGTCGACGTTAAATCTCAAATCCGACGAATGATAGATTATAAAGTCAAATGCCGCGAGCGTGGGACAGAACGGACTTTATAAACGCATCGAACGTGTTTATCCGCGAGGGTGCAGAGAGCCCTTGGATTTAGGTGAACGAGTTCTAATTAAGTACAACATCATAATCTTCTCCATAAATCCTTGTTTGTTATTTTAAAAAATAGCGCCTAGATTATTAACTCGTTACGGAATGGGTTCCCCGTCAACGATGACGAATTCCCACCGACGATCTCATGATCCCATGATCCGTAACGTAATATGCCATCGGTCAAAACCCAAATCTGGAGCTATCGGTCTATCCATCGGGTGGCAGACGAAAGCACAAAAAAGCGAGTTCGCCCCGCCATCGCCCATTTTATTCAATCCCTAATTCCAAAACACCTACGAAAAAAAAATTTAAAACCACGAAAAATAATAATAAACGAAGCATTCCCGCACCCGTTCGCGACGCCAGTACTCCTACATAGTGCCTAAATACGTCGTGTACAACTCGACCTCAACCAGATTTCGGCAATTAATCATTTGTTTTGCTCGTCCGAACGAATAATAAAAAGTTAATCGTTTCCCTTCAAATCTCTCTCCCGACTTTACTGTTGCGAAGGGTGGGAGCCCCGCCCTTTCTAAATGTCCTAATAATACGAGACATGCGAGTGCCGCCGCCTGTCTGGCACCCATTTTCCTTCAGCCTCTCCTCCTCTCCCCCCCCCCCTCCCTCTCTTCCCACCTTCCCGAAATAAAAAAACAAAAACTTCCTCCCCCCTCCGAATGCCCACACACACTATAATTGCGGCCAGTTTTGACCTTCGCGAGCTTAACATTAACAGCAACCTCCGATTCTCAAACTATTTATTATACGGCACGCACGGGTCAGAGCAGCGACGAGGGTGCTCCGGCACTATAGATATCTATGCCCGGGACATGAGCCCCAGGTATAGGAGGAGGAGGAGGGGAAAGGTGCTGGAGGGAGAGAGTGGAATGGGGAGGGATAGGAATGTGGGTGGGAACGGAGGAGGAAGGAAGGAAAAGGGAAGGGGGAGGAGGAGGCGAGCGAGAGACGTGAGAGACGGATAGCGGGAAGAGGGGGAAAACATGAAAATGAAGGGGGAGATACTGGAGACGAGGAGGGAGAGAAGGAAACGGGGAAAGGGACGAGGAAGGGGGGGAGAGAACGGTGGAAAGGAGAGTTCAAAGGCGTGGATAAAGAGGGTGGGAGGATGTACTGTCTCTTTGCTGAGGAGATGAAGCTGTTAAGATTGGTTGGGATTGGCTGTAAAGGCGGAAAGTGAGAGGGGGGGGGGGGAGAGGGACGGAGGATGAAGGACGCTAAGGCAACGGGAAGGTCTATCCGTGATATAGATCGGAGATAAGAGGAGAAGGAGACCACGCAAGGTGATAAAAATATCTTCATAATGATAGAGGGGGTAAAAGTGGACTATAAACAGGAGGAGGAAGGTAAAGGCCGAAAATTCTACGAGTGAAAGAATTAGATGAAATAGACGTTAGAGAAAGCTAGGAGAGGTAGAGGATAAAATATCTCCATAATGATAGAGAGGATAAAAGTGGACTATAAACAGGAGGAGGAAGGTAAAGGCCGAAAATTCTACGAGTGAAACGAGTGGACGAAATAGATGAAACAGACGTTAGAGAAAGCTAGTAGAGGTAGAGGATAATAGATTCGCGACCTGGGGAGGCAGGGAGTGGAAGGAGGGGGTCGGACGAGAGAGCGAGAATGACACGGGAGTGGGAGCAGAGAAGGGAGCGGGGGGGCGGGGGGGCGGGGGGGCAGGGAGAGAAGAGATCGTGAGGCAGGTCAGGCTCCCGGGGCAACACGCCGCTGTACTCTTCCAGGGGAACCGATCGCTGTGCCGTCAAGAGTCAACGGTTAGGCGAGAGAGCGACGATGGGAATGTTCGAGTGGGACGTGGCATGAAAAAAATCGCGTGGGAGGAAGGTAAGGGTGAGACAGATAGGTGCCCGTTAAAATAAAAGCATATATTTATATCTACGCCTTTTTTTTTACCACCCGACAAGGATATCGCAAGGACGTGTCATTTGCGTGCACGGGAGAGAGAAGAACGGTGGGTGGCGAGAGAAAATTCCCACCCTCTCTCACTCTCTCTATTCGCCGGTGCATAATAACGCCTTGTCAATAATTCCAGCAAGGGCGGAGAGGTAAATTTTCTACACTCCCGTGAAGTAACTGTACCTCGGGAGGTTGTTGGCGGCCAAGGGAACACGTCTGCCTCCCGCTGGGATTGGAGGTTTTTGTTGGAGATATTGGCCGTGAAAAGGCAGGATTGGATTCGACGACTTTCTACCGACGCAAATTTTTTTTAAAAATCAGATCCCGTGTAATAACTAAGATGGATATATTTTTTAATGCGGCAATAGCTAGCGTATGGAGTTTTTTTATTGCCTTCTCCCAACTAAAATTTTAATTCGATAGAAGGCGGACTCCCAACCTGATGCTCTTTGGCACTCTGACCGTGCTCATCTGCGATGCATTAAAACCCCTTCCTAGCACAGGTAACTTAATTCGGTAGATTGTTTTCTTTTAAACGTCTCATAGAACATTTATAATATCGTTGACGTTGTTTGGATTTGATTTATGATCGTTCTTGTTTTCGTTCAATTAAGGCGGGGATTGTTTTATATAGAAAATAACTCAATGTCCTCCACATTGAAAAGGTTTAGAACCTCTGTGATAGGGAATTTTAGAGATTCTCCAAAGGCTAAAAACAAACTCAAGTTTTCACCTCCTAAAGATCAAAATTGAACAAAATATGTACCCATCTCAGGTATTTGCAGCAGACATGAAAAGGTTATGAAAAACCATGTGTGTTTTGGCCACCAGGCAGCCAATATCAGTGGTATTCACGGATAGTAGATTCTAAAAGCATGGTATGACTCGAGAGTTACAAAATTGCAAAAACTATATTTGAAAACTGAATTAAATTTGGAATAGAGGACATAAACGAAAATTCGCAGGAATATCCCTCGAAAATAAAAAATAAAAGAATTTCGAAAACTTATAAACGGACATTTAAGAGAAAGAGATTACGTTGCTATGATATTTTCCATCATACACTATTGCGAAAATATTTTTAACCACAATTCCTCTTTAATTATATAACGAGGAGAAAAAGTATTTTTCGAGTAATTTTCAGCATAAAGCTCGTAAAAAATTTACTTTTTTCCTCGAAATAACGCATTTTGCACTACGAATATTTGTAATTTTGGCAACTATCCTACGATTTATTCGCGCTTTATTTTGTGGAGCGATAATTCGGGAAAATCGCCCGAATTCCTAAGGGACAAATTATTCATGCCACGGAACGTCGCAGTAAAATTTCAATTAACAGAGAAAGAGAATGGGGGAGAGGGAAAAGAGGAAAGAGGAACAGAGAAGCAGAGAGAGAAAAGTGGAAAGAGAGAGAGAGACGAGCCAGCGAACGGTGACCGAGCATCAAACACATCCAGCGGAATGCGCGAAGACAATTCCCGTCATTGTTGCGACGAGGTCGAAAAAAGAAAAGAGGAACGAAAATCAAACAAAAAAATAAATACCGGGAAACAAAAACAGGAAATTCCCATAAACAAATTTCGCCCGTTTTTCAGAGATACGGAGGGCCAAAATTTTTCGCCTTTTTCGTCTCCCTCGCACATTTCCTCCGCCGTGAGAGGAGGAGATAAATTTCGCGAAATCCCGAGAATGGCGTTCTGCTCTCAACAAAGGGGAAACTTATATACGAGACTACTAACATTTCCATTCCCCGTGGCACGAATAATGGCGAGTGAGAGAAAAGAGTGAAAGAGATATACATATATATATACATACATACATAGATACATACATATATATATATACACCGCTTAACAAAAGCCACGCTTCCCATCCCGACCATTCAGAAGTCGCAGATAATAAAACATTCGGCAGTATCGGATACAATGCCAAGTGTTCCTCTTTCACATACGCTACACGTGCCTCGCCCGAAACCAGACGAGATCGATAACGAGGGAATATAATAAGTCTCTTCCCCATCGGAAATTTTCGAAAGGTCAAGTTTTGCACACCGTTCTACATATCCATCTTCCTCCTCCTCCTTACTGCTTCGCGTGGATTCCAAAAATAAAAACTCCCTTTTTTTTAAATGTACAAGACGCCTCGACGGATAAATATCGCTTACGCTCATCTTACAAAAAAAATACGAATACTAAAACAAGGTTTCCAGAGCATGACGACGTCGAGAAGCCAATTAAAGTATCTCCTTCCGAGAGTTTCGGCACTTTACTAATTAAGCCCGAAATCGATTTAATAAAACAACAGGCGGGAGTTCCGAAACAAATCCCCGCTTCTCGTTTCACGGAATATCGCGAGCTGAAAGCCGTGAGGCGATTGAATCGATTTCGTCCGCGCGGTAAATCACGTCCATTATGGCTATAAACTGAGACGAATCTAGTTAACGGGAGAAATTTCCAGGGGCTCTCGATGCCGAAGGATACTCGGAAAAACTTTAGAATGAAACCGCTAATAACTGTGACGTTTCCCAGGAAATTCGCACGTAAATTATCGAGCTTGACGTTTGATAGCTGTGCGGCAAGTGGATCCCGAAGATATCTTCTCGGAAATCGTTCATACGCCATGGGATTTCAACGGCGCGGCAATTAGGTTGATCGACATGGCAGCATCGGCTCGTCAAGGAATTTAGACCCTTTAACATTAGAGATCCGGAAATGTCAGACATTCTTACTTAGAAAACGAACCCTGCGACACTCTCGAGGAGGTTCGTTAATAAGTCGCACGTCGCCATAAAAGATTAAAGCTTTATTGCGATTTGGCGGAATTAGAGATGATTGCTAATTACAATGAGGCGAAAGAAAATACGGCTGGCAGTCGCAAACTGGAATATCTGCCCTCATTATCATCAACGAGCGATAAATTGCGAATTACAATCAAACGACCTCAATTTACGCGGCAAGGCGATTTTGCAATCGGGTCGCATTTCAGCGTTACGACCGCAATCAGTTTAGTTGAATCGGTTCTCTTTTTTTTTACCTCTTAACCTTTCCTCGGTCGGAAGTGTTAACATCGACAAGGCCAAAATAGTGCAAACAGAAAAGGGTAGTTAAAAAAATATCGAACGATATCCTGCGGACATTTTGAAATTTTTTCAAAACCCTTTTCGGATGTGTAGTATTTTACTGTAAAAGCTACAGAGTGTTCTCGCTCCTTTTTGCACTTTAAGATCGAAGCATTTTTATCCTTTATACTGCGCATTTCTACTGCCAATCTAGAGTATTAAAGCGCGAGGAATTTACGGCGAGCATCTCTCAAAAGATGCGCAAAACAACCGCGTCCTCTCCAATGTTTCCATTCTCTTAAATGCCCGGTTGTCTTATCGGTACGATACACGATGTTACATCGGCGAGACGATTATTTCTCTTTGACCGATATATTTCGAGTGCTATGTCCCTACGGGAGAATTGCTGAAACGGTTCCAGGCCAAGGAAACGACATAGCCGACACACAACCGTTCACCGATTTTATGCCGGCACCACGTGTCGTTCGCATCGCTTTAATGGATCGACGGCGGAATCTTTTTAAGGGTTTGGCGATCATTTTTCTTACACGAGCGAAGAGAATAACTTACCATCGTCGTAAAAAAAAACATTTGTTTCCTAGTATTTCGAAGGAAATGTGCCACAGATACTCCAAAATTATTGACTTTAGCGTGCGAAATATCGATCTCGCCGATGGGTCGAAATGTGAATATCGCGGCTGATGTGACGACCTTGAAAAAATATCTGATCTTTATTCCTTAAATAACTACATTGTGTTAAGAGAAATAGTGACGTGCGTGAATTTATTCTGGAGACCCACCCGCGCGCAAATTTTACTGACAGACATTTTATGAAACGTAAATTCGTACCGAAAAAACTAAAGATTTTAATCCAAAATGCACTCGATTCAACGAGTTAAAAAGGAATTATTTTGAACTAATGCAAATTGAGGAAAATAAAATTTAGCATGATATAAATTTACATTAAAATATCCTGACCTCAGAGGGGTAAAATTTACACTTCCTCAAAATGTATTTTATAGAATATATGCCCTCACAACATATATAAACTTTGAGAAACTATTTTTCAGCATATAAATCAAATCAAATATATATTTTCTGTTAGAAATTGTAATCATGTGTATAAGTGCGCTGCCAATTAATAAATAACACAACTCAGAGGAAAATAATTTCCAACAGCATGCATCTAAATAGCTACTATCGAAAAAAAATCTGATGTGGCCAACACATGACTTTCTCCATATTTGGGGTATAGATATTTAATTTATTATGAATAATATTACGAGGCAAAATTATTATTTCGTATCGTAAAAGAAGACACGTCCTTGTTGCCGTAAATTACGTATATTTTGAATGTTTACAGAATTCACCGCTACATGGTGTTGGCGCTCTATACTGGTACATATTAAGATAAAGCGAAATATATCCGAAATGGATGGTTCTACGAAAATTAGTTTCAAACAAAACTTGGAAGAAATATTATTCTCTACAACTTTGGTCCTTACGAAGATTACCAATAACGATGTTTTTAAGGAGATATTTAACGGAAACCGAAAAACCGGTTATTTATAAATAACTCCTAAACAATAACTCCTATAGAAAATTGTTTCAAAAAGAAGTAGGATATTACATTCTCTATAATGTTTGTATAGAATTGTATATACAATAATGATGTTTTAACGAAGAAAGATCGCAAAAACCGAATCGGGTTTCGAATAAACCTCGACTTTCGGTTATCCGTTATTGTCCAAAAACTAATGTTCTTTGTGCTCATGTTAAAGTGTTATATATGAAGTTTGGTAACGATATGGCATGTACTTTTTGAGTTAGAGCGCCCACAATAACATACACACAGACATCATTCCGAAAATAGTCTAAACGTGTTCTAGGGACCTCAAAACATGTATTTCCGTTGAAATCTCGAAGTCGATTTTTTTCATGAATACAATACTTTCCCATTACTACGTATGGAGAAAGTAATAATAATTCACCGTGACAGCCAGTCAGTCCAAAATTCGTCAGAATCCTCATCCTGTCTCCTTGTGTGACGGCGAAGCAAGATACGCAGGTGCATGAAGTTTCGCTGTCTGTCAGTTCTACTACGGCATGCGATGTACGTACGTCCTTCTGGGGAAGTTGAATGAATACTCTGACGAAGGTTTCTTTGAAAGCACCGTCCTTAGATACTTTAAATCTTATACGCCATCCTCTTGATGGCAGACGATCGCCTTCAGTAACAAAAACAGGAAATCCAAAGCATGAAAAAGTCTAATTCAGAGTCATTCCTTTTTTAATAACATAGCACATAATATAGGACATATTCTATATCAATTATAATGCTTATACTAACAAAATATTTTCAGGTGGCCTATCGTTGAATTTTAAATATTTTGTCAAATGACTAAATTCTAAATAGAGATCTCTTGCAAAACATTCGCCAAAGGTGATTATTTAAATCCGGACGTTTCGAAATTACGCTATTAATCAGTAGTATTTTACTATTAATTTCAAATTTGTGATTTAAATTTAGGGCTCGTGGAAATGTGGCATAATTTTCGAATTTTAATGTAATTGGAAAACAATACCTATACCAATACTCTGTATATTTAATAAAACTTTGTATTAGTAGACCACAGCTTGCGTAATTCAATCAAAATTAAAAGATGTGCGCGTTTAACTTTAAAGGTTCTAACGTTCCGGGTTTCAAAGAAAAATCACCATCATTAGGTAAATAACAGAATAATGTCCATTATCAAGCACTTCGAAAAAATGTTTACATGCTTAAAGAGTTTGCTCTGTTGCGTACCTGTTGATTTAGAACAAAATTCGATTCATATGCACTAAATATGTGGATTTAAAACATTTTTAAACTTGCTAATATTAATTTTTTCTCTGGATTCCACGTCGTGTGACTAATGTGGCGACTATATAAGCGAGAATCTAAATCCAACAAGGCATCCATATTTTAGAATGAACACTAAATTATAGCGCAAATATTAAGAAAACACCTCTTGAAATACATTTTTGATTAAGTCAAGATATTTTTTATTCGTGCTTCTAAAACACAAAGTAAAGATTAAAGCAATTGACCGTGACAGTGAATGGTCGAACTTGAAATGGCGTAGAAAATTTTTCCAATGATTCTTTTAAAATTGCAGTATTCGATTCGGCCGTGGAAATTTGCAAACAACCAATATATATGCAAATAAGCGGCGCCGCGGAAATCCCAGAGAAAATGAAGTGATGGAAGCACACGCGCGTGTAGCGAAGGCAGTAATTGACAAGCATTAAAAGCGAAACGAATGGGGGAAAGAGATTTCGCATGCGGTGCAGGGAATGCATTGCGTAGTAGAAATGAAATATTTTTATCAATTTCTACTGAGAGGTACAATGGTGCAATAGAACAGTAATTTTAGGAATATTTTTCACGCAAAACACGTCATACTTCGATTTAAAAATAAGTCGAAATAAACCTAGTTATATATTATTATTTTTCCTCCTAAATGTCACGAAAATCGGACTTCTATTGCCTTCATTTACTTCAGGAAAGTTGCGAAGTCATCTGTGAAGGATGAAATACTGTAACCATCTAGGTAAATACATGATTAGCGAACATATTCCTTTTATATCATAGATCAGCCCAAATATTTCGGATCGAAGGCCACACAACCCATTACTGACATAGCTCAATTCCGCCATATTCCGGGCAGCATCCAGTCAAAAATAGAGTTGAAGAATAATTTAAGAAATTAAGGGTTTAGTTTTGAATTGAAATTACTAGATTTGTTGTCATTATATATTTAGGCAATGTAGTAGGAGTGAGATATAGACAAACTATATTATATTTATAATTTTATGTTCCATTTTATGTTACATTGCGAACCGAAGAAGATAGTTTGGGCACCATTGTCTTAGATGACAGATAATCCAAAGTGTTTTTTTCCGGTGGATTTAATAATTAAAATCGAATTCAGAAGAAAAGCCTGAAGTCCTAAATGAAAAGCTACAAATTTTATTCCCATGAATAATTTTATATATTAAAAAAATATGAATGATAATAAGATTTACTCTTTCAGACGTAACACAACAGGCCTTATCCACAATCAAACGGAAAGAGAGAGAGAGAGAGAGAGAGTGAGGAAAAAAACACCTCTCTCTTTATTTAAATCGCTACACGAAATAACCACCCAATCGTTTTTTTCCTCTGCTCGATTGAGTAACGGGAAATTATTTAAAAATAAATCACGCACATAAGAGAGAAAAGTCGATGAGAACGAACGCTGACCTACTACGCAAACAGGAGCCGGAGAAGTTGAAGATTAATTAAGATCTGCGGCGCGATGAGTAAAGAGGAGCCTTCTTTGCGGCCAGGGGGAACATGGAGAGGAGGGGGTCAAAAACGCCGGCTCAGAACTCCAGGCAAACAGTCATCTATCAAAGCCTTTGTTGCATCTTATTAGCATTCCGTAACGAGGATCACGCGAGACGGACAAGAGTTGCGCCGCCCTATCTCTCCCCACCTTCCTTACCAACCGATTTAACCCCCCTTTAAAACTTTGGTCGAAAAAATTTCGGCCTCGCGTAAAACCCCAACGGGTCGCTATCATTATTTTATAAGAAAAACCCGTCTCGACGGACTAGGGTGAGTTTCGAGAAAATGTGGTTTTTTTTTGTAAAATTCACTTCGGCGCAAAGATCGAGAGTAATAAAGTCAGGAGGTCTCTCCCTCTTTCCAGGGAAGGAAATGGGGTTGGCGAGGATGAATAATTTTTAGTCTACCGCCACAAACAGAATTTTAACACGGCCAAAGGAAGACAAAAGTTCAGCCTTGACCAAATATCGAATCCGGATGCTCAACTTAGGTCTGCGGATATCCTACCGGCGAAATATCGAGGCAGTCCTATTCTCCGACTTTCGTATTGGGAATTTATCGTTGAGCTTGAGGCAACTTGAGATCCGAACTTTTCACTCGTTTGACATTCAACGGATAAAAATTATAACTTACTAGCAAAAATCAATACATTTAGGGTCTGTTGATAAAGTCGCGTGCGTTCAATATTTTCGTCCACGTACTCCGCCCTCAAACTCCCTGAATGCCAAAATAAACGTTTACTTATATTATCAGGCAAACACGTAAATCTGAAGAAAAACATCGCGTGTGGTTATGGGAAAACAATCTCCTTCCATGACTCTTCCGAACATTTCTCTTTCTCTCTCAGTCTTTCCCTATGAGGTGTTTTTGTTTTAGAGAGAGGAAGGATTGGAGAAATACAGGGTGAACTAGGAGAAGGTTGTGGGTTTGGTAGAAGAGATCCAGCGACTGAAGCGGGCGCCACATATCAGAAAAGCGATGAAAATGGAAACGAGAAGAGTACCATAAAACGGAAGAGAGAGAGAGAGAAAGATGGAGAAGATTGACCGTGTCTATACACGTCTACTAAACGTATCGCGCGTTTTAGGAGACGAGGAAGAGTAGGAGAGCGGAGATTGGGGAGGAAAGAAAGGGAAAAGAAAAGCGTGAGAGAAAGAGAGGGGGAGAGAAAGAGAGGGGGGAGAGAGAGGGGGTAGAGAGAGGTCGCTGCAGCCGGTTGGCCACACCCTTTCGCCCCAAGGGCTCTCCTGGTCTCCCTCTCTCTCTCTCTCACCCGGCGGACTCTCGGCCCGATACGTTGCTCCACTGTCTCCATCTCCTCCTCCCGCTCCTTGCAGCCACCACCTCCCCGTACCGTCAATATCCACCCTCCTCCTCCGACCAACCCTCTCTCTCTCCCCCCTCCTCCGCCCTATGGTTCCCCACCCGCGCACAAGCGACCATTAAAGCACTCCCACCGCCACTCAAGAGCGGTGTGGCGAAACCAACCCAACCCAACCACCTACTCATCGCCCTACTCCTCCTCCTCCTCTTCCCAATCCGCTATGCCGAGGAGTTTCACAACGAGGATCAAGAGGCGGTGCTCGAACCCACGGACTACGGGGCCCTTAGGTCGACACGGTTACGTTGCCAAGGCAGCGGCAACATCCGAGAGATTTTTTAAAAAAAGCAAAAGAGAGAGAGAGAGATCAAGAGTGATTTCTTTCCATTTTCCTCTTCTCTCCTTTTCTCTTTCTCCTTCCCTCTATCCCATTTTTTCAGATCCTATCTTTCGTTCTCTATTTCCTCTTTGCCAGGAGACGGTAGAGTGCGTGGCTGACAAATATGGAAGGTGCCGGGTGAGATACCGGAGGGATTTGAAAGGTGCCGCCGCGGATAAGGGCGAGAAGGTGTTTGCGTTGCTCTTCTCTCGTGGTTCAAGGATTGCCTGTGGGAATGTAGGAAACGATCTATTGATGATGCGGCGGAGATCTCGGCCGGGCGGTTTACACAAATGAGCAAGAGTTGATGAGTAGGTGAAGTTTACTCATTCGAGTTCGATTACTTCAAGTAATTAGCAGCGATCTGTAAGCATATAATTACGAGATTATCCACACGCAAACAGTTGCGCAGTTGAGCTCTTCATTGGTAGATTTTACAGAAGAATCGTGTAGAAGGAAAACGGATTGATTGGTTAAGCAAATCTGATGACGCGGATTTCGTAAAAGCAAAAAACTTTGAAAAAGTTGGAACGAGTTTATCACGTTCTTAAAGAATGTTCATGGACTGAATTAGCTCGGAGCATAATTATCAATAAGTGATGTAATGATTATGGTACCGTTTTAATTCCTTATGTCATTAGAAAAAAATCTGATGTGGCCAACACACGGTTTTCTCCATATTTGGGGTATAGATATTTAAATTATTATGAATAGCATTATGAGGTAAAATTATCATTTCGTATCGTAAAAGAATACAGTCGTCCTTACTGCCGTAAGTATATTACGTATACTTCGAATATGTTTACAGAATTCACCGCTACACGGCTGTGGCGCTGTATACTGGTATTAAGAAAAATATCTCCGAAATGGGTGGTGCTACGAAAATTTGTTTCAAAAATATTATTCTCTACAACTTTGGTCCTCACGAACATTACCAATAACGATGTTTTTAAGGAGATATTTGACGAAAACCGAAAAAACCGATTATTTATAAATAATTCCTAAACAATAACTGCTATGGAAAATTGTTTCAAAAAGAAGTTGTAGGAAATTACTTTCTCTATGATGTTTGTGTAGAATTGTATATACAATAATGATGTTTTAACGAAGGAATATCGCAAAAACCGAATCGGGTTTCGAATAAACCTCGACTTCCGGTTAACCGTTATTGTCCAAAAACTAATCAGTTCTTTGTGCTCATGCTAAAGTGTTATATATGATGTTTGGTAACGATATGGCACGTACTTTTAGAGTTAGAGCGCCCACAATCACATACATCCACACACACAGACATCACTCCGAAAACAGTCTAAACGTGTTCTAGGGATCAAAATATCTAATAAACTATCGGTTTTTCGAAACATTCCTGTCACATACACAGAAAATATCGAGAAAATAGTCAAAACATGTTCTAGGGGCCTCAAAATGTGTATCTTTGAAATCTCGAAGGCGATTCTTTTCGTGATCACAATATTTTCCCATTACTTCGTATGGAGGAAGTAAAAATCTAAACGAATGAATGAATTATGAAAAATTCCCAAAGAAACGTCGAAAATTTTCAGTACGTTTACTCCTCTTCCTTAGACGCTATAAATATTTTAAATGTATAGTGATCGGAATTAATTATTCCTTTTATCACAATAAAAAAGTTTTCTTGAGACGATAGTCAAATAACTTTGAGGTCTGTTAAGTAGTCCTACATAAGCTTATCATTTACTATTTACATAATTTAGATCCACTGCACATCAATTTTAAGGCAATTGATTCTGGGATAACACAAGTCGCCATTGGCAAGCTCGATCTTCGGTTAAATTGCACAGCATTTAGCAAAGAGGTAACAACTCTAGTAACCAGAAGCCATCTGGCCAATGTTTGGCGAATAAGCGATAATTTCCTTTTAAGCTAAGAAGATCACCTCCAAAGACCAGTTCTCTCATCGAAATTCCTCGGAACGTGGGAAAAAGCCCATTTTTATTTTCTCCATACGAAGTAATGGGAAAGTATTGTGATCACGAAAAAAATCGACTTCGAGATTTCAACCGAAATACACGATTTGAGGTCCCTAGAACACGTTGAGACTATTTTCGGAATAATGTCTGTGTGTGTGTGTGATTGTGGGCGCTCTAACTCTAAAAGTACGTGCCATATCGTTACCAAACATCATATATAACACTTTAGCATGAGCACAAAGAACTTATTAGTTTTTGGGCAATAACGGTTTACCGATTCGGTTTTTGCGATATTTCTCCATTAAAACATCATTATTGTATATACAATTCTATACAAACATTACAGAGAATGTAATTTCCTACAACTTCTTTTTGAAACAATTTTCCAAAGCAATTATTGTTTAGGAATTATTTATAAATAATCGGTTTTTTCGGTTTCCGTCAAATATCTCTTTAAAAACACCGTTATTGGTAATCTTCGTGAGGACCAAAGTTGTGGAGAATAATATTTCTTCCGAGTTTTGTTTGAAACAAATTTTCGTAGAACCATCCATTTCGGAGATATTTGGCTTTTTCTTAATACCAGTATACAGCGCCACTGCCATGTAGCGGTGAATTCTGTAAACACATTCAAAATATACGTAATTTACAGCAATAAGGACGACTGTATTCTTTTACTATACGAAATGATAATTTTGCCTCATAATGCTATTCATAATAATTTAAATATCTATACCCCAAATATGGAGAAAATCATGTGTTGGCCACATCAGATTTTTTATTAACATATACTAGAGGGTGCTCGTAGAAATATAATATTTCGTCCGCGGCATTTTAGACATTAACTACTTAACTTGAAACAAAGAAAAATATATACGAATTATTTGTCAACCCGTTCTAGCATTACGATTCGATTTGGATACCGTGCGTATTGAGAGAGGTTGTCTTGCGGGGAAGATAGTAAACGATGGACCGGTCTGTCTGCTTCAGCACACAATGGCCCATTGCCAGAAGCTTAACACCCAACATCGAAGAAAACAAAATAATTTGAAAGCGCCAAATTATGCAACCGACCTCTAAACTCATCTCTCCCGCTCACTTTCCCTCTCCCTCTATCCCCCTCTCTCTCCAATTACGAATGGATAAACTCTGTATCCCTTGATCTGTGACGGATAAAATATTCGAGGTTTTAATGAGTTTGAAAAAGGAAAGTGCCGATGGATATAATAGGTTACCGTCACACCAGTTATATTAAAAGTGGGCTCTTATAATATGATGATTTTAATTTAAATAACAGTCATTTTTATAAAATTTTATAAAATTGATAAAAATCTGAAAATCGGATGAGACTGTGAATGAATGCTATTTCGTTTCAGTCGTGGATCTAACTACCATAGCTAAAATCCCAATCCTTAAATAATATTCCGTAAATTAACTCGAAAACTTAGGAAAAACATAGGTATAATTGTAATAAAGTATTTGATTTTTTTCATCCAGCATTTTTACGGAAATCGCATAGAAACACAAAATGTTATTAAATCGAAAGATTTATTTTTCAGCATTTCATGACATTCTGCTCCGAAATGTCACTCAAGTAATATATTATTTTTTTAAATACGCTGTCTTGATGCGAATTTTCGCTCTTCCGTCAACCGTAAAATGCTCGCAGATGGATGTTTCGGTTAAAACTGGAAACATTTTTTGTTTAGATTTGCCCAATGAATACGCCTCAGATAACATGCTAACTGTTCCTAAATTCTATTCTTCGTGTAACGATAACGTTGACTTTGCTCATAGATACGTCGATAACAGAAATTTTAATCAATCTTAAATTCATTTTTTATTTCCAGCGTATAATTTTATCGTAACTTTTAATGTTCTAACAATAAAAATAGTTGGATCTTTCGTAATTACAGATTAAGATGTTTTTATATTTTTGTTAATTATTTTGAATGGCGCACTAATACATGGCCATAATATCACAGTAACAGATTCTACGAGAAAATCTAAAAAAAAAGAGATGATTGATGAGAGACGGTCACTATTTTATTAACGCATCAAAAATTCCACTAAAGAAAAAGTTCATTGGAAACTCGAGACGAGAGGTCAGAGTCGTGACATATTTCAGTCATCACAAAACACTTTTGACGTAATCCGCGTCCTGCGGATAAGCGCCCTAAAAAGACATCGCCGCAATTAAGACACTCACGGAATCGCACAAAAATTCACGGTCAAAAGGGACCCACGTATCATCGGGTTCGCCTAATTTTTCGAGTAATGATTTCGTCATAATCCTTTTCAAAATCCGATCATAAAGAAGATATATTTGACTTATTTATTTATTCGGTCCATTAAGTATATTCCACGGAACGGAAGCGGTAAATACGTTAAATTACTGAAACGTTAAATAGCCGTATAATAACTTCCCTTCAAATTTGGTTATACGAAATATCTCCCCTCTATTAGAAAGGGGAATTCCTCAAAACCGTGGAGACATTCCAGCCGGCACCCGTGGAATGCTTTAACCGCAGACCGCAAAGCATGCGGCAACTGATGCTTTAAAAGACAAGGCCACGAACGAGCGGTATTTCCTTTCGATTTTCGTGAAAGTTCACTTTTTTTAAGCGCGAATCTGCGAACTCAATACGTTTTCTCGTGGCGCCCAGCGGCGAAATTCCTATTAATCGTCCCCTTTTTATCCTCGAACTGACTCATTCGCCGGACGAATTAGTTCAGTCCTGCGTATTTTCCCCGGTCTATACGGCTAACTAGCTCATCATACGTTCGCTTCCCTGTATACTAGTTATCCTCAAGAAATTTTCGTACATTTTCAGGGTCATTCTCGATGTTAGAATCGATATTAATGCGGAAGGAGAAAAAATCCTTCACGGCGCCACTACAAAGTGTGAGAATCCGCAGAATCGAAAACGCCCTTCCAAAGTATTTTTTTGGAAAATTTCCTTAATTTTCTTTTTTTTTTTTAAAAGTTGTTTCTGATCTTGAATGGATTCGGTCATTTTAGAATTCACCAAAGCATTGGCCGTTGTTTTATAAAAATTTTCAGTTATACATGAAAATTTTCGATTTCAAACATGCCGAAGAATCAATTATACTAGTTTTTTATTAGGAAATCTGCTTAATATAATTATTCATCCTAAAAGAATTTATCTTCGTTAACAGGGAATATTAAAGCTACGCTAATGAATGAATTGCTTACAATTTGCTAAACATCCATCACTCACTAGGCACAAATGAGAGCAATGAACACAAAGAATTCTGTATGTTGGAGAGAAATCAGTAGCAATTTTAGAGCATGACATTGTATTCAAATAAGAGTTTAAAAACTATAATTATTCAGAAAACACGAAAAACTCGAAACGGAAAAAAATTTCCTGCAAGCCTTTCAGTTTACTTCGGCCAACTTAAAAAACTTTCAGAGGAAAATAAAAGCATCTGTCGATCAAAATTATGCATAAATACACTCACATTTTTCTTTTTGTTTTCTCAAATATGTCAAGGGCAATGGTATTCCGATAATAAACTGAAAAGTAGGACGTAAAATATTTTGCAATTTCCTATTGCACGCATCCTGATTTTCACTGTGAGCTCGCATCCTAAAGAAATAGTATGTATATTGAGGTTAGGTGATGAAAAGCGAAACTCCCAAATTACACATAATCGTTTCGAGAAAGATGATTAATGGAAATAATGTCAGAAGGGCCATCATTTTGGTCTTCAAGCGATCCACTACTATTAGGAAATACGAACATTATTTTTTATTATCATTAAGGTTACCAAATGTCCTCATCCCCAAATTGTTACCATTTAATCTCTTTCCCTTCTGAAATTATCTTTATTGAGCTCTTCGCAGACGTCAGTATCAACAAATACAGAATAAATTCATAAGAATATGTGATTTCACGAGCATAAGGGAATAAATTTGATTCAGAATCAAAGTACGAAACTTAACCGTAAAACTATTTCTTGCTATTTTTGACTTACGAAATAGTGAAAAACAAGATTGTTCGATTGAAGCATTCACTGGGATGATTATAAACAAAATAAATTTGAAAAGAACTTCTCAAGAGTTCGGTGAAAGATAAAGCTACTGAAAAAATCCATTTTAATGATCGATGTATTTACAATGCTTTGATGGCATATTAACTTTCGGTATAACAGGACTCAGTAAACTGAATAATAAAAGCCAATATATGTCTGATAAAAAGAAACTATTAATTTTGTTTTTTTTTCTGCCATCAAAACTTTTATTCTCCATCCCTCCGAAACACGGTGGTCTAATCCCTGCAAAACGACCGAGTTAATTGAAATATAGAAGAAAAATGATTTTTTATTTTTTGCACTAGAGTCCAACCGAACGAAAATTAAATATAAACCATAATAGTTTCATTCTCCTTATTTCTTCTATTCGTGCATCTCCTGCCCTGCTTCCCTTTCTTCTTTCTTCCGCTAAATTCCTCATCCCAACTAACTTTCCTAGGATTTCATATTAATTTTAAACATAAATCTGGGAAATTTTAAGCTCATCCTTCGTCAATCTGACAAATTGGCTCGAGTCCTAATTTCTTATCTCCACTTGAACCAATTTTTCATTTCCGATTAAATATACGCTACTCGTATTCACGTTTGAATCAATTGGACAAAATGAACATTTCTGGAATCCTCTCATATTATCGTGGATGGCTATGGCTAAAGTTCAACAGGGATAAATTCGAGGGAATATGTACTGAAATTTTTATTGAAATTTGAATTAATGTTCTTTTATATGTGCCCCAGTTCCATAGAGCGTTCTTAACCCTTAAGTGGGCGAACGGAGTACGCCAAATATTTTTGAAATGCTGTCAATTTGTAAAGAATGCTTCATATAGGTTGTTCTCTTATCTATCCTATCTTTATTGCCTGACTAATCGAACAAGTTGTTATCAACCTTTTAGCTGTTGTTCTTGAGGAGTAAAACAGACGCAAAGCTATGTGCGTCGCTTCCGCTGTGTTAAACACGCATCGAGATTTGCCTGTAAAAGTTTAAATATTTCTACAACGTAATTTTTTTAGCATTATTTCTTCTATTTTTACATCTTTGTGCTTAAAATGACGCTTATGTAAATATATTATGATAAAAATTTTTAATGATGTTATGTCATACGGTACTTAATAGATCTTGAAAATTTAGTCCGTATATAATGTAGAAAAACCCAACAATAACTTCAACAATGAGAATTATAAATCATAACATGCATTAAAAGGCTAAATAAATAAAATTTATAATGAATCTATCGTTATTATTACTGTTTACGTTCGCATTTTCCACACAATGCAGCGGCGCACTCAGTACGCCACGCGACCAGTTGCGTGACATTTTCTAACGCGCCAAGTTAAGGGTTAACAGACACACTCGGCTTTTATACCAAAATATTCCAAGTAGGTGTTACCTTGAAAATACATTATTCTACATTTATAAAACGTTAAGTTTATAATGCCTTATTAAGAATGCTAATCTTCTGCAGAACTGGATGTTAGGTATTAATGTATGTTACGGGGCCCTAAAATACTTCCCACGCAGAGATGTCATCCACCCGTAATGTTTCCTTAAAGCATTCAAATATGTGTCTGTGTCTATGATTGTAATTAGAAACTATGTTTTAAATCTGAATGATATTTTTTCGAGTACGTGAATATAATATACATTGTAATATCAATAGAACGAGTACAGCCTATAACGAGAAATACATTATAGCGGGCGGAAACACTGTCACTGTCGATTTCTTACAGTTACATATATGGCAAAATAATGCATAAAACGAGGGTTGTTTTAAGGCAAATTCGCTATAACGAGTGAATATTTACTTGCCTCAATTTATTTCCTGAACCTTTATGCAGAGTTTTTCTTGTATATTAAATACAATTTTAATGGTTATCAATTCTATGAAAATACAGTACTTATTGTTTCCCTAGTTTAATTAGTAATTCTCTAATTTTGAAAACATTATCTTCTGAAAAATAAACTCAAGCAAGCGAACATGTTGTGACTATGTACACATTTTTGGAAAAAAATAACTGAACCCGTTTTGCAATGGCAATGATTTATAAATTGCATAGTTTCAACAGAATTATTAGGCAAATAAAAAATATATGTATAATCAATAATATATACAATCTAACATAAAAAATGTTTAATGTGGTGGTTAAACGGCCCAAAAGAAAGGATGAGAGGTGTGACAGAGGTGAGAAGTGAAATAATCCGGAAAATTTTGAGGCAGCTATAATTGCTATCTAGATGGAATCTTCGGGACTTTAAAAGCGGTGACTGAGAGGATTTTCATACTCAACAAGATCATTCCAATTAAAGGAATTACAAAAATTTTATGAACCGGAGTACCTACTTTATAATCTAGTGGGGCATATGAAGTTAAGATCAGACCACACTGAACTTTCTTTAATTTCTCAATGAAGCCGGACGGAATGAGGGCAAGCAGTCTACTTGATCACGAACTTTACCAACAGATGGATTCTCTTCTCACACTCCAACTTCCATACGCTAAAATTGATTTTTAATGGTGAAGACGTTTTAAAACGAAGAAAACAAGCTTCAGGAAAAATATTATATCCAATCAATTCAACGATTTAATTTCTGAAGAACGTATCCAACATAGCATTTTATATCATGCAGGTAACAAGCATTAAATATCCGAACGTATTCGTTCCCTGAGGGTAAAGCTTGAAATGCGACATTTGTAGCTTTACCTGCCATAAGGATGAAAATTACCACTCGACTATCGACGCTGGACTCATGCAGAAGGAACTGTCCGGGCGTGTATTGCTGACCCTATATGGTGGAGTCGGACGACATTACGAAGGAAAATGCAGGAGCGCAATTTTCTTTGTACATCCACCGCTAACCGCCCTATGAGAACGGAAGCAATTAAACCTTTCACCGATCAAATCTCTTCCCGCCATAAAAACGCACTTTCATTTCGATTCCTTTTCAGCTTGCAACCTTACCAGTGAGACCGTTTCGGATGCTTCTCTCATTGAGTACTAGAAATCCTCGTCACGCTTATATTGAATGATAAACCTAATATATCGAAAAAGAAAAAGTGGCGAAATATCGTATTGCGTCAGTTTGCTGTGTCATAGTTGCGGATTCAAAACAATTGCATATGAGGGTAAATTATTAGATCACCGGCACCAATTGGAAAACAAATACGATATTATGTTATAAATAGACGATATTATAAAATCCTGCATCATAACAATTTCATTAAATTTATTTTTATTTATCACTATCTCATAAACAGCACTTGACGGCCTTTGTAATGAGAGTAATAACAATAACAAAGACAAACACATACGACCATGCCCTCAGCAGGATTCAAACCCGCGACCCCAGCATTAGGAGCTAGACATGCTAACCACTCTATCTAATTTTAATCTGAGTACTTAAGATATCATGAGAGAAAGAATTACCTCGTATCCTCATCGTCATTAGTATTCTGTCTGCAAAAAAGCTTGTTGGTAAATGATAAACTTTGCCCTCCACATCATCCTACTCTTTGCTGCCATCTTTATTCTTGGTAGCTCACTTTCTTTTCTTCTTTTTCAATTGAAGTTGTTTACATAACCATTAAAGTAATGTCTGATAATTTATTTAAATTTTCACATAAAAATAAGCTAATGATTAATATATTTATTGCTTATGAATTTCCTGATACTTCAAGATCCATATATTTTCACTGAAAATGAATACCTAATTGCAAACATTTTTGAAGCTTTGCTAATATTAACATTCAAAAAACAATTCAATATTCGACTCATGTTGAAACGGTGGTATCATCTGCAAAACTGACTGCACCAGAGACCTCACAACCCTCATTAACTCAGATTAGGAGTTCGAACCTAGAGACCCAGGCCAAAATCAGAGCTAACGTACCTGTACATTTCCAGCATGGGGGCACAAGCTGACCACATCTTTTTCAATAAAATTTAAACTTTTTCATCTTGTTAACTTGATCAGATAGCATAAAATTTGGGCGAATGCACTGATTAACGGCATCTTTTAAACATAATTCTACAGTAAATATTAATAAATATTTATGCTCGCATCTTAATGCCCAGGAATACTAACCTCTTAAGAGTTTTTGGGATGGGATTGTATTGAAAGCAGTTATGAATACTTGTAGGAACTATTAATATATGTGGCCTCCGTAGCATACTCACAAAATTTGTCCTGCCGCTTCAAGCTTAACCACATTGATGCACAACAGATCAAAATATATTCTAAATTGCATCCATTGTTTCTTATTTAAATTTGGGGACTATTAGCTAAGGGCCATTTCTTTGATAGGAAACAATACCTGCAATAATTGCAATTTGATAATGTCATAATGAGGTCTCTGGTGTGGTCAGATTTGGAGATGGTCCTACCATTTCGACTTGAGCCCAATATCTCAGCATGATTTTCTGTGATAACTGCATTATCCTCACATCCTTAATCATTGAGTAAAATTATTCTCAGCAAAAAAAGTGTTGTGGATCTATTCCATTAACTAAAGTAACATAATATAATTATTTTTCATGACAGGAATTAAACTAGATCTATGATTAAAGGAAGCATTAATGAGCCATGGATTATCACTCATAACAGCTGTTTCATAACCAAAATGCAGCTACTTCCACCATCAATTAAATTAAAGGCATAAGGTAAGCTTGCTTTTTCATTTATGGGATTATAAATATTGAAAAACATAAACAATTTAAGATAGTAATACCATCACATGCAGTTATTAATCGTTACTTTAATATAAATTTTATTTTTTATTTATATCAAAGTTTTAAGGTTATTTTACTACCAATTAAGAAATTTCATTGGAAAATTATATTATTAAATGTTTGGAGAGGAGAGCATCATAATCATATTGAGCATAATTGTTATTACCTAGTATTTTTTAAATTCCTATTCTCAGATAATTTATAACTTATATTTAAGCATTATTCTCATCAAATGTGAAAGATAGTACTCTGCAATCAACAGCTTAAGCACACTCTTAGCATGTTATATTTTATGTACTTTAAGTTTCATAAGCTCTTTCATTTAACCCTGAAATGACCTAGTCTAATGAATATCAGGGAAGGCATATAAAAATTATGACATTCAATTTGTAAGACCTTACTTATTTGGGAGGGAGTTTTAGGAATAAAAAATGTTTAAGTTACAAGAATTTAAAGGTTGATGAATGTCTGTACATTTCAACCTCCCTCTTGCTGGAAAATATCTGATTTGTACAGGATTATTTTTTTATTTTACTCTTCCAAGTAACTTTATATTTATTAAAGACCCTAGATCTCATTATGTATTCAGTTTTGTTCTGAGTGGTAAGGTTAGGCATTCCATTTCCTATTTGCCTAAAAATTAAGCACTGATCAAATGATATGAATAACAAAATTCCAGTTATCAAATATCTGCAAACAAGGGTGGATACAGAGGAAAGGGGATAATTACCTCCTCTCCCCAAGATATATGAACACTAGAAAAAATGAACCCCTAAACCTCGTCCTACTAAAATTTACATGAATTGCGATATTTTCAAATACACAGTTTATTTTTTCATTCTTGATTACCCCCCATGGATGAAGCCTGGATCTGCCCTTGTCTACAAAGCAAAAGAAAGTTTTTTTGCATCAGATTTAGTAAAATAATGCAGGATGTATATTTAAGGATCAATGCATTTAGATGTACACTGCATAGATATATTTTCAGATAAATTTATTTTTTATTTAGGATTCTTTTACACTTTTCACTTTAAATGTTATCTGAACTAAATGACTTTGGATAAGAGTTTAATCCCTCCTAAGATGCATGCAAATTAACTCTTCTTAAGGAATTTTTTTATTATTCATGATGATATGGTTTACACAATACCAAAATGTGAAATTATTGTTCTTATTATAAATAAAATAAGTGTAAGATTAAGACGTGCTTTATAAATTTATCTTATCCCAGAAACTGGATTTTATTTTAGTTTTTGAATCCCTAAACTCAAGGGTAGTCCGTGGCTCATTGAGTAAGGCAAGCAGTGGAACTGTTTTACTTTATGTAGATGAGTGTTACTAACTGGTCTGTTTGAGAGGCTTGCCTCATCAATCACGTACCTCATTCAGAAATAAGCTATGGGTATAACAAATAACGGTACATCTCGTTTGAAACAAATTTATTTGTCACTCTGTTTCCAATAGTTTTAATCAACAGAAATAGATTAAATTATGTTTAGGAAATATCGTAACTATGCAATTACTTCTATAGCTTCAACTAATTGTAGGCTCACGGGCTTGAACAATCTCTTTTTTAGTTGCAAAATATTGATAACTTGAAAATGATTTCAACAATAATTTTTTATTACACAATGCTCATTATCCGCACAAATTTTTAGGATTGAAAGTAAATAATGTTTAATAAAAGTAAGTACTGATGCAGCGCACCAAAAATAAACACTTTATAAATCATATGGAAGCCACAAAACAGCTAAACAAATATGTACATCTCTAAAAATATATAAAACCAAATTTTCCCCATAGATGGTCACAACAAAATATTTTCATGTCACTTTCTGAGCCACAGAGAAGCATTTCAAATTATGCTTACTATCCCTCCATTGGGAACGTATAGACCGTCCCCTCTTTTCTCCATTCTCTTGTATCTGTGAGTATATCCACCAGAGAAGCAAATCTGAAACTACTCAGTAACAATTGAATAATATAAAGTGCAACCAAGTTAGTAGAAAATCATTCAAATGATGAAAATATTATATATATTAGTACAGTAATACCCTACTATACGTCGGAGATGCGTTCCTGAAAAATGCGACTTATAACGAAACAACGTACAGCGAAACAAAGATTTCCAAAAGAAGTACGAGAATAGTAGGCGTTATGTTCTTGGCGTATATTTTGTGACACATTTGTGTCCCAAATAATACATATCAATACAGTACATTAGACAAACTATGTTACCACTATGTGTTTACCACTCATTGCTACTAGGGTTTAATATACATTTAATCATAACAACGAGTAACCAATTGCAATAATAAATTCAGAAATCACCGAAAATAATTATCTATAGTGTGATGGAGCAGAAAAATTGTTTCTATACTTACACATACACTGATACGCACTTTAAGAGTACTTTTCATGCAGATGTTGCAATCCAAAGTATATCCAATATCTCATGTGATACCAACGCAAATGTAAACACACAAAATGTTAGACACAACTGTTCACAAAGCTCTCTTATATATGGCTGTCGCACAGAAAGGTTTTAACACATCGTCATTAAAATTGGGATAGTCCCTTTTATCCCGTGTGACTTGGGGACCACCTAATGCATCGTGATCTCTCAAACACATGGCCAGCAAATGTTTATTCTGAGTATGATTTTACATAACTTGATAAACAAAATTAAATTAATTCACATAAATAATAATAAACATGAAATTAAAAGCCAAATAGAGGGGTTTTATTGCTATAGTTATGATTTATGCACCGCAATTGGAATTTCTGAAATTTTGCTTTTAGCATTTCACAAACGACATGTATGTGAAGCACTACAACTTATAACGAAACATGTTCCTTAATTGATTGGCAACGTTTATGCGAAAAAATGTATAGCGGGGCAATGTATAGCAGGGTTTTACTGTATTTAAAAAAGCTTTTTGCGGTGTTGTTTCACTAGGCAAGCATTGCTTGGATAGCCCGACCGCCCCTGCCTAAACTGCAAATTACTAGACAGAATATAAAACATTTGTTTATTTTTAACTTGAATTTGAAATGTTTATCATATCTGTTGGACAGCCAAAAACCCACCAATCTTCTCTACTAATTAGAATGTTCATTTAATAGATAAAACTTGAGCTTTTATTCTTAATGTATGCAATTTTTGTATATGATATAAAATTTAATATTTTCCCTATTTAGCTCTCAATTAAAGTTTATATCTTCATAAATATAAAAATTTGATGGAAGTACTTTCCAATCTATCCCCAGGGGCAAACTTTCCCAGTATACTATTTTATTAATCTGTAATCGTTACACCTTACATATGCATTCAACAAATGCTGTTCAATTAATTCAAAGATATTATTCAGTATCATAAATTATAATTACAAGACACTTAGCACTTGTTATAACTTATTTAACTGATTCTCTTAACAAAATAATTACTTATAGAAACTTATTCATGACACCAATTTACTGTCATTGATTCAAGAATGTGATTTTATTCACAGTTCACAGTTCATCCGTTACTGACACATGTGTTGGTAAGCCATCCTGGAATCGTATCAAATTGTCTATCAAATTTATGCTTCCTGATATTGTTAATTTTTGCTACTTATTATTTATAACATTAAAACTATGCAGAATTTGTTTTACTGTTCAAAGACCATAAATAACAGCAAGAGTGAAATCAATGTAAATCCATTGTTATTTCCTTAGAACATGTCAATTCCTGATTTCCCATTCTCAGAATAAAGTCAACTTACTCATATACTGTACCATAAAATAAATATAAAAATATAAGCTAAAAATATTACTGTTTATGGGTGTAGTACATATGTATGTAAATGTGAGACAATAAATTATCAGGGAAAATAACAAGAAAGGCAGTAATATTACAAAATCAATTTATATAAGTGTAAGCTCAAATAATCGAAACATTGGTGTATGTATTGCAAACTGATATAAAAAATTGACTGAAAGCTTGCAACATATGCATCACCACTAAAACCTTCTATGTATTTTGAGGGTGAAATTCCCATACTACTAAGTTAGCAAAATTTTCAAAAAATAAACGTTGCTTTATCATGTCAATAGCACCATGAATAACTTTCATTCAGTATTACTACTTCTTAATCTTTCAAAACATCAAATAGAAGAATATAAGAAATGAATTTTGAAATATCCATAAAATGAATATAAATTAACAAAAAGAATTCCAAACTAGCTTTAACTCTTTCTCTGCAGCAGATTACAATATCCTAAAAATTAAGATGGGTTTGCCTGATTTTTCTCATATTGATCTACTGATTCAAAAAATAGCATACATCAAATGCGAATAATTTAGAATAGGTCAACAAAAGGAAATGAAAGAAATTTTATAAATGCAATACAAGTTTGTTTCCTATTAGATTTCTTAAGAAGTTTTGCTGATGTTGATACAATAAATACATATAAAAATATATTACATAACTGGCACTTAAAGATAATATGCACTGATTATTATAAAAAAGAGCCACTTTAAATATCTATCTAGAAGATAAAATTTCTGAATGTTTTCATATCTGATGAATGAAAAATTCCTTCCTTGACAACAAAGATATTAAGAATACAGTAAAATCTCTTACAAATAACCCCTCAAATTAGTCACTTTCCACAGAATCTTAGATGGCTGCTTAAAGAGATTTGATTATACTTAATTTCCATTGAGCTTTAACGGTGATGAAAAAGTTTACAATAATATTCAAAATTATTTTTGAGTCATGCTGAAATTGACAAACCAAATACAAAGCAATTTTTTACAAAGTCACAAATAAAAATATCCTTAAAGATTTTTCTTATGTAAACATTCGAGATATCATTAATTAAAAATAATTGTTACAAAATAACCTCACAAATTATAAGCTAAGTGTTAGAGAATATATTTTATACCTGCGTTAACATCTGGAGCAAATTAAATAGGCGCAAAAGGATTCGTCCATCTTCACTACAAACTCCGTCAAAATAAAATACGAATCAAACATTAAAATCCTTCTCAAATTCTCTCCATTCATCCCTTTCGCCCGGCATCCCGCTATATTTTGCTGCTTTGTCCGCGGTGTTTACACCAGGCTCCTGACAGGTGGCGCCGGTGTTCATTTCGCAGCCCGCCAACGCCGACCATGGCGGTGTTTTCGGGCCCTTTTCGGATCGATAATCGAGCGGCGACGTCGGAGTGGCGGATAGGGGCGTCGTGGGGTGGCGCCTGACTCTGGATAAAGGGGTTAAGGGAGGGAGAGAAGAGCGAGGCCCGAAGAGAGAGAGAGAGGATAAGAGAGAGAGAGAAGGGGTAGAAAAACGATAGAGAGAGGAGGTAAAAGAGCTGGTAGAGGGGACTTCTAACTGGTCGCGGGCGCAGAGCCAGGGAAACCACCGGAGTCTTCGACGCCGGAAGTGCGGGGATCCTGTTTAAAAAACCATCCTACGGGACTAGGAGTGAAAACCTGCAGGATAGAGAGAGGAGACGGACACCGCCGGGGATACACCCCTCCGCTCCAGGAGTCCGGCTTCGACTCTCCCATTACACACACGGCCTCTTCCCCTCCCCATACTCCTCAGAGTATCCCATAGTTCCCCCCATCTTCTCCCCCCTCTCTCTCTCACTTTGTCAGATCCCGACCGTATCCCCCGTCGTCATCACCGCCACAGCTCTAGACAAGGAGAGAGTACAGCGTCGAGACGTAACTCGCCGTTATCCGACGAGGGAAGAGCCTTTAGTGATTTCTCGTCGACGTCGGAGTACTGGTTCCCGGAAGAAGAGCCCGTACTACCTGTCCCTTCGGGTTCGCCTGCCCGCCTTAGAGATTGGTGTTACGTATTATTATCAATTCCATCGCGCGATCGAACGGTAATTCGATTGTTTTTCGACCGTCGGATAGGGAAGGACGGCCATATCATCCCGGCAGAGGGAGAGAGAGAGAACAAACTTTATTTATTTTTTTGGAGAGGGAAGAAGAATCTGGAAACAAAAGAGAGTGCAACCCCCGTGTCGCTGAAGCATCTGCAAGAAGCAGTCGGCGACGGCCCCACGAAAGGAGCGAGATTAAGAGAGGAAGAGGACAGGCGGAGAAGAGAGTGAAGCGGGGAAAACAGCATCGAGAAGCACACAGCAGAGAAGGTGAGTTTTTGCGTGGGAGTTTTCGAGTGGAAAGGAAGTCCTCTCTCCTTGCTATATCCTTGTGCCACGGGTCGATCCCGCCTCGGGGAAGGAAATCGGACGTCCAAAATGGGGGGAGAAAGAGGGGGGCACGCTCCACTCTTCCTTCTCTTTCTCTCCCTGTTCTCCTCTCGTTTTCCTTTTATCTCGAAACCCAGTGTTGAGGGAGGCGACTAAAACTTCCTCCCCCACCTTCGAAAAAACATGTCCGTCAACCTGGCTCACACAGCTGTTTATCGACACACATTTCTGTTACCCTTTAAAAATAGCTTACGACGAAGAAAACGCAGGTGTTTCTTTTGTCACGGTCGTCGGTGCAGTCATCCCCCATAGTGACCTATAATACTCCTCCTGGGTTTCGGTATTATCCGTCATCCGTGTTCATAATCCATTATATAAAAATGTTATAATCTACGTGATGCATCTATCCATGGTTATGTGGGACGAGTTTTTCAGGAGTATTGATTTCTTTTGAGTGTGTTTAACGTGACGAAGTAGGTCTTTCAGTGTGCGAATCTTAGGATTACGGCCGATGCGAAGCAGGGAGATATCTCGGTCAGGTTACCACGTTAACTCCGGCGAAGAAAAGTTATTACACTATTTTTCTGACGGGTAACAAACTACCTTCCTCTTGTGACAAGAGGGACTTATGAAATGGCCATGAAAGTCATTTAGGTATGCATGGTGGACCAAATTGCGATAGCTTATACTTTTTAATAGGCAGTCGATCTGTGTTGTTCCAGATAGAGAAAATCTAACGAAAATTTTGCCTCAAAAGTTCGGTGTGAGGATGATATCTTTAGCGATCTCTTTCCGACATCCTCCTTGTACAGCGCATTCCGCCTAGGGGTAGAATTAAGTTCTGACGGATTGAAAATTGGAAGAGGGAAGAGAAAACCGCGTATTTTTTTTCTCCTGACGTGAAAAAGGGACGTCTTTTTTTCTCACGGTGGTGATTTTTCATTCCGAATTCGGGCTCTCCAGTTTGTCTTTTTTTTCATATCCTCATGACAAAAGAGTGTGCTTGCGATGCAGTAATGGAAAAACATATGGACTGCTTTTTGGAGAATGAAAGGGTGTCGGGGCATACTGAGTGCGGAGTCTGCGCCGTTCGCCCCACGGGGACTGCTGAGCCCTTGCGCTCATCGCCGCAATACTTCGGGCTATGTGGGAAGGCTTTAGCTTTGACGACTGATTTTTTTAGTCAAAGGGTGAATTCCTCTCATAACGTGTATTTAAAAGAACGACGTCAGAGGGAACGCAATGGCTGCTAGATTTAACTCGTAAACGTATTTGATACTGAGCTTGAAATTCTTCGGTATGACTCCATCGTTGACCGATTTTGCAATGGCCGATATTATAGGCCGAATAAATGCCAATTTTCTGATCGCTTTTGCGTCAATATCATTATTCGATTTGTTTTTGCTAGATTTCTTTGTCCTGGAAGGACGTTATGTAATGGTTTCCAAAGTATAGGCTTTACAAATAGATTTGTGGTCACGTGATGTAAAATGTCCGTTTCCTAGATTTTTCATTGAAATAATTTACGATAACGGAAATACATATTATAATAGTGAAGAAGAGCTTAGAGTTATGTAAAGACTCTACGATTTCAGTAAGTCTCCCATTTTTTGTCTTTACATAGCTCTAAGCTCACCAATAATTACTAGATTAATGGAATTTTTAAAAATTGCCTTCGTGTACATTTAACGTCTTCATTATCAACGGTTAAATAGCCTTTTCATTTTTTTACGGTTTAATATTTCATTCCATATTACATTATTTTGTGTCCTATGAAACATGTTTCGCACTTATCTTCCATTCAATTTTTTCTGCAAATTATTGTTATTTTAATACATTGTGTTATCGATAAAGGTGCTCCCAAACAAATCCCGAAAATAATCATAGAATAACTTTATGAAATATCATATTAAAAAATAATTGAAATAATGATGAAATTCGTGGATTTATTTTCATGAAAGACCGTTGGTAGTACAAGAGACTTCTCGAATTAATTTTTAATTTAATATTCATTACATTCGGTTTCTTCCCATCAATTTATGATGTTATCTTTCAGAGATAAGAATAAAGTGTTCACAATAACTACGACTACGTTAAATACGTAATGCGAAATTCAAACCAGTAAGGAGAGATTTATGGATAAAATCTTAAATTTGATGTGAATATTGTTTATGTGTGTATCTTTTTTGAGTCGTGGCTAACATAAAATCCTTCGCAAACCTGATGTTACATAAGACACTTTTTAAACCATGTAATATCATCAGAGGAAACCAAAAGAATTCGAAAATTAATTGCAACGTACTTTGAAATTTCAACGTTACGTCATCTAAGTATACCAACTCTCTGCCATTCGCCTCGTTTTTTATTATTTGGTTCCATTATGTCAAAAGCAATGCATTATTTTACATAAAATATTTTCGAGTAACCTAATTATGAAATCGTTCCTTCAATTTTACTAAATCGAACATTAATGGTATTACTCGGTAAATGTGAACCGAAAGCGCGCACACAACAATTATCCGCAAACCGCAAACGAGTTTTAAAATCCCACCGCGTGAGAGCTTACCAGCGTCGTAGTTTACCTTTTAAGAGAGCAACACAAAATCTCCCTCGATTGATTTCTGCGGGAGAGTGTTTTTCTCGCTCGACACTCTCATCACCCTCCGCAACCCTATCTTTTCAGCGAACGCGTGATCCACCAAAAACAATTCACGGTCGAAAACGTTACAAAAAAATACCCTGCTGTTGCAACCTCGAACATACCGTTTATCTTTACAGCAGATGGACGAATCCTCCGCGATCGAGTGCTCTCCGTTCGTATCCCGTCCGTTTGCGAAATACTCCATTCTTCGCTCTTGCGAACATGGGCACGCACACGAGCCCGCGTGCTTATCAAAGCGCGGAAAGAGGTGTCAGCTGATATTTAAAAAAAAAAACGAGTATGACGCGGTCCTGCAGTAGGGTAAAAAGAGAATTTAAAAAAAAAACCTCATGTACGTGAATGGGATGTTAACAATGGATATCCCACCCCATGATCGCTCCCCCATCTCCCTTTACACTTCAACCCCCGCACCTTCCTCCCTCCCTCTCCATTCCACGACCTGAATGGTCCTGAATGATGGCGAATGAGCGCGTAGTATTCGATGCAATTGTAACGGTCTCCAGTTTCGCCAAGAGGAAGGATGTCTTTTCCGCTCCTGTGCTTATTTTGCCGAGGGTTTTGTCCGCGACGAATTCGAGCAGCCGCATCTCTTCGGCTCGATTGTTTCCAAAGTTTTGAAGTTAGGAGAACGGAAGTGGATTTTCCCGTAAGGGGGAGAGAGAGAGAGAGGAAATAATTTTTTTTAAACTTACGAATGGATATTCTCTCGGATTTTTTTGTTCGCCTCCCTAGTTAGATTTTGATCGAAAGTTCGAATAAAAATCTTATACCAGGACAAATTGTTTTAATTCGAGAAAGAATTAATGGATGAAGTCGAATTTAACAATTTATGTTTCTCCGTTACAAAAAAATATTAGGAAAATCAGATACGTATTTCTATCACGAAGCAGCCGTCGTAAGTAGTAGTTCGCCAACAGAAGATTCTGAAAATTGGTGATAGATAGTACGTAGATTCTATAAAAAGAATCTCTCTTTATACAATCTATCGATGAATCACTGCTGATTATGGTCGCTTTGACGCCTAAATGCGCCTGTTCTTTTCGCCAACTTATTATAGCTACTGGAGAAAGATGGCGTATTATATTTAGGAAAGTTAATGCGAATACGTAATTTCAATTCTTGGTTTATTTCAATCTGAATATTTACACTACGATAATGATGTGTATTGTTTTATATCATTATATTTCGTAAGTATGGATTTAGACAAGTGCGCCAACTTATTTACGTGTCTGTAATTCTTGATAGCTGAATATCACTCGTGAATTTGGCTAAAGTCAGTTTTTTTTTAAACCGCAAAAAAACTTTTTCTTCTTATTTAGGGTTTCATCCGTCAATTCACGCTGTTGCAAAATCTTTTGATGAGACCATGCAAGTTATAATAATTCCAAGAATTCGAAATTTCGTGCTAATGGCGGAATTATAAAATCCGTGCTATTTCGACTAGCAAGATAAACACGCAATGTTCTCAGAGAAATATATTGTTTATTAACGCTGCAGCAATGAGATTTTACGCGATTTTTTTTCCACTAGCGATGACGACCATACCATACAAAAACCTAGACAAACTTGCATAGTATAAAATGATGATGTATAAATTAACCGTAGTTTTAACACCACTTTTGACTATTCCACACAGACTATTCAAGATTTGTTGTTTCTGTCGTCTCCTCCTTCCATTCTCTTAAAATAACTATACACATAATCTTTTCTGCTTGCGAGGACCAAAAGAATTGCCCTTCTGTACCTTAACCTGCGTCTATTCAGAGCCCTTATGACTTTCTCACTCCCTGCTGCGTTGTCAGTCATTGTTTCCCTTCTCAAAAACGCCATTATAATTTCATTCTCCCTCAAACGCCCTCTTTTGCCCCCTTCCTAAAGGGTTTCATTCGCGCGATGCATGGAGGCGGAGTTTCGACGCCGTGCGAGAAGGGATCATAACAATGCCGTCTTCCCCAAATCGCAATATCTTCGCAATCGTTCGCTGGTTTTTCATTCATCGCACGCTCGCTCCTGTAAGAAATCCAATTCGCCTTCGAACTATTTCATATTTTAGCTCGAAACCGAGTACTTTCCATTCTCCTATTCATCCGCACGTTACTTTCCACCATTGAATAAAGACGCAGTGCGTAATTAAAACAAATTCTCGCTACGACAAGATTTAAATAAAACGTTTCCATTTTTGTCTTAACATCTTAGGTTTTTTTTTTTAGAATTTCACCACTATCAGGAGTGTGTGGACTGTCAAGAATTCGTGAAGAATTTTAAGAAGCCAAGAGTTGATTGTAATTATTATATTCTGCAAAAAGTTAAGAAAATCAAACAGCGAATATTACTATAGAATAATTTATCGAAGATATTTTTTTAACGTATATGTCTTGCTCATTTTCATAATTTCGGAGATAAGAATATTGATTCTTATTCATATGTCCGTTGAGTCTCCTTGTGTATATACTTTGCTTGTAAAAGTACATACAAAGAACTGCTAAACCTGCATTCAAACGAATGAATATGTTATTTCAGGATTTCTTCCATCTCGTGGAACCATTTCATCGAATTGAAATCGATAAACTTTACTTTTAAACCTGTAGATGTTTCAGTATTTCCAAATGCCTTTTTATCGCACTTACGCCACGCGGTACTGCGAAATTTCGACTTGAAAGCATCGAACGGAGCGACATGTAACCACGCTTTTCCATCACGCTAAAAGACATCCTTGGTTTCAACACACACGCACACAAACGCAACTGGAAGCAGATTTTCCCATTTTCGACAGGCATTTCAAAAGTCAAACGCACCAACTTCTCCCTATTCCTCTGTTTATTTTCTCTCTCTCTCTCCGTCACTCCATATCCATCAGCGTAAACCATCAAAGCACTCCCCTTCTCGTCTTCGCGGTATCCGCAAATGCTCCCAACTGCGTACGGTCGTCACTTTCTCTCTCTCTCCATTTCCCTTGATCTCACACCTGTAAACAGCTCGAATATTTTCCGATTCCGAACAATAAAACGGTTTTAGCATCCCCCGTCTTGAAGTCATTCATTCTGTTTTCGGTCTTCTTTACAACTTCTCTCTCTCTCTCCTTTTTTATCCCTTTTGAGTGTCGTCGTTAAGTCTTCGGTTCCACGCCCCGTCTCCAAAGTCTCCAATTATTGTTTCCAGTGTCCTTTTGGAGCCCTTCGAACCGAAAGATAGAACCGTTTCCGTTTATCAAACCGGCGAAAGTCGATGCGGATGTCTACCGTGTATCTCCCTGGAGTGGAGACGTCTCTTCCCCCCCCCCCCTCCCCCCCTCCTCCTCCCCCCCCTCTCTCTCTATCTCTCACTCCTTCAACTCTGAAGTCGCCGCACCTGGTACTGACCCCGACAAAAGGATTCCCGCCGTTCAATTTTTACCCTGCTTCAAAGGAAATGTCAGTGACGTTTCAACTAATCTGACGTCATCCTCAAATCAATCTATGGCACTCACCAACGCCTCAAGAGATGGGAAGACTTTTGATGTTCTTGATAAAAAAAATACCATCGCAAAGATTAGACCAGGGGTGGACAAACTTTTCTGCATGGTGGGCCGCACTGGTGGCAGTGAATCGTCAATTGGAAAATGCCGATGCTTCTGCGGACTAGATTAAAGTTAAATCGACAGTTATCTAGAGATTGTGAGACACCATATGAGTAAAAATCAAGTTAAAATTGGATTTTTAGGATTAAAATTTCAATGTTGAAAATCATGTTGGAATTCAATCTTAGAAATATGTACTTAAGAGAAAATATCAAAAACAACATAGAAAATCTCTTATTTGTCTTAAGAAATATTTACTAATGGGTTCCAATTTAGCGCTAGATATTTTAACAGATTTTTCTAGATAAAATTATTATTTGGAAGGTAAATAAAAAATAATAAACTTTTCAAAATTATGTGGCACTGACGGAAAGCCGCATAAAATTGCTTAGTAGGCCGGAGGTTATGCATCACCGAATTATATCATTGCTTTCCCACCAGTGTTAAGCTCTTGAGAATTGGGTTCTGGTCATCAATATTCCTTATGGTAGGATTTATATTTACAGTTATTTTCGCATCCCGAGCGAAAAAAATCTTGTTTAAAGTAATGTTGGCGTCTTGTGTCTATTCTTTCACCTAATAATCAATGTCTGCTTAATCCTCACATCGGAGGATTCTTGAAAAGAATCGCATTTTAAGAAAGCGTAGCAAGAAAATTTCGCCCAAAACTTCCGTCCCATCCTAGTTACAGACTCAAGTTCCTCTTCCACATCACTGACGTCTGAATCTACAGGTGCCCATTCAGTTACACAAGGACGTCCCAACGGATCCTATTACTCCGGTGGATCCGGATGAGATGCTTAAAGAACGACTGGAGGTTCCATTTTGTGGTCGTTATTTCGTTCCCTATCTCGAGTGAGAAAGAGACAGAAAATATGTAAGAGGGGATGCAGTCAATCCACGAACAATCAGAGAGAGAGAGAGCTTTATTTAAATTTGATAGCCAATCTTTATCGTTTTATACGTATTCTATAGTTTTTTCAGGTTTCTGGCTTATCAAAGTCAAGCTTTTACAAGTAGATATTAATTCATACCAGAGTCCCTGAAAGAAACTTCTCGATTCTCTCAGTTACGGAGAGTAATGCTAAGTAATCTGCTCGATAAATATTACATTTCAAGATTTTAAAATAAATTTCACGTCTCTCAATTAATTAAGCTGAGATCTGTCACAAAACTCACCAAATATCTAGTGACACTTCCCAGAGCTGTTACATATGTCGATCATAAAAATTTTCAATGCAAAATCAGAAATTTTTGTTTCCCGATGGTGGCAAAACCAAAAAGTACTTAGTTTACCTGAATACTTAATAGCCGTGGCCCTTGAGGTATATACTTTTTCAAACAGTCCATATTTGTCAGCTCACGACGTACTTACAAAACATCGAACCACCTTCAAGAAGGACCCACAAAAAAAAACTAAGGATTTTGTTGTATAGGATTGCTTACTTTAAAAATTTCTCCGGAACATTTTGTCCGCAAAGAGATCGGAGCGAGGTTTTGCGTAATCTCCTCTCTCTCTCACTCTCTCTCTCTCTCTCACTCTCTCTCTCACTCTGTCTCTCACTCTCTCTCTCACTCTGTCTCTCACTCTCTCTCTCACTCTGTCTCTCATTCGGGGAAGGAGAACAGATCTCCTTTTAGCGGATCACAATTAACGAAAACTCATTATTTTCGGATTTGTGACTTTTTGAAACCTTCCCGTTAAATGCGTCAAAAGAGGGCGTGGAAAAAACGCATTAACCACTCCAACCCGTCGCTTATGTCGCAAAATAGCCTTTAAAAAAAAGAAGAACCTCACCCTTCCCATTAGTTAATTTTTTTTTATATAATAGCACCGCGCTGTGAATTGAGATACTAGCTCTTTTGTGTCGGAATCTCCGGAAAGGGGAGGAAAATAAAAGAGAGGAAGGATGTATTCCATTTTTTTTTCAATCTCGTAAAGAATTATAAATGAAATTCTCTTTCCTTGGTTGGATGATGAACAAAAACAAGCAGGAAATCTCCATTGATTTTGAGGGAGTTTTACGTGTAAAAAAAGGTATAAAAATCCAGTTAAAAGGAAATAAAGAAAGGTATTTCCTTTTATCCGAGGAGCTAAGGATGTGGCAAAAGGACGTCGGGAACAGTTGCTCTTCTTAATTTTCTCGGATAAGGAGGTTATTCGGGAAGAGAAAGGTAAAAAAGGAGAAAAGAGAGGAAGTTAAGAAAATCAAAGGGAAGTGAGCAAAGAGAGAGTGTGTTAGGAAAGTGAACGAATAAAATATTTTCGAGCAGAATAGCTGGGAAAAGAGACCGTGCGTCATGAATCGCGAGTCATGATCGGATAAGAATAAAAACGACGGTTAGAGGGTTAGAAATGAAGAGAGAAAGAGAAGATGAAAACAGAGATAGAGAGCAACTGATTGTTTTTAGAGATATTGCACATTTCATTCACTCGACGTATTCATCAAACAAATAGGTGGGAGGAAAAGTATAAAGCGCGATATTTTCACGAATGCTCAATAGCACTTAACCCTTAGTAACTGGGCGCGGCAAAAAACATCACGCAACTGGTCGCGTGACGTACAGAGTGCGCCGCTGCATTGTGTGGAAAATTCGAACGTAAATACAGTAAAACTCGTTTATAACGATCACGCCTAAAACGAAATCTCGGCTATAACGAAGAAATGTGTCGGTCCCTTGGACTTCTCCATAAGGGCATTGGTTGAATTTCTCGGATGTAACGAACACACATTTGACGAATTCTCGGCTGTAACGAACAAATGTTTGGTCCCGTGGCAAAAAATGCACCATATATAACGAATTTTGGCGAGCAGAGCGATAAGTAATGAATAGTTTTCGCCCGTTTACCGCGCACTTGTTGGTAGAGAGGTCCGGAAACCATGCCGACCACCTCCCCTTCCATACGAATTTCCACACTCCCTTTGTTTTGAAATCGATATTAAAAATGTGAAATGTTTATGTAAATTAATGACCATAATAATAATATTAATTGGCAATTTAAAAAATTGTATGTAATAGCAATCGAACATTTTACATGCCGCGAAGTTGATAAGCATCTCTTTGCATATGTAAGTACGGCATTGAAGTCTACTCACTGCAAATACAGTAAAAGTTGTGTTGTCCGGCTATCTTGGGGATTGTGGATAGCCTATTAGGAGAAATAGCCGTATAGGGGAGCGTTTTTCGATTTCTACATCGCAAATTTAGCAATAACCAAACAAAATTGGGCTTAGGTTCACTATCGTACTCCCCAAACACAACTATGCATACGGTTTGTATTTTCAGTTTTAATTCTTCCAAACGTGGGTAGATCTAGATACAATTTACCCATTCTTATCTCATACGTTTCTACGCTTACCTGCAAAACAAAAGACTATTGAAAAGTTTAGGGCGTCCGGGAAGTTTGGGGAGTACGACAATGCGCCTGTTCCCAAAATTGAATTTATTGGATTATATCTTTCTTATTTATCTTTATTTACACTAATAGAAATGGACGAAATTATTTAATTCTTCTGAACGTTTCTGTGAAAACCAACCATATAATATTTTATCCAGTTCCTCAATTTTTGGATTATGAAGCGTATGATGTTGATTAATTGATTTACTAGTCTCAGAAGATGACATAAATTTCATTAATTTAGCCTGATGAGCCTTGATATCGTAGAGCATGGATGTTGAATTCTTTTGCTATGACTGCCTACTTTCTCTTTTTCCATTCGTTTGATCAGCTCCAGCTTTTGTGTTAGCGTTAAAACAACTTTTTCTCTTCTGTCACTCGCTTTTAGGTAATTATTTTGATGCCATATTCAATGGATGGGTAATTTTTAAACAATAAAAAGCGATAAAACTGGAAATTGTAGAAGTACACCAAAACATCTAGGCAATGCAAATGGCTTACGTAAACAAAAACGTCATGCTTACTCGGCAGCCTCAGAAGTATACGGAGTAAATACGTGATATATACATCTTCTATTTTAAGAAATTTTAAAGTGGAAGTTGTGGTATTACACAAATACAATTCACACAATAATTCATAAAAAAGAAAAAGAAATACAAAATGAATTTTATTTGTGTAATTGCAGGCGTCTAAGGGTGGCCGGTTCTAAATAGCCGGATAGCACAGCTTTTACTGTATACGTCTACGTGTTCTATGGGATGTATAGGCCAAAAACCATGTTTCTCGTATATAACGAAGTCACGCTTATAACGAAGCAGTGAGTCGGTCCCCTCAAATACGTATTAAACGAGTTTTACTGTAGTAATAATAACGATAGATTCATTATAAATTTTGTTTGTTAGCCTTTTAATGCATGTTATGATTTATAATTCTCATTGTTGAAGTTATTGTTAGGATTTTCTACATTATATACAAATTAATTTTCAAGATATATTAAGTACCATATGACATTATATCATTAAAATTTTTTATAATAATAGATTTACATAAGCGTCATTTTAAGCACAAAGATGTAAAAATAGAAGAAATAATGCTAAAAAAATTACGTGTAGAAATATTTAAACTTTTACAGGCAAATCTCGATGCGTGTTTAACACAGCGGAAGCGACGCACATAGCTTTGCGTCTGTTTTACTCCTCAAGAACAAAAGCTAAATGGTTGATAACAACTTGTTCGATTAGTCAGGCAATAAAGATAGGATAGATAAGAGAACAACGTATATGAAGCATTCTTTACAAATTGACAGCATTTTAAAAATATTTGGCGCACTTCGTTTTCTGAATGAAAAGGATGTTTATATTTCATTCGCGTCCGAATTTTCATAACGAAACGAAATCCTTTATACAAATCCACCTAAAAAGTCATTCGGGGGAACATTTCTTATGTGAACTGGCGCGGCGAAATTGTTTCTTTTTAATTTAGTATAACCAATAGAGAAAAATTTTCCTTTCAGAAATCGATCAACTGGGGCGGTAATGATGAACTTGTTTCAGGAACAGAAGACGAGAGACATTCTTGTCTCATTTTAATTTCTCAAGGGGCGAGGACATATTTAATGGACGACGTTACCGATTAAATTATCGATTCCCAATTCGTCGTCTTCAACATCTTTTGACCTCCTTCGACGATCGCCTACGTCGAATGACTTACCTGCCCAAAGAACTGATCTGAATGCGCCTAGGTGCTCTGGCGTGACGCATTAACCGAACGCGAATATCCCTTTCCCGTTAACATCTAAATCCGGTTCGACGTACACGTGTACGGATCCTGACTTCTCTTTTACTCGAACCTAAATGTCTCAGCTTGTACATATTATTCGACATTAAAATAAACCTAAGTGCCACTGATGTTTGAAATACTACATTAAAATGGCCGCTTTGAAGGACGAACGGTGTTTTAAAAGAAAATTGCCGGTTAATAGTATAACAGTGCACATACACCCATCCGAGAACGTAAAGATGGTCGGAATTTATCTCGAATGCACCACTTTCCGGTTGATTTGCGGATTAATTCTCGCCCAGACCGGCGCACCCCCCTCGCGATGGTTTAAAACGATATCTTCCAGATCGTCTAATTACACACTCCGACGATCGATCGATCGTATGTGACATTCTTATCGAGAGGTTATTTTTTTAAATCAATTTTCTTCGCCATCTTACGCGAGCAGATATGCGGTGGAGGTGACGTTAGGGGAAAATGGAGAGAGAGAGAGGGAGAGAGAGACAGGGAGAGAGAGAGGAGGAAGAAGATATGGAGACGAACGGAGGGAAGTTGGCGAGTTGTATGCCTTGAAAATGGATACTCCTCCTCCTCCTCCTCTCCCTTCAAACACCTCTCTCTCTATCTCCCTCTCTCGCCTTCCATCCAACCACCCGGACGGCAGCAGATCAATGGATGTTGATGGGATTCCGATAAGAAACAATGGAGGCCATCCGGGGGGGATGATGGGGGGGGTCTCTCTCTCTCTCTCTACATCTCTCTCCCCCCCCCCTCCTTCCCCTCAATAAGGGTCGCTCCAATAGACTGTGTTGATGCAGATTCATTGACCGGGAGCGCCTTCGGGAACGTTCCTTTCTATTTCCCTCGAGCGATTGATTTTTTTATGGCGTCGAAAGGAGGTGGTCAAATATGTGCCGATACATATCCATTCGTTTCTTTAAATGTTATATAGGTCGCCAATTATTCAGGCGCCGATTATCAGGATGTCCAATTATCCGGATGACATTTTTAAATGGACGTTTCTTAATTTCAGCGATCATTTTTTTTTTCTCGTCATAAGGTTATATGGATGCTGGCTGGGACAAAGTCGACCGTCTAACTCCTCTCGTTCAAGTAATACCGTTTACTTAAACGGCAACGAAAATTCTACCCGATGCATCAGGAAAAGTTGTTTAAGCGACTTTTAGAAAAATGTTGTCTCATCTAACTTTCGTCACTCAGAACAATTTTGTCTCTTTTGGCGGCAGAGAGGAGACGGAGCATTAGCTTTGAAAAAAATCGCCCCTGTAAACCTCGCATTATATTTTTCACAGGTAAGTCTGTATTTAGTAAGGTTCACCTTTGTGTTACCTCGAAAATTAAAATCGCGCGTATATTTCTGTGTATATTGTGAAAATCTTTATCAAACGCAAAAGAGTGATTATATCGCTGGATGATGGAGTGAACACTGAATCTCGTAAAATTTTAGTAGAAAAATATGATGTTGGAACTTATATAATACAGACATGAAACATTCGTGATTCAATTCTTAATTTTGTTTCCGCAATGCAATGGAAAAAGCAATGAAATGGCCGGAAATTTTGAAAGTGTCAGTGTAGATATTGTTTTTACAATTATTTTCATTCTGTCATTCCATTTTAGGTCCTGTTTCATTTTGGAAGTGGAACATTTTTATCGGAAAACTTTCGGACAATTCAGAACTTAAGGCAAGTTCTGGATGGCTGAGGAATAAATTACGTCACAATATATGTGAATTGGAGTTTCGTGGCGAAAAGCTTTTAGCTGACGTTGATGATTTAGTAAAAAGCCTAGAAATGTTAATTTACCAAGTATGATATTAACTTCATCTGAAACACAGGTGAAATCGGCATTAACTGGAAAACTCTCCCAAATTAATCACTTGCATTGGGAAGAAAGACAATTACGCCACATAACAAAATGCCTAAAGAGAGTGACGATTTTGGTATTTGCAAATGTCAATGGAAATGGCAAGGTAAATGTTCTACACATCCAGAGAAAAACTCGGGCATTCAGAAATGTAAACAACTTTACCTGCTCTTTGCAACAGAAAGAGCCTGGATGAGCACTCTAGTGCAGTGGTTCTCAACCTTTTGCCCCTTGCGTCCCACCTATCACCTTTTCAAGAATCCCTGGTCCCACCATGATATAAAGAAAAACTTCACTTTTTCTAATAAATGTATTTCTACGTTTATAAGCATATAAGTAGTACATTAATAATTGATAGACACAAAGGAGAAGGTCGAATTAAAAAAGATATACTTGGTAATTCCACAAGAATTTATTTATTTATTTTTAAAAATTAATTTTTGTTAAATTGCCAAGTAAATCTTTTTTATTTCGACAATATGAAGAATTTCCATCAAGTTACGCCTGAGGCTGTTAACTATATAAAGAAGAAAGTGACAGAAAGTCTAACCGATTGGGGTGCCAAAATGTTTTCAGCCGGCTCTGGTCCCACCTAGACGGCTTTCAAGTCCCACTATTGGGACGCGTCCCACCGGTTGAGAAACACTGCTCTAGTGTTTCTGGAATGACGCGACGAAATCTTCATTCTTGAGGTTAAATTAAATACCAAAAGAAAGCTGTAAAAGTGGCAAAAGTATTGCTTCTTCTAGACCAGGGGTCGGAAACCGAGTTAAGAGGAAGAGCCACTTCTTTCAAAGCCAGCATCTCATCGCAAGAAGAAGCGCAGTTAACTTGAACAAGACGGTGTTAATCAGAAAATGAGAGTCTATGTTCATCGGAACAAAATTAGAAAATTGTCACATAGCCATTTTCCTCCTATTTTTGGCATGTCGGTTAGTGCTTCCATATTCTCGTCTCAGTCTTCATTTTATACGGAGGGTACAAGATATACTCTGATCACGCCTATCTAACAAAGCAAAATATGATCACATCTCTTCTTACAAGTAAGCGTCCACTTTCGGGCATGTTTCTCGAGGGAAAATGCCGGAAGAAACATTTGGTTTGGAGAGCCGCAGTAATGTCCTGAAAGAGTCACAAGAAGTTCAGGAAGCTCAAGTTGCCGAATCCTGTTGTTGACAATTCAACGTGTCAACCCTCTGCAGAACTTTCGGAACGTGATGACTGCGTGTATAATATTATATTTCTCCCGCCAATCTACATAAGAAACAGCTCTTTCGAAGGTTTATTTTCGAAAATTGATTTATCTTTATTTTAGAGAATGCTGGTGGCTGATTCTCGTAGTTCTTTTATAAAAAATAATAATCTTCAGAACATATGAAATGTTTTTTTAATTATATCTGAAGAGGAGGCTAAAGACGAAGAAGAAATTTTCAAGGACATAAAAGCATCCATGGACGCTCGGTTTGTGATTTAGAATATGTCAGAGAGTGACTAAATTGCGACGTTGATGACTCTGGCTACCAACTCTAAACCGAGCAGAATTTTAAAATAAATGTCCATGTATCTCCTTTAGTGTATATACAATATTTTTTAATATTGTCCAATTTGTGCCTCGCATCAACACTACCTGGAGATGAAAAAACAACTTTTTGAAGCTACGGAACCGTTTTATTCAAATATTTTTTCTCACGGAACCATAACTAAGACGTGGTAAGCCTAATCGCAATAAAATTAACTTTAAATCATTATAATGTTTATTTACATAGCTTATGTACCTTAGAGTATACAGTTTACAAGTGAGGCTCATGTTTGCTGCTGCAAATAAGAGAAGGAAGGGTCTCTTCCTCTGTCTATCGCGGAACCCCTTTTAGCTTCTGCGGAACGTTTGGGTTCCGCGGAACACAGTTTGAGAAACCCTTCTCTAGAGGAAATTGAAATCTCCACTTTTCTACTATGCGAAACCTTCGCGTTACCCTAAATATACCAACATTTCTTTTTCTTCCACTCCCTTCAGCTTCTTCATGTTATTTTATTCATTTTGGACCACATAGAATTCTTCTTACCTCCTTTCTTTTTTATTCGATTAATATTCTTACTTTGATATCCTCCATCAAAATTCATTTGCTTCAAAATATATATCAGTAAAGTCTTTCCTCATCTTGCTTCCACTTTTATCACAGAAATATCTTTTACTCTTGATTCCTACTTGAAATAGCTATTACGTGCCACGATCATCTTTATTTCGTAATATTCGAGGGTCTAGATATGTACTACGCACGGCTTGGCTCTGATTGAATTGAATTACTCATCAGTTTATACGCATTTTTAGTCGCAGAGTATCTCATATAGCATCACGACATTCGTCTCCTCTTCAGTACACTTTCGAGAAGAATGTAGGTTGTCTAAACGAGGCAGAATAACGCAACAGGATAGACAACATTGGAAGAAAAAAATTAAACAGTTAACCAAGTAAAAATTGTTGGAAAAATCGTTTAGTTCCCGACGATTTTTTCCGGCAATCACACCCGGCCAGCTCGAAGAATCGAACCGTTATCTCACGCTGCGCAACATACGCGTGGTAATAGGGAGCGGTTTCATCCCCTCGTCCTGCTAAAGAATCCTCCGGAAATCTAGCGGACTGAATGGAAGGAAATTTGCGTGATTCCGCCCGTCAAACGGTCTGGAAGAGGAATCGATATACGAATCCGCCTTCTCCTCGTTTGTGTTTGTAACTTCCATTTCAGACGTTTCTTTCCTATTCTCTCGCTCCCTTTCTCCCATTATTGTCTCTCTGAAATAAGCTCTTCGCGATTCTGCTTGGGATTTTTTTCTGAAACTCGCTCTTTTGTTAACATTTATACATCTTTCTACGTAGGAGGTTTTTATTTCGTTACGAGATTTTTGTATACAGACACAGGGGGAACAGAGTTGTCGACCGTGTCAAATAAAAGGGAAATTCAATCTAACCTTTCTCTGGTTGAAAGCCTGCTACGCAAAGATTTTTACTCGCTCAAGTCACGTACATCCATACCTCGCTTTGCACGGTTTTGCTTTACAAGTTCTCGGTTTAGTATAGTTTTCAGTGAAATACTTCGAATCATTAATTTTACTTTAGCACGATTCCGGAACGGTCGTCCAGCCATTAAAAATTTATTTCTCAGTTCGACTCAGTACATCTACATCTACATGATACCCTGCAAATCACCAGATTGGTGGTTAGCAGGGGGTGCAGTGCACCAAAGCCTACCTAATAACGTCCCTCGTGGGAATCACTCTCCTATTATGATCCCGTATGGTCCTTGGGAAAAACGAGCCCCGATATCGCTCGGTCCTACAGTCGATCTCTCGTATTTTATCCTCGTGATCGTGCCTGCCCATGCACGTAGGTGCCTTTAATATTCCCGAGACCTCCTCTGAGAGAACTTCCGACCTAAATTTCACCAGAAGCCTTAACCTAGCGCTAATTCTGCGGTCCTCTGGCGATATCCAATTCAACTCCTTCAAGAGTGATGTGACGCTTAATTTTTGCTCATATTTTTGCTTTAGGAATCTGGCTGCTCTGCAGTGGATTCTTTCTAACTCAAGTATCTGTCCCTTTTCGTACGGATCCCATATGCTGGAAGTGTATCCGACCTGAGATCTGAGATAGTAGGTAGCTTATAATAATGAATAAAGGAAGCGATTCTGAATACAATCGTTATACAATGTTAACTCAAGACGGTGCGCAGATGTGAACATATTGATTCTCATGCGTAAATCTATTCCACATAGCACGGTTTCACTTTACACGGTCTTCTCCAGAAACTTTTCTACGGTGCAAAACGAGGAATAGCTGTATTCGGCACGACGTTTTTTGTTCAAGACTTTCATTTGACAGCGTTATAACGTCTGTTTTGACAGATAATGAATAAAAGAATAAAATTTTATTTTTATCTATAGAATTGAGGTATAAAGCAAATAATTTCTTCGTGGTATTAAATTTAGCAATATGCACTAGAAAAAATTACAGTTATTTAATTTTTATCTTTTCCTTTAACGCTTATAATTATCTTAGGGGTGTGCAAAAATTCATTTGTATTGCCAAACAGAAATCTCATATTCTATGTTCAAACGGGGAATAGATTAAAATTATTTTCAAGTACTGATATTTTCCGTTCTACTTACATCAACGCGCAATCATTGGAATTATATTCCTAGACTGAAATTCTTACCATATAGGACATGATTTATTCTCAATTTCTCTTTGTTATCACATTTCAATTTTCACAAAATGCGTATATTTCCTATTCGACGAGTTTTTCACGAATGAGTTAAATTTTACAGCTGTATAAATAATCACGTAAAGATGATTTACTTATTTATTCATGTCGTCTTCGAATAGCGAAATTGTCCGTATAAATACGTTGATCCTTGATAGTTGACGTATCGTTTTTTGTCTTCTCCATTCGTAAATACTCCGCGACAGCTTAGTTAAAGTAAGGACGATAAATACCGGCAAGAAGGATTCGCGGGGGAATAAAATAGAAAAGGTCAAAAAATTTTCAATCGAACGACGCCGCGCAGTCCCGCTGCTGCAAACTGATGCGTCGAAAGAAAAAAGCAATTACGCCCGAACTTGCAACACTTAAGTAGGAACGTTTACCAAAGTTTCATCCGAAGGGACTTGTGCAAGTGCACTCCGTCGCAGCGGAAACCATAAATTTCCTGTCGAACGCAATGGCCTCAAAGGTCTCTTTCTTTCTCTCTCTCTCTGTAATTGTCGAATATCCCTCCTACTCCTCCACCATACGTATGTGTATAACACAACCAATGCGGATTTTTCTCTACAAATTTCCCGCAGCGGTCTTCTGTGACCCGGTTGAAAACATTTCCCTCCTCCCCACACCACTTCTCTCTCTCTCTATCTCTCCACCATCTTCATGAATATGCTAATTCCGATGATCGAAAAGGTTGAAGCACTTTATGAACCGTCCCAACGAGAGAGGGTCGCTCGCCGCGGATGGAAGAAAGAGAAAATGGCGATAAAACAAGAGAGTGACGTCATGCAGTCGCTCAGCTCTCTCTCTCACTCGCCACCGGCGAAAAGCGGCCATTTCGGTACACGCGAGACAAACTCGTAATTCGTACTCTTGGTTTTAAGGAAAGAAATAAACGAATCAAATTAAATTCCCTCTCATTTCTCGCTTGACCCGAGGCATTAACGTTGACTGAAGCTGGGATGGATTGAGGTAATAAATTTCACGCCGCTTTCGGACGTATTTTGTATGCATTGCTGGGCGTGTTAAAATAACGATTACTTTCCTTTACATTTGCCGTTAGCGATATCCTTTCACTCTGCTGGTAAGGAATAATAAGAATGCATGATGATCTCTCTTCAACTATTCTCAATGCCGAGCACCCGTAGGTTATTCATGTTTGTGGTAGAAATATTTTTCATGCATTTCGAAGCTGTTTCGTCATTTTGTTCTTAAAAATATCATCAGTAACTCCCCTTCGCATTTCATTACAACGGAATTAATTTCTTATCTAGTTTACTCTTATCCATCATACCTTTCTGTTTTTTTCTGCACGTAAATAATTATTAAGTGGAGTAAACAATTTGCGTAACAAGGGTTTCATAGTGGTCATTATGGTTGTAGTTTGATGACCGTGGTCATGCTTCACTGGTCCTGCTACTCTAAATGTAGATGAGACAATCAATATAATAGTTTGACTGATGTCATAATATAACATATTTTTATATACTTGTATAAGGGAGACTACTTCTATTTAAGCCAGATTCATTTCCAATAGATTCCGCCCTCGTTTAACGACTTCCTTATTTACTCTTTTTTTCCTATTACCTAAAATTTCTTTGAAAGAAACTTGCAATATAAATCCTACCTCTAAATAAATTTATTCTGCTAAAAATTCCACGATTTTCGCGCTTAACGCATTTAAAAATATAAACGTTATTTTCTTCTTTTCGGTAAAATATGTGCAAATGTCTTGAAGCCGTTAATCCATTCAACACCTTCTAACATTGTACGAATATTCCGATGGCGACTGCGAAAAAATTTTCTGCGTCGTAGAATTTCGCCAGCCAGTGGATCATCTCGAGGAAATCTGGGTCGCGTGAAAATAATGGCAAAGTTCCCGGGGTTATAAAAAAAGTCGCGGGAGAAGAAGGGCGCCACGTAAGTGGCAGCGAATGCTTTTTGCTTTAGACGTCATGGATGCCAAATAAGGGATTTAAGAGGGAGCTATACTCCCGAGATGGATTAATTTTATCGTTTGGAACGGGAAAATAACAATACTGAACATTTCCAGAATCATAATCGTAATGTAGTATACATCATAGTTTCATTTTGCAGAGGCTGTGAAAGATTAAAAAAGCACTTTACTGATTTTTATCTCGGTGCATAGATACATCAGGTTAGTTAATATTACGTTTGGATTTGGTTAATTTATATTAAAATAACCTCGAAAAATGTCAAATACATGCAGTAAAACTTCTAATCTATCGGATACTTCGGGACCAAGCCTATTTTGGTTATAGGGCATTCCGGTTGATCGGTATGCCTACTTACACGTACTATAGTGCATACATGCAAAAATAAGTAAATATAAAGATCTTAATGAAACATTTAAATAAAAGTAAATAAAGTAAGTAATTTAAGTAATACTGTACTATGTATCAACATGTTTAACAGGTACAGCGCAAGTAAATCTGGTACATATGTACGTAATGAAGTATATATAGAAAACCTTCTATTTAAAAGTTTCAAGAATTCTAATTAATCGAAATTCCGGTATTCTAGGTACGCTTAATCGGTGATGTATTGTATTTGCAAATGTATCAATTATAGTGAATTTCTCAATTTTCTCAGACAAACTGACAAATTTGAAAGATTATTTTTCAAATGACTCATGAACATTTATACTCAGCATATAACTTTAATTTTTAAATTCGAGATGATGTTAACACTAACATTTGCCCGATAAAATGTTTTATCTGATATTTGTTTGATTTTTAATTTAAACTTATACCTTGTTTCACAATAGCTGCAACTAATATTTATGTGACATTCAAAATAAAAAGAAGAAATTATTCTTTTTACACCGAACATAAACAAATGTCTCATCACTTCTCCCCTTCGCTCACGAAGGGATAATTCATCATGTTCGCTCTTATTTCGTCTTAAATATGAAAAAAATATCTTTACTGAATAAATTCAAAGATCCTCAGTTAAGATCTCGTTTTATTTTCTATTAAAATAAATCTTTAAATAATGGAAATAGAATAGAATAAATTCTGGTAGTATTATTTTTTATCCTTCCGTTCTACTGTTCAGGTTTTCGCACAATCCTCGGTAAATTTCCCTACTTACATTCAGTATAAATGTGACTTTCTTGCGGAGATAGACAATGCCGTGGCCAAAAACTATGAAGAAAGAATTCCTACATCTAAAAATCCAATATAAGCATTTCTCAGAACGAAGCAGTGGAAGACGCCAACGGTTACTGCGAAAAGTCGCTCTCGAGGAGAAATTCCTACGGTTAAACGAAGAGTAGATGGCAGAAAAGCATATATTGGTATCTCAGCTTCCCCTCCCACTTTATTTTCCCTCGCTCTCCCACGCTTAAGCCCCTGTACCCTCTCTTAGGCCACAGGGTCGCGTAATAATAAGCCCCAGAAAACGACAGGTGCCCCATCGACCGTCGGCTATACCCTCTTATCCTGAAGCAATTACCTAGCGGGATAGTGCAGGGGGTTAATATCATTTATAATCATCGCAACCACCAAGGGGGGAGCCCTTTGAGCGTGGTTCATCCGACAGTGAGGATCTCCTCCACGTAAGGCGAGCGTATAGAGACAGCAACGTTTCCTCATATAATATGAAATTGACATGGTCAATTGTTCATTCTCTTAGCACAGTACGTAATTTAAATTTCGCGTCACACTTTTTCCCACATCTCAGACGATTTCTTCGGTTTGATAAGGCTATTCCAGCTGTTACATCTTTTTTTAGATAACCCTGGAGTCTATGGCAATTTACGGCTAAAATTGGAAAGGCGAAATGTAAAGATTAATTTTTAAAATAAGAGAGCGGAATAAGGTACGGTACGGTACACGTGAAATGGAACGAAAGAGCAAATGAAACGGAAGTAATTATAATCAAGAGAGAAGATCCGGTGGATAGAGAGAGGAAAGATCGATCGAACGCTTGCCAAAAATCTACGGACTCCCACACTTGAAAGGTATAGCGGATATTGGGTCGAAACATCAATATCACGTGCACAAGGACCTCATTCCCCTCACAGGAGGAAGGGCCGAGGCGGATAAGGTTCGCAGGGCACGTTTTATCTCTCTCGACGTACTACCAATAACTTTTTGCCATCGTTCAATCCAGCTAAACTCACTTTAAATCAGCCTCCACCAATGGTCAACGACCTTGGTTTCTACTTTTTACGTTCGCGGAGGAATGTTAAGTCGGTGTACAAAAAAATAGAGCGATCCCTTTATCACCCATCACGAGGGTCAAGAAGTCGTAGCTTTCGCGTTATTCGCGTTCTTGGGGAGGAGGGGGGAGGGGGGAGGGAGGAGAATGAGTGGGTTATAGGGGTAGAAGAATGGATGTCGAGAGCATTTTGTACCTCCATCGAGGGAGTTAAAATGACCACCTTGCGTTTATGGTGCGAGGGCAGCACCTTCGCCGGCTAAAATTTTACACCCTAGGAGGCAAAACGGTCTCGCTGAATCCGTTTAAGGACGGCGTTATTGCGAAGGGGTACCCGCAGGACCAGTTGTAAATTATCCGCAGCGGCGTACCGCTCCGATGTAATTTTCGGGATTTTAAAATTTCGAATTTTAAATGTCGCGTAATCTTTCTCTCTCTCTCTCTCTCAAACTCCTCCGCATTACGTTTTTAAGGTAATTTCTCATCGTTCAGAATCCCTAATCAAAAGGGGAATTTTTGAAAGCGTTTCTCGTTCAAAGACGCGGTCTTGTTACTTACGATTGAACAAGGATATGACCTTCTTGTAAGTTCTTTATAAACGCAGGAGGGCACAAACTTTTTACATCCGCGGGCCGCATTTGATGGTTTACACTTATCCGAGGACCGCATTTAATTAAAATGCTGAGTAACGTAAATTATATAAAAATACAATTTTAGATATCAAGTTAATCCATTTTTGTCTATCAATAATCAAACGCTACATTATCACAATTATATTACAATGTAGTGCGAGTTTGATAACGTGTACTAATATTTTGAAAGAAGCAGTAAAAATTGTTAAATTTTTCGGGAGTACAAATTTGGTCAAATTAGTACGTTTGATTAACCTTAGCATTTTGCACTCTCTTATAATTTTCCCTTTATAATTTACCAAATTAACCTAACCTAAACAGTGTTCGACATTATAATGCAAAATCTTCCGCGGGCCGCACAGACACCAACGGAGTGCCGCATGTGACCCGCGGGCCGCACTTTGTTCACCCCTGTTCTAAAGAGTTCTATTAAAAAATTTCCTTAATATTTTGCTTCTCGAAATCGAAAATTTTTATTTTTACGCCACGGGATGAGTCCCATTTAAAATTGACTGTTTCTTTACATTCTAGCATAGAATTTCATGTTGAAAGAAAGCCGTCTGCTGACGTTTGCTGTAAAGAACAGGTAAAAGTTTCGTTCTCCATTGGGTCAGATAAGTGCCACATTATATGGGTACAGAATTACTTTATTTGACCTTCGCGCCTGGAACACCATATTGGCCTCATTTACTATTCGCTTCACTTTCTCTTCCCTTTCCTTTTCCCTAAATCTCACCTTTTTTCCAGCTTTTGTGTAATTTTCTTCGCTCCGCATCCAGAAAAAAACCTCTCCCTCCTTAATGCCTTTCCCGATCCCCTCTCTTCTCGCCGACGGCCAACTAAATAAATATTTTAGATGGAGCCCATTCTCACAATCTGTATGCAACGTCACTCCCTCTGAAAACGTCCCTTCCGTAAAAAAAATGTATACGCTCTCTCTGTCAGACTCCAAAAACAAAAATCTGTCCGCGGACTCGGTCACCCTTTCTAGCAGTCGGCCATTTTTCTCTAACCCACACATTCACGATTTTTCATTTTTCGTCCTCTCGCTAATCCCTTTCGACTAAAACACGGGTTGGCCTAAATTCCGCCTACCGAAATCTCCAGAGCAGGGGGTGCTCAAAGATTTCGATCGCCAACACGTTTTAGTAGATCTCTGAAACTCTTTTATCTCGCTCGAAAGAACTTTTAGGAGTGAAAATGGAGGGTCGATCATCGCGTAAGTGGATATTGATAGGTAGTTCCAAGGTTAACTTCTGAAGCCCAAATGACCTATGAGGTCGAATTCGATTCACTTGGGTTGATTGTGTAACGATATCACCCCTCCCCCCCTCTCCTCCCTATCTGTAAATAATACTAACTGTAGGTTTCGCATGTTTTTCACACACACCTTCTTGTATGGGTGTTTTCCTGCAGTGGGGTTTTTCCTTAGGTTTTCTATATTTATTATTTTATTAATTTATTTAAGATTCCAGAGAGCTAAAAGCTCATAAAAGGAACAGTAATCAAAAATACATAAAATAAGGTCACATAACATTTCAAATTTCAACGCCCTTTAAAGGAACAGAAATAAATGGAAAAGTAAAACACAAATATATTACAGGCATAAAACACATTAAAAAACAACACTGTTCCAGATATAGATTTTTGCTTTCTTCTTAAACACATGTAGGGATCTCACATGCCTCAGAGCACTAGGAAGATTATTATAGGCCTTAACAGACTGAAACCAAATTGAGAGTCTGTCATATTTTGCAGAATTAACATTAGATAAATAAATTTTATTGTTACCTCTTGCTGAATAGGCATTAAGTTGACAATTAAGCGAAGCAATCGAATTTGAGTGTATCATATTATTTTTAAGTTTACGTATGTTAATTACTGACAATAAGATTATATAAGATTTAACAGGAAGAATAAGACTTGATGGATAAATTATGTTGGTGGGAGTAATCTAAATTAAACAAAATTTTTATAGCTATGTCCTGAAAAATTACTAGCCTGTGCAGGACAATCAATTAAACCATGGTAGATAGATTTTAACAAATATTTGGGTGCACTGTACTTCAATCTGTTTCAAATACCAATTACAGGAACAATTTTATCCCTTATTTTTCAACATGAGACACCCAAGACAACGTGGAGTCTAAGTGAAGACCAAGATATTTTACACAAATGACCATATTAATAGTTTTACCATTAAATGTCAGATAATTTACAAGGGTAGGTGTAAAAGATGATTTATGAAATAAAATGTGGTTAGTTTTTTCTATATTAACAGTTAATTTGTTATTCTTAAACCAATCTTGTAAAATTGATATGTCGTGCTGCATATCGTTAAAAAGCTCAGACTCAGTACGTGAGAAATGGAAAATATTTGTATCATCCGCATAAATAGACAATTTGCTTTTAAGACGTGTCTTTCCAATATCATTTACATATACAAGAAATAATAAAGGCCCCAATACAGAACCCTGCGGAACACCGTATGAAATAGGGAGATATGAACTTTTAACATCATTACAAATAACATACTGAAGCCGATCCTTTAAGTAGCTTGAAAACCAGTTCAAAGCAACTCCTCTAATTCCAGCGCTTTCTAGCTTAAGTAACAACAATTCATGGTCTACGGCATCAAATGCTTTTTTTAAATCAATAAATAAATCTAAGCATAGATTACCTGAATCAATAGCATCTTGAATTTTAACAACAATATCAAACATAGCCGACTCAGTATTTGAATTTTCTCTGAACCCATATTGACATTCATTGAAAAAAGTCTGACTATTAAGGAAATCAGCAATTCTTCACTTAACTATTTTCTCTAAAAGTATAGCAATAGGAGGGAGTATAGATATAGGACGATAATCATTGACCAAACAGTTGTTTTCACCTTTAAATAACGGGAGGACTCTAGCTATTTTTAATTTTGAGGGAACAGCCCCCATAACCAAGGATTGATTTATAAATAGGAAATAGCTGAACTTAAGCCGGTAGAATATTTTTTAACAGAAAATTACTTATTCCATCTACTATGACTATTTTTTAAAGATAGTATTAAACTTTCCAATTCGCCTGGGGTGGTGGGTTCGAGAAACAAAGAATTTGGGACTCTTTCAGTGTATCAACAGTAACACTAATTAATCTTAGTTTTTCCCCACAAACAACTATCTTTATATACTTCACTCGTTTCATTTTACATATATAGCAGACTGTCTGTGTTTTTTATCATTTGTAAATTTTATTTGTATTTTACTTTATCTAAAAATTTTTGTAAGTTATTACTTTTTGTAACTGAAAATAGGTTAGATGGCAGAAGGGACTGTCCAGTCTCAATCTCGCCCAGAAATAAAGACGATATTCTATTCTTCCCTCCCAGCTCGAAATAATTTTTAACAGTGAAGATGAGACTATCGACCGCCACGTAAGTGATAAGTAGCTCCCAAGCTTGTCATGTCCGAGCACCCCTCGAGGTCAGAACGGAAATTTTCCGGGTTCAAAATTTTTTTTTTAACCCGCGTCGAAAATTGCATCCGGAGACGCCGCTTGACTTTAACAAGCGATGGTTCTAGGGACGAAAGAGGATGTCGCTAACTTATCATAAACACACCGGCGGTAAGTACATATATAGGTGACGGAGCGTAGTCACATCCCGCTCCGCGGCGTGGAGCTCTCGCACAACTGTTCCTTCAATTAAGGGGAGGTTGTTTTCCCGGTTTTGACACGCCTCTCCGAAACGACGACACCTCTCTCCCATCCCACCTCCCTCCCTCCGAGCTCATCGCTTCGTCCCCAGCCATCGACACAACTACCAGTATTCCCCGTGTCACTCCCTCTCTACCTACACCTATCTCTCTCTCCCCCTCTCTCTCCCTATCCCCCTATCTATTTCCCTCCCTCTCGCACCCCATCATTTCTCCTGGCTGTTTGCAGCCTTATCTCCATGACACCAGAGCTTTCGCTCAAACTTCCACGTTCTGTCTCCCCCGCTTTCCTCACTCCTTCCTTCCTCTTCCTCCTCTTCAAAAGGTTTGAAATGGATAAATAGTGAAGAGGAAGTTAATACAGAAATGGCAGGACGATGGCGTGATTTACTGAAGTCGAAGAGAGTTCTCTAAAGTAAAGATGCAGCGGAGCAAGGAGGTCCAAAATCGTGTTCCAATTATGGGTTCTATTTCGAGAGAATGGCAAAAGGTTTCCTATTTCGGCGGAATTTCCGTATTTAGAGAGAGAGTGTGTGTGTAGGAGATTTTCATTTCGATAGTGTAGTGAATTTACAAGGCCCTGTCTGTTTTCAAGGAAATATTTCGAAATATTTAAGCTGACTGAAGCGTTAACAGTGTGTTCGTTCGAGTAGTTTGAATTCATCTCGTTTACTTGGCGGTGGATTATTAATCCAACTCAAATAGATCTAAAAGCATTGGGAAACCCATCTATCGCAAATTCTAAAAGGCAACCGCACATGAAGCCAACTTGTACGAGCCCGTCTGCAGAAATACATAAATAAAGGTCGAAGGGAAATAATTTATTTCGTTACGTTTGGAACGACCTTGTTCAATGACAAAACGTATTCCTCCAATTAGTAACCCTGTAAAAACAAATTATCCCTGAGATTCTGTTCCGCCAATTATTAACATAATTTTATAATATGTATTTGTTCGTTGTGTAAAATTTCTCTCGTAATGTCTACCCACTGCTTTGCCCATTTTTTTCATTATTAAACAGCGTATAAAAAATATAAAAATGGCGATTCTTGCAAGATCAGTTTTTATCTTGTAGACCAAATGTGACACCGAATGGGATTAAAACACACGGGAAATTTTGCCTGGTGACCAATTTCATGTGCCGATTTCGGCCCAGTCTGAACGAATATGTCCACGAACCCGGTCGCGCGACATCTTATCGTGTGTGTAGTGGTAATAATATTAAATTCGTAAAACTTAAACAGATGCGTCTTTTATACTTTAGTTTAGTTACGGAATTTTGTTTTCACTCAAGATATTTGGTATTGTATTTTACCTCAGTTTCTCGCAAGAAACGCCAAAAGAGATAGAAGATCGAGTGGAAGGATAAATATTCGTGGAAAAACGTTTCCAAAACCGTGGAAAAATTATAAAAATAAAAACAAATGGTTAAGTAAAATTAAAGGAGAAAACTCCTAATAACATAATATTTTTTTAAAGGAAAGTACTCACACACTGGTTTAGGGGAATTTACTCCACGACAGGGATCAAACACTTACGCAATCCCACACACCGGTTTTAGGGAGAATTATGTACTCCAACGCCAGGGACCCTTTTGTTCACACAAATACACACAAGCCAAAAATCGCACACGGCTACTTCCTTTCTTAAAAAAAATGCCTGAATGCGCATTTCGGAATAAACGTTTCCATCCTCAGTAGGCCGATCAAAAAAGAAATGGTTATTAGAAGGTTTCTCCAATTTAGTTATTCAACCAGAGGGCCCGACATTTACTTTTTCTTTGAAATAGTTGTCTTAATAGAATAAATATTTTCCCGCAAAGTAATATATTGAAGTATTTTTAAATTAAACATCAAAGCAATGGATATAATTTGTTATAACATAACGGTGCCGCTGGGTGGTTCCCACAAACCGAAGTTCAATAAAAATCTGGAAATTCCTGTGATTGGGTGCGTGTCGACCTTATTAAATAAAACGCTAGGTAATTGAGAATGACATATTACGCACAATGACGTGATACGATAACCCTCTGAGAGTCAATGATTTTTAGGCCACAGGGGCAATTGTGATTACCTGTATGTACATCGGCGCGAAGGTCAACTAGTTTCATTATCGAAAAAAAATCCGCTAAAGAATTGAATCGAGTAACAAAAAAGTCAATCAGTCTGAATGTGAATTATTTATAAGCTTAAATTCATGAAAAAATTTATAGCAAATCTACAAATACCGATTTTTGTTTAGTTGCACTTCAGCTGAAATTCCTATTAAATGCCAAGATAATTATTGTTGCATTTGCTCAAATTAATGCAAATGACTTCTCGCAACTTGGCCGACTGCAATTCTCGTTCGGTTTTAATTTATAGCGGAGAGAGAGCGAAAAAATTTGTTGCTCAGTAAATGGAAGCCACCGAATACTCCACCAAGCAAAAATTTCGTTGTCTACTCCGCAACCGGCGCCATCTTTTCGCAGGCAGACGAATCTCAAATAAAATGGAGAGTAGGGGAGATACAGAAATCGAAAAAGAAATTTAAAAAACAAAGATTTCTGCACTCAAAGAACTCTCTTTCACTCTCAATGGAACGTTTAAGAACTTAGAGTGGTAGAGTCCGTTTCAGAGAGAGAGAGAGAACACCGGTAAGGGTCTTGAGGGGGAACGGACTCAATTACGCGTGTGCTTTTACTTCAAAAACTCCGCTCGCGAGAGCATTCGTAATTAAGCCGCAGACAGGGAAGCGATGCGTCCCTCAAGGTACACGGCGCCGGGAGACCCATCCTCCGCGCTACAGTGTCGGTGCCTCTTAACACACCGCGCCACTCATGCCGTGGTGAGGATGGGATGGAAAGAGAGAGAGAGAGCGGTAGTGTAGCGGCTTCCGAACGCCACCACCGCTCCTCCTCTAGATTTCCAGACGGGTATTCCCGCACCTTCCGGCGTCGCCTCTTCTTCCCTCGGAGGGAAAGACGGAGATCGAATTTGGCTCGCGAAATATTTCGCCTTCCTTATCCTACGCCGTGCACATTCCTGAAGAAAAGGCCGTCGCGTGGCGGTTTTAAAGAGTTATTCCGACGAGCGATGAGAAACGTCGTGGAAAAAGGAGAAGAAGAAGAAATAATACCTTCGAAGAACGCGGAAGAGTCCAATTCTTTTAGGGGGGAAAAATAAACGAAGAATCGCGAAAACGACGAAGGAATTTTAATTACGTCCGCAGACATCCTTCAGTGGAGGAGGGGTTATATTAAAAAATTTCCTCCCTTCCGCCTATGCTGTTTGTAGGGATTGAGAGAGGAGGGAGAAAAGGGGGAGAAATGGAGAGAAAGGGGAGGAAGAGAGAGATTTTCTATCACGTGGCGGGATGGGGAGGGGTTTATAGAAAAAGGTCAATCGTTCCTTTCGAGAAAATAATGAGATATATATATAGTATGTATATATATCCTGCATGCAGGGAGGAATTTGAGGAAGTGGTGCGTTTTAAGAGGTCGTGGAGGCAAAAAAAGATTGCATTTTCCCGGAGACCAGGTACTCCATTTTTACGTGGCGTAGAACGTTCTTCCAAAAGTGGACGCCGAGGCGAGGGAATGATAATGCCCGGGGATTTTTTTTTCTTTTTTTTTCGGCCTGGCTGAATGAGAGGGACGACGTTGCCTGGAACTCCGAGAGCATGAAGCGGTTTTCATTTTATTTTTTCAAGCGCCCGCGAGTCCGCGTTAAATTATATTCACCTCCTACGTGGACTAAATAAAAAATGAAGGCGCCAGGTTTGTTTTTTTTCAAACAAAATATAAGCAGTTTTTTTCTTTTAAAGCGGAATAATCATGCGGAGCACGATGTGCGGTTGTTCCGCACTCTCCGGCGCCCAGACAGAGAGTAATATTTTTTACTCCTATTTGGGCCTTACATTTTTTCCGAATTACATCGCGAAAGGAATGTCGCTTTATTTTTTAATCAAGGACGCCTACCGCCATCTTCTTTAATTAATTGCATTTTCAAAATGATACAGGGAAAGCTTGATTTGTGAAAAAAATATTTCAATTGCTTAACGTCGAATAACGTTGAAAAACCAGTACGGTGATTCTAATACAAACGCGGTTGTCCATATACACACACACACATGCATATTCAAAAGTATACCTAAAAACTTAGTTGATTTTTAGTCTCGTAAAGCTGTCTCTAAGCTGAGAATAACTTGGCTGGTAAATATTGCTACATTATTTTTAAAATGTGAACATAAAAATTATAGTGTTACTAAAACTGAGAAACGCCCACCCTACGAGTTATCTGTGTTTGTGCTCACCTTGTTAATCTTGGAGTTAAATTACGCCTTTACAAGGGAGATAAAAACTTGAGCAACGGTGAGATCCTCAATCTCAGTAACCTGGTTCCTAGTTTCACTTATCCAGTTTCCCTAACTTGGGCAATTTTTAATGGTTGTACCATCGCATTTGTTTGTTTCGGTATAAACACGAAAAAATGTTGTTTGAATCACTCGAAAGGAAAACTCGGCGTTAAATACTGAAACACTATGAAAGAACTTTTTGCTTCAAGATGTTTCGTGAGTGAAAGGTAGCAATTTATTTGTTTTTTTAGCAAATTTCCGAATAATAATTTTTTTTAAATTTATGAGGAAAAAAGTACAAGCAGCTATTGAAATTTTATACTATAATAGCCGAGGTCTGTTTGTTGGTTGTTCATGCTTTCACGACGACCGATATAGAGCGTTTTAACAAACATTCTGAATAGGTAGAAGATTGAAATTTGGCAAGGATGCTTGATTAACATATTTTAAGGTAATGATGAAAATAAATCTCCAAAAAAGTCCTGGGTTCGACTCCAAGGAAGACATTTCTATTTTTAACATGTAAAAATAAATTTTTTGATGTGCAGGATTTTATTGTTTTGGAAATTAAAATTAGAAGGAATTAACCTACGATCTTCGGATCTGAACCATTTTGAAGAAAAAATTACCAAGTTCCTTATTCTGTTCATCTTTTTCCGCATACAATTCTAAATCGCTCATTTTATACGTTTAATTCACATATTTTGTGGAAATATTGCCATTTTAACGGAATGTTGCCTTGGCTACCAATTATATTGTTAGACCTCAAAATCCTATTGTTGTATCAATCATTATAGGTGTAAAGCCCGTTTCCCACGACGCGTGGCTTGGCGAGCACGCGAATGCTCGTCAAAGTTCGGAATATCGCGAGTAGGCGATTGTTGACTGTTCCCGCGACGCGTGATGTGGCAAGTCCCGAGTGGCTCGTACATACTCGGCGAGCTTCTTGTCAGTTGAAAATGAACAGTTAAACACAATACAGAAGTACTAATCACGTTGGAACACGTACGAAAACAGGCGAGCCTACGCGCGCTCGTCCGGCTCGTCGCTTTGACTCGCGTCCATTTACCGACAAATTGCGGGAAGGCCGAGCCGAGCCAAGCCGAGCCGAGCCGAGCCACCCTGATCCCACGACGCGGGGCTCGGCGATTTTTTCGAAAAGCTCGCCAAGCCACGCGTCGTGGGAAGCGGGCTTAAGCGTGCTCTGAATGCTTTTAATACAGGATAGGGAGGGAGAGAGAGGGATAGTAACTCAGGGGGGAGAGGGAGAGAGAGGGAGTGAGGGAGAGAGGGGAGGGAGAGGGAGAAGGGAAGGAGAGGGTGGAAGGGAGGGGGAGGGAGGGAGGAGAGAGGGAATGAGTGGGAGGGGTGGAGAGGGGGAGGGGGAGTGACGGGAAAAAAGGAAGGGGGAGAGAGAGGGAGACAGACGGAAAAATGACTTTATTGAGGGTGAAATTGAGACTATATACCCTTCTTACATATAAGAGAGAGAGGGAGTGAGGGGGAGAAGGGAAGGATAGAGTGGAAGGGAGGGGGAGGGAGGGAGGAGGAGAGAGAGGGAGAAGGAGGGGGAAGGAGGCAACTATTTTATAGTTAACTAAAAATATCCCGTCATATTGACGGGCAATTATGCTAGTACCTCCATAAAGGTTTATACAACACAAAATTACGAGGGAAAGTCAGAAAGTAAGGTTCCCTATTTTTTTATTTTGAATGTAAACAAGTTACAATGCGGAACACATGGAACAGATATAGGCATATTCAGTCTATTTTTCGACATAGTCGCCTTGTCTGTTGAGACACTTATCATAGCGATAGATCAAGGAATCGAAGTCTTATGATAATTGCCTCAACAGACAAGGCGACTATGTCGAAAAATAGACTGAATATGTGCCTATATCTGATCCATGTGTTCCGCATTGTAACTTGTTTACATTCAAAATAAAAAAATAGGAAACCTTACTTTCTGACTTACCCTCCTATATTCTCGGGAATAAATTTAATTAAATGTTGATCTTTAAAGTGAAAAGCATTAGTTAATAATGTCATTTCAAAAACGTGTAATGTTCAGTAGTGAATTTCAAAATATTTCATCTCTGGAAATATATTAATGGCCATTTGACCGTCATTTAGCAATGGTGTGTGATGCTAATTATATAGCATGTATATTTCATCACAAATTTGTAGTAGTTAAAGATACCTCAGTTTACTAACATAGGCAAAATAATAAAAATCCATAAAATCCGAAAATTATTAAGGTCGCTTTTGAGAAATGTCATAGCATCGCGCGTCATTATTGCGCAACAATGTGAATTAACAATTTTCATACTCCCCCCTTAGATCCAGATTATTGAACGAAAAAAAAATCGTGGCCATATTCCAAAACCATCCATAATCTCGTATGAGTGAGCCTTAAAACTCCGAAACGATCGCTCCAACGGTGATCAAAGCCCAACAAATTGGACGGACGGGAGGACGGAAGCGTCGGTCTTTCTTTTCGCACACACCCAAATAGAAAGGGATAGAGAGAGAGAGAGTCAAGACTGTACGGCCGTTCTGCACTGTAAGGGCATGGCTCGCGAAATGTAACCAACGGGTGTGCAATTATTGGTCTCTTGGAATGAGGCCGACCTCGGCTTGCGCGTGTGTGTATTCGCGTACGTGGCATCTGCAGCGTCGGTAACGTATGGGGTTGTCAGTCAAACAGTCCCGTGCATCAGCCGAGTGTACTTCTTTCTAGGAACGCGAGACGTATGCGTGAGGTTTTAAAAAGGGATTATTCGGGGTCAGGAAACGCGAAAGATTGCCAACGCAACGAAGATTAGAAAGAGTGGTTATAATTCGCCGAAACCTACACTTTTTCCTTCTTCCTTTTCGAATTAGGAGGAATATATTGCGCCACCTACTTCCATCGGCCTTCGGAAAAACATCGTTTGCGACGACACGATCCGCGGTTTCCGACCAACCGTGCTTCCCCCATCCCTTCTATTTTCGATAACCCTCCCGATACTCGACCTCCTACTCCTACCCCTTTCCTCCGCCCCCGCAAATCCCGCCCTCTTCGTCCCCATGATGCCAACTCCAACACGGCCATCGACCGTAGGAGGAGCTTTTGGACCGCCCATTGAGGGAGAGAGAGAGAGAGAGAGATGGGAGGTGGGAGGGAACTGGAGAGAGAGAGACTTGTGGTAGTGGTAGTCCCGAGAGAGTGAGGGAGATGGAGAAAGGGGGGAGAAAGGAGGGAAGAGGGTGGGAGAGAGAGAGTGCGAGTAGGAATATCCCGGTCCGCATTAATACGTGTACACAGTCGGAGCCATCCCAGGCCATACCTCCTCACCCCTCTATATCTCTTTCTCTCTCCTTCCCTCTCTCTCCCCCTCTCTCTCTCCCTCTCTCTCTCCCTCTCTCACTCTTCTTCCTCTCTTCCTCTCTCTACGCCTTCCTGCGTGTCCACAGACTCCTATCTTCTATCTGTCTTAGTCAGCCCTTCCTCTTTTCATCTCTCCCTCATTCTCTCCGTTCCTCTCCCTCTTCTCCCTCTCCCCATCATTCCTCTTCCTCCCTTTCTCTTTCTATCTCTACCTCTCTCTCCCTCCCTTTCTGCCCTTCTTTCCTTTCACCTCTCTCTCTCTCCTCTTCCTTCCTCTCCCTCCCTCTATCTCTCTCTCTCATTCTCCATCCTCTCTTCCCTCTATCTTCCTCTTCCCCTATATCTTCCTCCTCCCCTCTTCTCCCTTCCCTCCCTCTCTCTCCCTCTGTCTCTTCTTCCTCTCTCCGTCCTCTCTTCCTCGCTCTCTCCCTCTCTCCCCTTCCCTCCCTCTCTCCCCTTCCCTCCTTCTCCTTCCCTCCCTCTCTCTCTCCCTTCCTCTCCCTCTGTCTCTTCTTCTTCTTCCTCTCTCCCATTCTCTACTTCTTACTGCGTGTCCACACATTCCTCCCTTCTATCTTAACTTACTCAGCCTTCCCTCCCTCCCTCTCTCCGCCTTCCTTTCTCTCTCTCCCCAATTCTCCCTTTCTCCTGCCCTTGATGGATGCTCTCGGTGTACTTAATAAACGCCTAACTAATTGGTCTCCTCCCAGATTCTCTGAGAACTTCTCCACGAAACTTCCTTTGCACGTTTCTCTCGAAGTGTGTTTGGAGGTGACTCGGCGTGGCGTCAGTAACGGAAATCGATGGGCAATATTCTGATAAGACGAAATGAAAATAAGGAATGCGAGAGAAATTCGGCGTTTCATCACGATCGATGAATCTTCGTCCGCCTTATGCTCGCTCAGCGGAGCTTAGATTTTGGTGTAATTTTACAAATTGCCCATAAACTGCTTCTCTCTAAAGTGATTTAGGATTTGCGGTTTGCTACGTAAACCCACGTTAATTTTTTTTCAACGTAATCCACGCTATTTTCGGAACATGATTCAGTATCGGACCAAACTATTCCTTCGTTTGAATTTTCGGGAAATATTATCCCGGAAAAATGAGGTTTTCCCGGCTTTAAGGTTATTCTTTTACATTTCATTTCGAGTAAAACCCTTCCGTTCTAACAATTCATTCGTCATTTATCTCAGACGGAAGCTTATTTTCCTTTTAAGAATATAAATGCGTCGGCTCCAAGTGTTTCCGCAAGTGCAGTTATTTTATGTCGTGGGGAACCCTGTAAAATAGGCAATCCGCGTCACACTCGAATCTCGTATGCCTCGAAGATAAGCGAGTTTAATCTCGGCCTCTTGCCTAAATGCGTTTTTCTTTCGTAAAAACAAATAGTGCTCGCCATCCTACTAGTAGTGCCGTAAAATACATGGGCGACGTAGTCACGTGCTCGATTTTCTTTTATTTTCCAGCGCGCCCGAAATGGACGACCTCGTAAATGCAAAATATGTGTAAGCCGTAGGGAATTACTCTTACAAATCGCCATTTCGTGACATATTTCCAAGTTTTCGCGGAATAAAATACCTATCCTTAGGTTGTTATATGGCGCACTATTTTCTTAATGTAGGTATTTTCATCATCGAAGACGCCCGCCCCTCCGTCTCGTCTGTTCTGCCTTTTTTCCCATGGCTTCCCTCTTCGAAGCTTTTCTCGAGCTGATTTCTTTCATGCATCCTTAGATGCTATCGCATGACACGTTAACAACTTTTTTAACACGTAACTGATGCCAAGTTACGCAAGATCCTCTTTTAGTTTCCCGTGTACACCGGCATACATTTTCTTCCAATAGTTTTATTGATTCGTTTATATTTTGTGATTTTTTATGTTTAAAAGAATAAATGTTTCTTTTTGTTGCATGTCGACTGAGAATTTCTCCCAAAAATTATACAAGGCCATTGAATTAATAGAATAGGACAGCATCATTGCATACGATGCAGAGGACAATAAAATGCTTTAAGAAACCTTCTCAGTGGTCATGAAAGACCAAAAAAAAATGAGGATTCATGGCGGAATATTTGATAAAAAATTATTTTTGACAACACCCACAAAATTTCCCTGCATATCAACTCTCTGTCCAGGGCAAGGAGTAGAACGACTCCCACGTAAACGCCATTTCCCATCTTTTAGTCATCTTGCGACGACAGTACAAGTTGATAGTTGCTTACGCGCTCCTCTTCCACTTCCTTCAGTAGGATGTACTTACATCATAATATTAGTAGCTACATTTCATTGACATTCGCCTGAAATCATCGTACAGCAGTTCAAACGAAGTTGCTGAGAATTTTATCCTTTCGCTGGATTAATTTGGTCTTACAGAGGTTCATTTCAAGTCGTCGTTCTTTACACCAACCAATTTTATGTATCATCCATCCTGAAATTTTTCATTATTGACACTATTGTGTTCTTTTCCGAATGATTTCCTTTTAACAACTTAGATTATATCTGGAAATATATCTTATATTCGCCAATCGTAAGATTTTAAAATTGCGATATTTTCACAGTTATCTTCATTGCAAGAATTACGAAAGTCCATATCATGTCTCCCTAACTGTATATCTAATCAAAATAAAATTTTTATTCTGCCTAGTATCTGCCGATTCCCGCAATCTATTCAGCCACTCTTTCAAGAAGTTCACAAACTGCACTCGTTATTTTATTAAAATACCCGTTTTTTAAAAAGAAGAAAACATGAAAAAAAAGACTTTGTATAACATTTAGATTTATAGTTTTTTCTTCACCGAAAAGCTCTTAAAGTTATAATCGGTTGATATTATTGAGAGGGCGCTTCTTTCCGGTAATTACAAACGCCCATTGTGCTGGCCATTTTTGAGCAAACGCTTGAATCTCATCCCATTAGCTGTCAACGATAACGTAGGTCCGACAGGTTGTTTGTTATACTGATTTCCCGAAATGGTTTCATTTGTCGTAGACCTTGGCTACCATGAGCTCCTACTATTTGTGTGCCTATAAACACACAACGTGTGTGTATGCATAAACACACACATAAATATATATTATATATTCCTGTTGGTTTTCATGTCGTTGATGAGCCAGAGAATAAATAAAAGAACGAAGCGGTGAGCGCACGCAACTTCAAGGAAGGATCGGGTGAATATTAACTCTTCGCGAGATTCTTTTTTTTTTTCTCACGAGAGAATACGCGACACAGAAAAATGTCCCACTTCTCCATCTCCCCTTCTAAGTCGGTTACAACGGAATTTCAGACGGGAACGTTTTACGCGCCCAATTAATATTTTTTTTTAAATGCTCGAGAAAACTATTTGAAGTGCCTCATCTTTTTGATACCCTCTTTAATTTTCAATCTTAGAAAAATAATTCGATTCGCGTCGGTTTCGTCGGGACTCCACGTCTTGTAAATTAAAATTGAAGAAGATGAAGACTCCGACGTACGAGAGTAGCTTTTTTTTTTTTGGGGGGGGTCAGTTAATTTGAAATTGCGTCTACGGCCGCTTCCTGAACGAGAACGCTTTCCTCAATTAGCGAATTTCGCATAAGCAAGGACGGAAAAAAACGAGCCCCACTTCATCAAAGTGATCGTTTTCTTTTTCCTCTTCCCGGAAAAACCAGGATAAAAAAAATAATAGGAATAGGGCGGACATCTCTCATCTCGTTCGGTTTACAACCCCCATTACGAGCGGCGAGAATATATATATATATGGGAAGAGCGGGTTGTTCCTCGTAAAACTTGCCCTAATAATCGGCTTACTTTCCGCCCGCCTGTTCCCGCTAATGGATTTTTACCACTGTCTCCGTCCCGCCCGGCGAAAATTACTATCTTATCCTAAATCCCTCTTAACAATCCTTCCTTCCCTATTCTCTTAATGTATTTCTCCGTTAATCTCGCTGATTCATTTTTTATCCCTCCCATCCCGCGGAATCTTCCCTTTCTCACCCCCCCCCCCCACCTCACCCTCCTCCCCGCATACCCCTGCTTTCCATTCTCGCATTTTTCTTATCTTTCCTACCACTTTTCTACTTATTGATTTCATTTAAGAGTCAAAGGTTCTGTAAACACGCAAAGCATTTTTTACGGCGAGCTGTGAGTGATAGGTGGCTAAAGTATTGGGAAAATATTCAAAAAATACTCGTACAAACAACGGGGATAAATGAAAAATATCCTCTCTTAAGTTTTTCTTTCCACTGATAACGTTTTTATAAACGGATTTGCGGTGAGGCACGGTATAATAAACATTTCTTAATCCTGTTGCGCCAGAGGGAGCGTGGGAAAACTGTATTTTTCCGAAATTCTGGTAATTTTTTTAAAACTTCCATGCAGTCTTGTTTCACTCGTCTTTTTATTAATATTAATTGCATTCCGCTTTGAATTGGGAAGAGATTTTCATCACCAGCTCTTCTTTGGCATTATGACAATAAAAGTTGTTAATAATTCTGGCCATTTTAATCCGTTTCAAGAGTAACCCTCCTCAACTGGGTCAATAATCTGACCCTCGCACTCCTTCACCTTGCAAGACGAAGAAACAGATCCTTCTTGCATTTTTATTTTTATTTCTTAGCAGTAATTTTTTTTACCTCTTCGATTTTACTTTTTCAAACTAGCACTTTCGCAAATCTGATAAATGCAAATTCGAATTTCCTTTTCGATGCGTTTAAATATACATCGCACTAATCTTTCCCCCATTCGCTGTTTACTCCTCTATCTCCCACTCTCTCTCTCCCGTTCACTCCCTATATATATATATATATATATATATATATATATATATATATATATATATATATATTCCCCTCTCCGCTGTATTCTTATTAATCCATTTCGATCCACCTTATCCGTTCATTATCTTTTATACGAGGTATCTCGGTCACAGAATATGTCGCCATCTTTCCATAACGGAGAGTAATTTTGCTATTTTCATCCTATTGTTTTTATCTCCTTCACTTATTAAAACATTTAGCGTTTTTCAGGAGTCCTCATTTGCTGTATCGGTCAGACACGATAGCTTATCAGCTATTCTTCTTTTTATCTAACTCCATTATCTTATTCGAAATATTCCTCGTAAATTCCCAGATTATAATCTTCACCCCTTCTTTCATCCTATTTTATCGCGAAATTCGACGATCGGGACTATTTTTGCCATCCTTTATCCACCCTCGTTTGTTTAGCTTAATCATCGCCAAATTTTTCATTCTTATTTAATATCATCACACTGCGATCTCTTCTTCGCATTCGCTATCTGTCGAGACATTTCTATTTTTTAATAGATTTTCGTTTAATTTTCTCTTCTTTCTACTCGCGTTAATTTTGCAATCATTTACCATTATTCCTACTCCCTTCGTGACATTTTATTCCCTCCTCGTCTCCCTCTCTCATTCCTTTACTCCCTCTCCTTTTCCTGCTGTCTGGCATATCTTCATCCTCTCTATCCACCTTTAATCTCTTCCGCTTTCTCCTTCCTGATTCTACCTTTCTCTCCCTCTCTCTCCTAATCCTCCTTTATCTCTACTACCGTTAATCTCTCCACCCATCAGCTTCGTCTCTCTCTCTCTTACGCCGCTCTCCTTCCTCCTCCTTCTCCTCTGCTCCATTTCTTCCCCTCCTCAAATCGATAACCTTCCTTCTTCGCTTCGAGTATCGCTACTCGTGCATTGAAATCGCCTGGATTCCCAATCTCCAGGAAGGATGCTTTGATAAAGGCGTTGTAAAAACAGTAAGGTGGGAGTCGAAGCATTTCGTTTCCACGCTCCGTTAGCGGCCGTTTTTTCCTTTTCAGTCCATATCTTTCCCTCTTTCCTTCTCTCTTCTGTGAATCTCTTCATCAAGCAAGGACATTTTCCTTTACCGTTTTTCTCACAATTTCTCGTATAACAGAATCCGACTCACGTCAGAGAGATCTATCGTTGACGAAGTAGAGTTTTGCTCCGCATAGGAAAGGAAGGATGCGTGGGGGATATATTAAAAAATCGGTACAACATACATTGTACAAACTTTCCTATATAATAATGCGTCGTTTAGTTATCTTTAGAAAATGAAAATCGTATCAGCCGGTTTTTAGAAAATCCAATTTTTGTTGAAGTTGCCCAAGAATAAACTAGCCTTATAATAATTCACTGAGAAAAATGAAATACGTAGTAATATTGCAGGCGTATACTCAAGTAACTGTACGAAATTTGATCAAAATCGTTTGAGCCGTTTTTGAGAAAATCACATTATTGTTAAAGTTGCCTAGAATAAACTAGCCTTATATTCATTTTTTGAGAAATATAAACTATGTGGTATTATTGAAGACTTAAACTCAAGTGATTGTAAAAAATTTGATCAAAATCGTTATAGCCGTTTTTGAGAAAATCGAATTATTGTTAAAAATGCGTAGAATAAACTACGCTTAATTATTGAGCAATGACAACCATTTCTATATATACTGTATTTAGTATAATAAAATACATAAGTACGAGACTTCATTCATTTCCGCTTTACTGCTTAGGCTCCAGAGCCAGTAACAGACAGAAAGACAGACGGCATTGCGAAAACATTTTCGGATTCAGCGATACCTAAAACGTATATTACCGTAAAAATCTCGAGGTCGAATTTTTTTGCGATAACAATACTTTCTCGATACCTACTTCGTATGAGAAAGTAAAAATCGGTACAACATACACTGTACAAACTTTCTCATATACTAATGCGTCGTTTAGTTATCATTAGAAAATGAACATCGTATGAGCCTGTTTTTGGAAAATCCAATATTTTTAAAATTTCCCAAGAATAAACTAGCCTTATATTCATTCATTCATTCGCGTGCCACGGGAAAAAAACTGACGGTTTTTGGAAAAAATAACCGTGCTGTTCAACCTTGAATTGATTTAACAACTAACAGAATCTAAAATGTAAAGCTATGTCAGAATTTTTTAACTGAATTCTATTGAAATGTTGAAGTTGATTTATATTTAAACATTCTCAGGCTAGGTTAAACTCCGTTATTTATAAGTTGATGAAATGAATGATCTGACGATCCTTATGCGACAGGTATAAGCTCAAATAATGGGAAATGTGGAAACAGGTAAAAAAATCTGCTATGACCGGGAATTGAACCAGGCAAGTGGAAGACCAGGGTTTGATCCCCAGTCAAAGCAGATTTTTTCACCTCTTTCCACATTTCCCATCATTACAGCTTATGCCTGTCACATAATGATCTTCGGATCATACATTCCATCAATTTATAACATAGGCATTCTCGTTAAGGGGGAGAGGTATTCTTCGACGTACCTCCTTGAGGACATCTGTTGGGGCTGGTTGATGGCTAACCCGGCCCCAGCCTAAGAAAATATTCCTGTTCTGAAACAAGAGAATTTGTCTACTGCGGCAGTTCAGTAGTAGAATATCCACCTGGAAAGTAGAAAACTCGGGTTCAATTCCCCGTCATAGCAGTTGTTTCACCTGTTTCCACTTTTCCTTTGTTTTATTTATTTTTAATATATCTTGCGTACCTGTTTCCACTTTCCTTTGTTTAATTTATTTTTAATATATCTTGCGTATATTTTGCAGTAATATAGAAGGAAATTATGACAATCAGTAATTTGGCTATCGTAACTATGGCGGGGCATCTGCCCCGGGTGCAACTAAGCAAGGGGAGCAAAAAATCCAAATAGTAACTAAATAAACTAGAGAAAATAATTTCTTGAAGGGGGAGAGGGCGCATATTTAGTAGTTTGCCCCGATAGCTAAAATATCTAGTTACGGGGCTGAAGACAATTACAAGTTTAAAAAAGTAAAGATCTCAATTTACATTCTCATTAAACAATCATGATATTACCACAAAAACGTCAAGATTCCCGGTCGCCCTAAATATAGCAGTAACGATTCTGAAAATAATCACATTAAATACTACGTATTAATAGTTAATATTGTCGGAGCACCTAAAACACTAAAGTCACTTATTCCTCCTTACAAGGTGGAGGTTAATCTAAAACTGGAAATACCTGTAGTGGATAGAATGGCGACCCCAATAAATAACACGTGAGGTAATAGAGTACGCCATATATTGGAAGACTAATTTTAAAAAGTTACGTCATACAATAACCTGCTATGACGCGGTTTATATCAAGTCTACGTTGTCAATGGCGATTAGTGTAGAGGTTGACTCATAAAAGTTACGTTTTATTAATTGATTCAAAAGGCATCCAACTCGTAAATTTTAAATACAATTTGATTAAAAGCTTATTAACGAAACTTTGGCAAGTATTTTTAACTGGATCTTCATTTATGTTCAAATGCCATGGATTGAGCAGTTTACCTATTATGATGAAAATTAAAACCTACATTTTTTGTTGAGCCAAGATTAATGATATTTTATCTTATTTATAAAGTTTGGACAATCAATGCAAATAATCTTTCACTAATCAATCAATTTCAACTATATTTCATGTCATTCCATTTTATTAAGAAAAAACAGTTGTAATTATATGACAGTTACGAGTAATTATTACGTTATTTCGGCGTCAGAATAAGATTGACTTTTTAAACTCTACTCTGATGATAACACGTAGGTATTTTACACTCCTGCAAATTTTCACATAAGACTTTAATGTATCAATTACACGGTTGCAATAGGTAACTAAGTAAGGTTATATAAATTTCGCACATTTTAATAATACTATTCTATTTATCTCTCCGTCGTTTCTTTTAAATGAGAGTCCAAAAAAACCATTTCATGTAATACATACCGGTACAACAAAAATTTACCATAACTATATGCATGCAAATCTGTTTTTTTGCGAAAAATTACGCAGCCGAAGAATTAAAACCCCTCGACGGTATAGTTACGATATTAATTAACGTAAACTAATAAAATATTCTAAACAGAGTAAATGACACAAGTAAAGACGCCACGAACGCTCTTATTACTTCCCCAAGGTGCAGCTACTTTTATTTACATTTAGTTCGCATGAAAGGCGTTCCCGTTAAAAATCGGACCGGATGCGCCATGTAAGCTCTAGACGCCTCCGATGCTGCAAAACTAGTAAGCCCTCTGTGACCATAACTTAGAACGATAAAGACGGTAAAAGCGGGAAGAGGAAGTGACGGAGCAATTAGCGAGACACTCGCAACTCTCTCACACGAGATAACACGCCCCGTATGGCTCCTTCCGAAGCGACACACACACACACATATAGAGCAGGTTCACTTACTGCGTTTATAAATAGAAAACCCTCATCAAGCGTTACGTCGCGGCTTCCAGGCGACCAAGAAAGATGTGTTTACCGAGAAATTTAATATTCTCCCGAGCTCGTGGATATTCTTCGTATTTTTTCTTGCTTGTATCATAATTCGTGTCCTGTCGTAGTGTTCGACGAAGGATATGGATTGTTACGCTGCATAAAAAGCTAAATGCTCCAAACGATATGTTGAGCGATCGTTATTACCTTAAGAGTTAACGTATCTTTTTGGCGCATTTGATAAAATTTAGGGTCGATTATATATTTTTTTTATTATCCAGTCCAGTTTCGATCGAAAGATTTAATGTCCCGACATTTATTTTATTTCGTGAAATTGTGACATTTTAGATAAACTGAAACGCCATATAAATATGCACAGGGTGATCTAAAATTACCTAGTCAATATTTGTATTATGGCCATTTAAAAAAATATACATATTTAACATTTTTACTTCATCTGCGGTAAAATATGAAACGACAATTGTTATATCAGTAACGGTTATTCTAATTTTTCATCAGAAACGAAAGGTTAGACCAACAATTCTATCGAGGGCCTGGAGAATGGACAGCTAGGTCACCAGATGTGTGTGTATGTATGTATATATATATATATGTATGTATATATATGTGTATGTATATATATATGTATATATATATACACACACACACACTTTTAACAACGCCACCGAAGCGTATAATATCGGAATCAGGACGCAATCTTCCCATATATATTGAGGCGAGCTCCTATTCCGCCACGTCCGTGTGTCCACGGCGTAAACGATCTGTGACGCATTTTCGAGAGAAAAGATCGTCGCACGCCTCTTCTCCCCATCCTTTCACATGGGATATGACCTCTTGGACGGTTTTTTTTCGAGTCATTTATCTTCCGATCGACGTCAACACGTCTTAACGCATTGCGGCGGAATTCCTACATAGGCGCCCGACAAAGGTTTACCATGGGATAAAACGGGAGGCGATTCTTTCATCTTTTTTTAATCCTCTTTTTTTTTTAAGCGCGACAATAACTTCGGTCTTGGGGTCGTCCTTCACTTTATAAACCGCTTCTCTTCCTCTCTCTCTGTCTACTTCGTAATGATGACACCCGTCCTAATCTACGCCGATCAGCTCGACACTTTCTTTCTCCCCTTCACTTTTTAGCCGTAATTTTAATTTATTCTCTCGTATATTTTTAGGGATTACTTTTTTCGCGGCACACGCGCCAGGAAGTGTGACTACGGCTCCTTGACACGCAGGAAAAACGATCGTGGCATTCCGCTTTCGTTTAAAATCTATTTTGGACGAATAAAAAAAAAAAACAAAGCGAGTCGTTTGTAAGATGTGAAGTAAAAAACTCCGTCAATAGAAAATCGGTTGGCACGAAACTAACAAGCATACTTCGCTCCTCTTACGCACACGTGGGTAAATATTGGTTTATTCGTTACTTCGAAACTCGTAATTGCGAAAGATGAATATTTCAATCTGTCGAGGTTGGTATCGACGCGGTTTTACCGTATAAAATATTACTCCTTTTTTTGTAATGCGAAAAAATTCGTTTTTTCCCTTCCGTGGTCGATCCTTCTTTGTTTCGCATAAAACGACCGCGATTCCTTATAAAGTTGCGTCGAATAATTTCTCGTGCTATCGCAATAAGGACACATCTGGGATTGGTATTGCAACGAATGAGAGAGAAGAAAAGAGAAAGAGAAAGTAAAATGAGGTCGAGGGATAAGAAAGAGAGAGAGAGAGAGAAAAAGATGAAAGAAAGAATGGAAAAGTCGTTGGTACAAATTGTGTCAGGCGAACGGTGAAAAATGGCCCAGGAGAAATAAAAAAACGCGGGTATAAATGCGGCGTATACGAAAGAAGCAGAATGAGTGAGGAAGGAAATATAAAGGAGAAAGAGATGGGAAACACAAAGTATAGGGGAGAGAGAGAGAGAGAGTGGAATGGCGAAAACGGAATGATAGGGAATGGAAGAGAAGCAAAGTGGGAGAGGAAAATTAAAAGTATAAGGAACAGAAAGAACGAATTAGGGAAGTTACAGAGAGAGAGACAGACAAACAACATTCTTACATTTCAGAGAGTTGAACAAAGGAAGATATACAGATAGATAGCTACGAGATAGATAGATAGATATGCACCTTTATTTAGGATAGAGTGATACTAGACAGTCAATCCTTTCTTCTAACACTTCAACTACGAAAACGGTCCTACATAAGCGTTAATACAAAATTATCGTGGCCGAAAATAACAAAAGCAGAAGGATATTTGTTTGTGGAGAAAAACTAAGGTTAATTAAGTTGGTAAACCTTGGGATAAACCTCACTGCAGGAAAACACCCACACGGGAATGAGGGTGCGACAAAAGCTGCGAAACCAAGTGATAGCGTTAATTAAAGATATAGAGAGAGGATCGCGATAGAGAAGTATGTCCACACAATGAAATACGCATAAACAGGCAGTTATGAATACGCGTAGGAGTGGGAGAGTGAGAGAGAGAGAATTAGAGAGGAAATGGGAGAGAAAGAGAGAGAGACGCGGACATAAGAGATAAAGCGAAGCGGGAAGAAGAGGGATCGCGCAAAGCACTGTGGGTGAAATGGCGGTTTAGAGCGTTGCGACTCGCACAGGACTCGTTGTTGCGGCCCGCGCTTCAAGCCGTCGTCATACAAGCGGCGGGATTAATCGCTGGAGGAGGAGACCTTTTTGAAAGGAGAAGAAGGAGGGGAAAAGGGCTATAGAGGTGGTTGAAAATGCGCCGAGAGGCGGGAGAGAGAGAGAAAGGAGATTTTTTTCAGAAATGGGGGAAGAATAGAGGGGGTGGAGTCGGAAAGGAGAGAGTGTGTGTGGGGAAGGGGAAGGAGGATCTCGACTCGGGGTGTGTTGGAAAGAGGCGTGGCGATGCGGGGGTGGGAGATATCCTTTTTTCTTCAAAGCCTCCGCACGCGGGCGTGTTCTCCCTAACCCAGAAGCTCTTTCCAGTCGGCCCCCTCTTTGCCTTCTTCCTTCCCTCCTCCATCCACGCGGTTCTTCCCCGTTTACCTCCCCTTTTCCCTGCAGCCGGTATATTTATTACTCTCTCTCTCTCTCTAACATCTCCTCCCTTTTATCACCTTCCATCCTCTCTTATCCTATTTGAGTTTTAATTCCTTTAGATAAAGAACTGGGTTTAGTTCCTGTTCTCTCTCCTTATCATCACCCTCCCTTTCTCTTTTTCTTTTTAACCTATTTTTGCTGGCAAAAAAAGAAATACACACACACACACACACATATATATATATATATATATATATATATATTATCGGTAATAATTTACACAAACATCTACATAGACACACACAAAATCATACGCATACGCACACGCAGTAAAACCTTGTCCAAGTCTGGTTTTCCCCCACGCAGGTGTGATTTTACCCGGTTGAAAAAATGTGACACGTCCCTGCCGAGCACCTATAAAATTTAATTATACGCTGTCCTGAATTGAACGCGTACTGCATTTTCCGCGCGTTTGCGACGTAAGAAAGTTCTTAGCCTATGCATGCACGTGACGTTTTTCCGTAAATTTAAGCAACGCGGCTTTTTCAATACCGCTTTCTCCAACCCTCGCGATACACAAGGAGTGGCTATATGTACGGGGTCTGCCATTAAAAAAAAGGAGACCCTATATGTATATGCTATAATTCCTACAGTTTGTAATTTAATTTTTATATGCTAAGATATGTTTTCATTCTTAAGTCCAAATTTGAAACTCATTGCTGCACTCGTTTAACAATATCGTAAAAATGAAAAACGAGCCATACAATTCGTGTTAACATTGCGATTTAACATAATTACAAATTAACGCAATGTTATCATCAGACATAAATCCACTAAAACATCTTATTATCCCTTTAACACATATTTTAACACGATGAAATTAAATTAGCATCATTTCACAACCACAGATTTTATATCTTCTTCGTTATTGGTTAGACCCTGTATATTAGTCACCGATGAAATATTAAGTTTTAAATTATCCATATATACACGCATTTAAGAAGTTCAAATTGCGTGGATACAACTCGTCCCTCTTTATTCAAGAGGTCATTTGGCTTCATATATGCCTCAAATCAAGGTCACCATTTATGTTCTTCCAGGCGCATTTCGAGCAAAAATTGGCAACTCGTAAATGCAAATCGGAGCACAGGAAATGGGTAGGCATTGCACGCACGTCGTCGTGGCATAACGGCGCTTCTCCGGGAGGAGGTGTTTAGGAGAGGAGGGAAGTGTGGAAGAGAGTGGGAAAGGTGGTATGACCCGCCCATATGGGCCTCCCTCTTAATACGGGTCAAAAACGTATATAGGGTGAGAAAGAGAGAATGGTGATTGTACAGGAACATAATTACACGGCCAGAAACGACGTAGCTCGCCTAATTTTCTTTCATTTAATACCCGTTCCGCAGCCGCCTCACGTCCATTTTATTCCTCGGATGCGAAAAAAAAAAAAACGTACGAGGTTGGTGGCGTTTCGCAAAATGTCATGTGACACAAGTTTTAACTTCACAAAAAGAAGTAAGAGGTGGAAAGGATGTTCTGCTTTTTTTATTTCCTTCCCTCTCTCTCCCACACTCTTCACTTCTCACTCTTCTTCCTTCTCCATTTCTCTCCATCTCTCTCTCTCTCTCTTTTCTCGTTTATGCCGTAATGGGTCGAAATTGCCGCAACGAAAAACTCAAGCTGACTGCTTCTCTTCGGCCTGACTCTGGGGTCTCCTCCCTCATCGACCCACGCTGCGTCTCAAATTACCCTCGCCCCCGTTATTTTTTTCTCCTCCTCCACTTCTCCCTCTCTCTCTCTCTTTTTCCCCATCTTCGCATCGCGGGCATCCCTCTTCCTCTGCATCACCCTCACTCCTCCTTTTCCGACCCCTCCTCATCGTTTCCTTATCATCCCGTGCCCAAATTGACATGGCCCGCCTCTCTTTACCGTCCGGGGAGATTTTTAATGAAATTTAGTCCCTCCTGCAGTTCTTTTTTTTTATTCCAACCCAAACTTTCTTACTTACTCCCGACCTCTCTCTGTCTCTCTTTTTTTTGGGTAAATCGCGTCGCCCTGGCAATTGATGCCACTCCGAGATTTCTTTATTTTAACCGGGGGATTTCATTCTCATCAGAAAAGAAATAAAGAAGGTACCTACTACTTAGTGTCATACGCGTTTATTCGGCTTAAGTGTAGGTTACGATCTCTGTCGCGATTAGTCTACTGACGTCGCCGGTAATTTGATGTCCTAGTAAGTTGTTTGTGATTTTTCTGGGCGTTGCGGTTAACTTTCCCATTGACCAAAAGGAAGACGTTCTTGCGTCATTTCGGACTATATAAATCTGTGGTGGTCCAGTTAGAGATTAAAGCCGATCTAATCGGATGAACTATTATTTCCCGTGTCTTATTTTTCCCCATTTAAAATTTCATCTAAAGGAAGAGGATACGTGTGGCCTAGGCTTCTATTACGTCATTATTCCGTCCATTTACCTTTTTGATCTTCTTCCTTTTGTCCCGATCTCCTTCCTTCCCAGCACATACACAGGGGACTCCGTGGTCCCTCGCGTTATCGATTCCCTATGTCAACTCCCCCACGCAACAGAATCTTTCCACAAATAACTCCCCTTCTACCAATGGACTCCTTTTCTTTCGCTTTTTTTATGCGCGTTTTGCTTCCAGCGTGAGCGCCCATTATCGTCGGTCTGTCCGTCCGTCCGTATGTTCGTTCTCGGTTTCTAACAAACGGATTTTCATGAAATTTGATATTAAGGCCTTACTATCAAAGATAATAGGAAAATCGCAAAACTGAATCGCGTAAGTCAATCAGGGGTACCACTTTATTGGTGATAAAAAATGAACCTTCTGTCATATATCGTAAAGTATATGAAAATATTTTTCAAATAAAAGTTGTAGAACTGGTAAATTAGAGTATTTCTTTTCCTATACCTTTTTTATCGTAGGAGTAACCGTTATCAAGAAAATCAAACAAGAATGTCTTAATTCGAGTTGAACTTAGAAATTTTCTTGCATGGTTACTTCTTCATTGTTGCTAACATAAACAATCTCACAAACAAACGTTTAATTTACTTACGTGTGCCTGCAGTATTATTAAATTGGAGGAATAAAATGCATCATTTATGATGAAGAAAAGAACTTTAAAACACTATTTACCTCACGTACTGGTATATCATTTCTTTCTAATACCTACTCCATTGCACGAAACGTGCTCATTTGTGATAAGTTGTACACTTTCCTAACTTGTTTTAACGTTCCTCGACGCCTTACTGCGGTCTAATTACTCACAACTGCTTGATGTTTCTTTAACCGTCAAATTCCCCTTGCCGCGTAGTCATTTTTTTGCTCTTATCCTTATCGTTTTTTATGTTTCCTTTTTCCCCTCTCGCACAACGTGAGGAGCGTTAAGGGACGTAGGTCTATTCACTTTTCGCATACCAAAGTCATTCTGTTTATTCTCAATCCTTCGTCATCTTCGCCATTACTGATAGCTTCACACGCAGATCAGCTTCGTCTTATCTTACTTGCTTTTGGCTCCTTTACTGCCTGACGAACTATTATTTCCAGAACCTCGTAATAAAATGTAATATTCTTGCCAAGGTTCTTGCTTACATTTAAGTGACTTTAGAGAGAAGAATAATAAATATTTTATGGTTATGAAACTCCGAGGTTATTATCAATATCACACTGGGAATTTATTGCGACACTGACAAGTACTGAAGCAATACACCATGGCCTAAAAGATTTACGGCGAGAAAAATGCATTCATCTTACGTTACGACTCGCTTATCTACGTTCGCATTTTATCTTAATTGAATGCCCTCTCTCACTCACATTTCCAGTCACTCTTTATAAACACTTATTCTTATACAAATACTAAAGCATGGTATGATGGAAATCACTTTTTTATTTATTCTTCCGCCTGTTCGTGCGTCTCTGCCCGTTATTTTTTTTCAAATGTTTTTCTAATTTTTTTCTGCGATGGACCCCCCCATAGAAAATTATTATTTTGTAATACCTTATTAAATGCCAGAGGAGTTGTTTTTTCGGGAGTTTTAAAATTATTTTGAGACAAATTTTTAATGTTTAGAGGTCACCTGTTATCAAGAATGCCAAGGTCTAGCAGTCATTTAAAAAAATCGATTTAGGTCTTGATCTTCCCTTGTCGGAGGAAAACTTCACTTCGACGCCTGTAATTCTATTCATTATGAATTCTCTTAACTTCTTGCTCCCTCCTCCTCCTCCCATCCCGAATTATTCAGCCATTGTCTTCTTCACAGACATCCATACCTTTCATCGCATCTTTCCGCGCTCTCCATCTCATTCTTCCTTTCTCTCAATATAAAAAAACACTTATTTTTTCTATTGCTTTCCATTCATTTCTACTTATCTCTCCGTCCACCTCCTTTCACCGCTTCATATGGTCGCCACCCATTACTATCGCATGACCGAACGAAGTGGTCGTGGGTTCGATCTCATGCCGCATCACGAACGTCCGCGGCAGTTTCGAACCGTTCATCAACTCTCATTACCAGCACGTGATCATCGGTTGGCATAGCGAGCCATTATTCTCCTGTCTCTCTCTTTCTCTCTCTCTCTCTCTCTCTCTCTCTTTAGCGTACACCTCCCACTGATCCCATCTATTCCTCTCTGCCTTTTTTATTCCGTCCGATTTATCGAATCATCTCTTTTTCTCTCCAACTCGTCTCCCCGTTCATTTCCCTCCTCGTTCTTCCTCTCTCTATCTCTCATTGATATCCCTCTCCAATTAATTCGCGTATGATCTTTCTTTTCCGAGTCCTTTCTCTCTTCTTAATTTCTCTTTTCCTCTTTCTTTCTCTTCTTCTCTCCTACACTCATTCTCTTCCCCTCTCCATCTTCCTGTTTCACCCTTCCTCTCTCTACGTCTTTCTCTTTCTCACTCTTCCCCTCTCTCCCTATTCTTCTCTCACCCTCTTCCTCTCCCTATTCCTCTCTCTCCCTATTCCCCTCTCCCTATTCCTCTATCTCCCTATTCCTCTCTCTCCCTATTCCTCTCTCTCCCTATTCCTCTCTCTCCCTATTCCTCTCTCTCCCTATTCCACTATTTCCCTATTCCTCTCTCCCTATTCCTCTATCTCCCTATTCCTCTCTCTCCCTATTCCCCTCTCCCTATTCCTCAATCTCCCTATTCCCCTCTCCCTATTCCTCAATCTCCCTATTCCCCTCTCTCTATTCCTCTATCTCCCTATTCCTCTCTCTCCCTATTCCTCTCTCTCCCTATTCCTCTCTCTCCCTATTCCTCTCTCTCCCTATTCCTCTCTCTCCCTATTCCACTATTTCCCTATTCCTCTCTCCCTATTCCTCTATCTCCCTATTCCTGTCTCTCCCTCTTCCTGACCACCTTCTTATCCACTTATTTCTTGTTCCTCTGCTTTCACTATATTCCTCTCTCTCTCTCCCTATCTACCCTTTCTTCCTCGCTTCCCTACTCTCTTCACTTCGGTTTCTCTCCCTTTCCCATTCTCTTCCTTTCTGCCTCTCTTCCACTCACCCAACACCCATCTTATCCTCGGTTACCCTCTTCCCTTCCTTCCTTTCTTCCGATCGCACATCTTACGGCTCTGCTTTCCTCTCTCTCTCCCCATCTCCCTTTCAATCCTCCTTCCACTACTCTCCTATCCTCTCCATCAAAATCCCTCCATCGCGGTCATATTTCTTCCCGTTCTTTATGATTCAAACCCCATTCCGCATCCCCTCAAATCTCCGCCTCCTTCTTCTCCAAAAAAAAATGACCTCAATCTCCTCCGCCTCCTTCGTCCCTCTGTCCTTTCACACACTTAAAACATTCTCCCTTATTTCCAACGCATGCTTTTACATCAAGATATACACACACACTTCTAAGGATTCTCCATTTATTTCCTCGGACCACTCTTTCTCTATGCCTCCCTAGGTTCCGTTTTCTTCCTCCCTATAGGTTCTTGTTCCATCTCTCTACCGTGGCCTCGATTCTCGGAACTTCATTCCCCTCTTCCTAACAAACTTCTTCTCTCTCCCCCTCCTTTGTTGGGCTATTTTTTCTACCACCATCTCTCTCCCTCTCTCACTTGACTTTAATTTTCTCACGCAAGTTTTTTTTCTCTCACTTCTAACGATTCTCTCTTTTCCCGCACCCTCCCACAGCCTTCTCCTTCCCCTCTCTCCGACCTATGCTCCGTTCTACTTCCAACTTTCCCTCTCTCTCTCTCCGTCTTCCTATCTTTCGCTTTCTCACGTCTACGTATTCGCTCACCTCCCTTTCCCTTCCTCTCCGCCCCTCGTCGCGTGGACTCCTGACGCATGCGCACTCCTCTCAGCCTCTTGAAACCCTCGGATCGATCTCCGATTCCCCTACTACCCACATAACCCCTCTTTTGCACCCGCTTCCCTCCCTCCTTCCCCCTCTCAACTCCATCCTATCTCTCCCTCTCTCTCCTCTTTCCCCCCATCGATTCACGCGTTCCCGAGGAAAGTGGAAAGCTCGGCGCGTAGACGTGCTTCGCCGTCCTCTCTTTCTCCCTCTTCTCTTTCTCCCTCATCCCTCTCATTCTCTCTTTCCCTCTCTCCTCCTCATCCTTCCCTCTCTCGTTTTTTTCCTTTCTTATCTCCCCCTCCCTCTCACGCACGAATTCTCTCCCAGCGTACGCTAAAGCTACAATGCGCTGAAAACGCTCGCCCTTGAAAGAATGCACCTACACGTCTATGTTTCTCGACGTTTCTGTGGCAACCGCACTCTTCGCCCTGCCAAAATAAACTTTCGAAAGCATCTAGGATTTTAATTTTCGGTCTCTATTCCTATTTTTTATCCATTTTTTTATCCATCTTTTTCCATTTTTTTTTCTTTTTGGAACGGGATGCACATGCTATCCCCTTGGGTCGGGGTTAATGGCTTATGATGGCTATGAGGGAAGTGGGATGCGTCTAGGTTTCTGGCATTAGCGAATTATACATGAAAGGTGGGGGATTTTTTAGACCGTAAGTTTATGAGTAGGAGAGGGTGGAGGAGGAAGAGGTGGCTGAATAAAAGGATGGCGAAGATAGGGGGAAGAGGATGTTTGCGCTCACAGCGTTGCCCTTCCCCTCGGTGTAATGGGACTGGCTCGGGTACCATGTGCGGGAGACGGCTAAAATGTGAGATAGCTTCTCTTTCATCCTTTCTACGGCTTGATTAATTAAGGAACTACTTCCTTCCTCTCGATGAAAAATAAATAAATTTCTTCCGGACGCTCTTATTAGGCCACTTTTTTTTTCGGTCGCCTATCCGTTCGCTCACGTATCGCCTCTTAAGGCTTTAGAACGAATTAAAGCCGCCCGTCGACGCGTCGCGTCATTTGCCGTAAAATCGCTTTCGAATACGGTGAACTCACGTTCGTCCCTCGGGATACTCCCTAAAAATTATCGCTTGGGACTCTCCAGTACAAATCGAGACTACTTTTTGTCGATTGGTTTCCGGCCACACCCTACAATTTGGTAAAAAATATCTATCACGAATTAGGACATATTATAATGAAACGAACCACGAAATCATAAACGGTCGATTGAAATCTCTTCCATGGGTTATTATTTTAATATTGATCCTGGTGAAATACCAATATTTTTGGAAAGAGCTCCTATTATTTATGAATAGGAACGTACACTTTTCCCCGCCGAAAAATAATTTAGTGACTCGGCTAAAATTAAAATTTTTGAAAAAAATCTTCTCTTCGGTACGAGTTCCGTACGTTTTTACGCCTTCTGATTGTTAAATTTTAACATCCACTTAGGCTACATACCGCAAACAAGGTGTGACACTTGAAAAACGGGGCAGTTTTTTTTATAATCCATCCTCTCTCCAGCTTCTACATTTTCAACGTATTCATCAGTCAACCGTTTTTCGTATCTCGATTTAAAAAAGCACTTGATTCACAAAAAAAAAGGAACGTCACGGACGAAAACGCAAGAGGAATCTACATTTAAAAAAACACAGGAACGGTTCCGATTTCTGTATGAAAAAATCTCCGCCACTGGCTCCATCTATGACGCAGAAAGTCGCCACCGGAATCCAACGTAAATCTTGGAGAAAAAAAAAGAATGCATTAAAACGGACGAAACGAACACACTGGAAACTCCCGCTTATTTTCACCCACGCCCTCCCGACCTCCCCTTCTCCTCCCTCTCAATTTTTTTTTCGTTGCAAAGACAGAGATTGGCCTGGGGTATGGCGTGCAGATGTGACGCAATCCTCTTTCCCCTCTTCCAAAGATATCGTGACCCCGCGCAGCGGGAGCACCAACCTATGAAAAGAGAGAAGCTCTCTCCGTAATGCCCTCTAATACTACTCTCAGCGACTGACTCCCTTCCCTCCCTCCTCCGTCCTCCACCCTCTCTCTTCCACCCCCACACAACCCAACCCAACCCCACCGCCGCCAACCAAAGAGAGAAGGAGTTAAAAAGGGGTGGGTGGGGGAGTAAGAGATAATCACCCCATTCGACCTCTCCCTTCCACTCACTACTCTCTCATTTCTCTTCCATTTCCACCTTTCCCATCCAAAGCCTCACGTCGCTTCCAAAGCAAAAAAAAAAGATAACTCTTTTTACAACGGGAAGAGTGTAGTAGTTACTGCATTTTTACTTATATATATATATATATATATATATATATATATATATACACATATCATCGTTCTTTTTCTCTCTCGTTTCATTTTCGCTCGCTCCACTTAAGAGTAGTGTATCTGTTTTCCTCCACCGGGCACATACATGCACAGACACACACACATACACAAATGCCACACATGCCACTCTCCCACATTCCACCCTACCCACCCCACCCACTCCACCCATCCTCTATCCACCTCTTTCGCCCACTCACCTCTAGGCCACCTGTCCTCACAATGGAGGAGGATGAAAACACCTGGCTCACGCAGACCTTGTGGCTCGCTGTGTGCACGTTCTTCGTTCCATCTACACATACACATACTCCGACCCTCACCTACACCTACCCTTTTCCTCTCTCTCTCGCTTCATCTATCTACCTCCACTTCAATAACATCCCACGGTCGGACGTAACAGGGCTCATCCCATCTTCCTCCTACCCCATATGCCTCCTCCTCCTCAAGCACAGGGGCTCCCCCTTTTATGATCTCACTCCCTCTTCCTATCCTGCCCCTTTTGGTTCCTCCGTACCCCTTTTCTCCTCCCCCCCCCTCTCTCTCTCTCTCTTCCTTTCCCCTTACTCTTTTGGATACCCCTCGTCCGGCTTTTCCAAGCAAAAAAAGGCGATCGATTCGCTAAATATTTGTCGCCTATAATGACATTTTTCTCTGTTTCCAAATCAGTCGATGAAAAATCATCTGGTGCGGTCCGTTTTTTACTTTCTCCATACGTAGTAATGGGAAAGTATTGTGATCACGAAAAGAATCGACTTCGATATTTCAACGGAAATACACGTTTTGAGGTCCCTAGAACACGTTTAGACTATTTTCGGAATGATGTCTGTGTGGATGTGTGTATGTGATCGTGGGGGCTCTAACTGAAAACGTACTTGCCATATCGTTACCAAACTTCATATATAACACTTTAGCATGAGCACAAAGAACTGATTAGTTTTTTAACAATACCGGTTAACCGGAAGTCGAGGTTTATTCGAAAACCGATTCGGTTTTTGCGATATTTCTCCGATAATACTTCATTATTGTATACGGTGACCATCGCAAAAAATGTAGAAAATATAATTTCCTACATCTTTTATTTCAAACAATTTTCATAGCAGTTATTGTTTAGGAATTATTTATAAAAAATAATCGGTTTTTTCGGTTTCCGTGAAATATCTCCTTAAAAACGTCGTAATTGTTCATCTTCGTAAGGACCAAAGTTGTAGAGAATAATATTTCTTCCAAGTTTTGTTTGAAACAAATTTTCGTAGAACCATCCATTTCGGAGATATTTTGCTTATTCGTAAATTTTCAGTATACGGCGCCACCACCATGTAGAGGTGAATTCTGTAAACATATTCAAAATATAATTTACGGCAATAAGGACGACTGTATTCATTTACGATACGAAGTAATAATTTTGCCTTATAATGCTATTCATAATAATTTAAATACCTATACCCAAATATGGAGAAAGTCATGTGTTGGCCACATCAGATTTTTTCGAAGATACGTTCGCGTTTTCTTTCTTTTTTTTGCCTAGCAAGTTTTTTCGCCTTTTTTTCTTCTAAAATATCCGTATCGGCGAAGAAGGATATAGGTTGGCGAGTTGCGTCATGGGGACTCCGCGAGTAAATAAAAGGATCGCCTTACTTTCGGATAGGGTAGGATCTCCAGGCTTCTTCTTTGTCGGCGTTTAATGATCCGTCGTCGTTTTTTGGGGAAAAGGATTCCGACGAACGGACAGAGAGAGAAAGAGAGAATCCTGCTGGGAACGACGACGGAGGAGATTAGGGTCGGTTAAACGTAGATGCGACCGAAAAGCCGCTGACGGTAATCCTGAACTGTTGTTTTGTAAGCCGGGACCGGAAACGCCCTTGTATCGCCGTACGGTCAGCGCCAAATTAGTAGCACGGGTTTTATACCGTTCCCGTTTCAAACGGTCCTTTAAAAAAACCATCTATTCGCCGGAAACCTATCCCTAGAGCGTTTTATAACCCTATGCTGAGCGAAAATTATCGCCCAACTACGATTGATGTTCTTCGCAAAAGGATATGTCATCGGTATTGAAAGACGGATGGGTATATGCTTACGGATTCTAAGGTCGCGAGTTCTAATCCCGCCAAGAGCATGGATGATTGTATATGTCATGCCGGGGTAAGATGTAAGAATGGACTAGATCAGGGATGCCAAACCTTTGGCATGCGTGCCCTTTTGGCGCATGAGACAATTTTGGTTGGCACGCAAAAAAAAATATTTATTGTCTCCTCAATATTTTTCCATTTCTAACACAATATAAAAGACCATTTACAGCGATATTGCAATTATGTCGATAAGATAACTGGCTATTATTGTGAAGTTAGAGAAGGAAAAAAAATCTGAACTTGACCCGGGACTCCCACTTGCCGGGTAGGTGCTTTAACCAACTAAGCCAGTGGCTCCCAAACCGTGTGCCGCAGATTATTTCTAAGGGTGCCATGGAAAACCTTGTTAATTAACTAATTTTCCCTCGAATTAATTGATTATGATGTATTACTAACAAACGGATGCGTCCATAGGTTTTAATATTCGTACGTAAAAATATAAAACCCTTATTTCAAGATAGTGTTGCCGCGAAATTGTCTTTATCTTTGAAAGGGTACCGTGACTGCAAAATATTTGGGAGCCACTGAATTAAACTATCAAAGCCAGTCTAACTCTCCATTCTCGAAATGGGGTATTAAAGCACCAACCCGAGAAGTGGGAGACCCGGGTTCAAGTCCCGGTCAAGTTCAGAATTTTTCTCCATCCACAACCTCACATTTGTGTTCTAGTAGCAGGAAAATCTACTATTCTTAATATTCCACCTTGTGACTAATATTGACTTTTTGACCGAAAACGAGATGCTTGTCGATCCATAATAGTAGTTCGGCCTTAAACGATATGGAAATTTTAATTGATAAACTGAATTTTATATTAACTAATCCGTCGTTTCTGGTCTGGTCTGACAATGAGAATATGTTATCGTAGTTGCACCACAAAGTAAATAATTTCTTTTTGATGTTTTTTTTTAATTGGGACGCAAATTAGTAAAGGAAAGCCAATTTTTTTGTAATTTTGGCACGCGAGAAAGAAAAGGTTTGTCATCCCTGAACTGGATGGTCCAAATCCCGACTGTGAATAATTATACATTATTATTATGCAACGAAGTCACGGAAATACTATACCGTCTTTCTCTCCGTCTATCCCACTCTTAAGATCCTCTCTACCGCGTGTATAAAAGCGTCGTTCGCTCGAAAAACGAGCGCATCGTAAAAAGAACAAAACGACGGAATTACACAGCTTTTTTTTGCAGACTTTTTCTTCTCTACCACCTCGTTATTTCCGCCATAGAAACGGCATTCATCATCGATTTGTTTGTCCTATCACACGCGGGAATGTCTTCGCCGTATTCATTTTCATTAGGGCGGCCACTAAAGCGGCGGTGGTGGCACGCGTTGACTTCGTGGCAGTTCCTTGACCCTCGTCCAGTTTCCAGGTCAACGGGATCTTGCCCTATGACCTCTTTTTTTTACTCGAGTGGGGTTGCTTCCTTCTTCATCCACGTTGGGGACACCGTCTCTTCGACCGCCTCTCGAGTGGGAAATTCTAGGCGCGGGGTCAAACCCACCGATGAAGGTGGCCATCTACGTGATGCAGAAACGGAGAGCGTGGGATGCTGTCTAATGATCTCGACTGTTTAAGAGTGAAAACGCCAGTCCTTCGCACCGTCGGGGACTGGCTTATTATTCTCCTCTGCGGATTGGTGGTGCTGGGAAAGGTGCGAGGGTCCGAAATGAGCTCTTTCCTCTCCGTGTAAACACAGGAGTTTATAGGTCAGGATTACTGTGAATGGGCTTTGAGTGGTTTCCAAGACCTTTTTTCAGGAAGTCCAGTTAAATTACCTTTCAAGGTTTGGAGTTTTTATTTCTCGTGTTCTCGGCGTCGAGAGATGGAGAGAAGCTTTAGGGCTTTTTTTGTCCCGGATTCTCACTCGAAAAATTCATGCTATTTAAACCACGATATCACACTTTTGTTTCGTTCATTTGATTAGTTAATCGACCTAAGGTTTGATTTCAACGGTGAACGAATAAGGAAGGGTTTGATTTGTCTAATCTGGAATATAATTTGAGTATTTTTTTTATATTTACTTAGAGAGCAGAGCAACCACGTGTCTTCTCCGATTTGAGGGTGAAATCTAAAACTCGCAAAAAATCTCAGCGGTCCTTCATAGTTTTAAAGCTTGCAATGTTGGAAGAACTTTTTTTGCGAGATCTCAGCTTTTACTCCTACTATACCCCTCTTGTATTTATTTTTTTAATGACTCACCTGGCCCCCTCTGTAAAATCTAAGCGACTGGCAAATATTAAATTGACAATGAACACTCTGAGAGATAGGGCTTAATGACAATAAAAGCTGATCTATGAAAGAAACTATTTAAGCTGGGTTTTATGAAATCCATTATAACGCGTAAAAAATCCTGTAAAGCTCTAAATATATCTAATTATTGCATTAAAATTAGCTCTTATTTTATTTATTACTATATTTGTTTTCTAAGGTCAACTATATGTTAATAATGTTTCAACATTTAAAAAATATCTTAAAGATAGAATTGGCTCATTTTCTGAGACTGTGCTTTCACAGACATTTTCGGTATAAAATTAAAAATTTCAAATGCCTAATCTGTGGGACGTAATTCCATTACAGTCCCAAAACATTTTTCTTCGTCCCCCATTAGCCTTACGAAAGAATGTTTTAAATTAACCAAATCCTACATTCGTTTCCCTCGCATAATGTATTAAATAATGTGCATTAGAATTCTCTCTTTGATCCTATTTTTTGCATTAAGATTCCCGTTCCCTTCCATAGCAATATTCCAGAATAGGAAAGCTGCTAGTGCTCTTTATTAAAGAATCTTGTTCTCGGGAAACCTTTCTGCCTTTTAGTCGATGACTCATTACATCTTAAGTGTATGATTGCGAAAACGTCGTGTGAAGCGAATGAATAGCGCTTCTTCTCCTGCAACCGAAACGCTGAATAATGAGCCATCTTGGTTTCACTGCGAGGGATAAAAAGCCCGCTTCCAATTAATTTCCGTGCCTTTTCCATCCGTCGCCGTAATTAATTATTAAACTGGAACTTGCGAAGCTTTGTTTTCGGCCAGCCTAAACATTAAATTCCCCCAAGCCATAGAAACTCTACGTGCTCAGCATTTCTTTACTCTTCCGTTTAAAAATATTTTAGTGGCGCTTTTTAAATTTACACGGTAATCAACATTTATTTCGACCGACTTTGGAATATCGTAAAACTCCCATCTCCTACTTTTCTGTAGTCCGAATTTCAATATAAGTTTCCCCGTTTCTAGCTGAAAACTTTACCAAGGCATTTCCGGGTTTTAATGAAAATTTTGATTCGTAATATATACAGGATGTTTCAGAATTTAGTGCCGTAACTCACAGGATAGATTCTATGATAAAAGACAAAAAAAATTTTCATATAGCCATGAGTCCGATTTTGTTTTTTTTAAGAGATGGAGTGGTTTGAAGTCACCAAAACCATGTGAAAATAAAACGCAACGCAAAGTAGTGTTAGAAGGCATTTATTTGTACCTAAACGTTTACGGTAGGTGTTCAATGTGATTTTCATTCATCTGCACACATGCTTCTGCTCGAAAATTCCTGGCTTACTGCGAACTGTTTGGCAAGCATGATGCGCTCCCTGCTGTAGCTTTTGTATGGAGTTTACTTCAATTTCATACACCAGACATTTCAAAAACCTCCAGAGGAAAAAGTCCAAGGGATTTAGGTCGGGTGATCTTGGTGGCCATGCAACAGGATCTCCCTGTCCTATCCATCGTTGCGGATACCTCTTATTCAAGAATTGTCAGATACGAAGGCTGTAGTGGGCCGGTACTTCATCATGTTGAAATCACATTTTCTGGCGTACAGTTAATGGTACATCCTCCAGCATTACTGGAAATTATTCTCTTAGAAACTGTACGTAATCTTCGCCTGTGAGACGTGCCGGTAACACGTGTGGACCAAGAAGATGATCGCCTACAATGCCTGCCCAGACGTTGATTGAAAATTGCTGTTTGTGGCGCATACTTCTCGTTTACCGTGGGTTTTCTTCATCCCATGTGTGTGCATTGTGTAAATCGAGTATCCCGCTTCGTGTAAAGCACGCCTCGTCCGTAAACATCACAAAAGTGGTAAAATATGGATCGGGTGCTAGCTGACGCAGCAACCATCGCCAAAACTGTCGTCGCAGAGGGGCATCTGCTGGTTATAATACTTGCATTCGCTGGAAGTGATAAGGATAGAGCAGCTGCTCTCGTAAAGTCCTCCATACACTCACATGCGAGATACCAATCGTGTAAGGCGTATTACGAGTGCTGATATTAGGCTGCATTTTAACAGTGTGAAGAATAAGCTCTTCCGTGTCTGCTGTTTGATGATGACGTTGACGGCCTGCATTGCCCCGTTGAGGACGGAAAGTGCCGTGTTCGCGTAAGAGGCGATGGAAAGACTGAAAAGTCCGCCTGTTTGAAATGTCGGCGTCGTGCGGCTTCTGTGTTGCCTTGCATTTCACCATACACGAAATACATGTCTGCGTATTCCTCAACGGTGAACTCCATGTTGTTCTCGGCGATTACTGCCCGATACTACGCAGCTCACGTTGATGACTAACCACTGGGATGAGCCAGCAACGTGCTGTTTACAGACGAGTCGTACTTTACAAGAAGCGGAATACTCAAACAAACACGCATGGCCTGAAGAAAACCTCCTCTATGTATTAAGGGAAACGAAATAGGACCCATAGCTGTATGAATATTTTTGTTTGTTTTTTACCATAGAACCCACCCTGTGAGTTACGGCACTGAGGAAAGGTAAATAAGGATATTTAGGGCAACTAGGAAACCCAGTGAGCACTTACCGGAAGGAGAGCCGCTGGAGTGTCGGAAAGACACATTTGTAGACGTTGTTGGAGCTTTCGGGATGATCCGATCATCAGCACAAGAGAGACACAACTGCGTCTCTCCGACACCCAAGCGGCTCTCCTTCCGGTAAGTGTTCACTGGGTTTCCTTCAACACCTAGTTTCCCTAAATAAATAAATATATATATATAAGTGACACACCAGATCATTTTCGTTAAATACAAATTATAAGATTTACATTGAGAGTCAACTCGACAGTAGTATCGTCTGAAGCCACATAGTTACTAAAGAGTTATTTCAAATATTTGTAATGTCAATGTACGTTGAAAAAATCGTGATGAGAAGAAAACACTGTCGAACTCGGTTTTAACGAGAACTCTGTAACGGAAACATTTTGTTCATTATATCTAATCAGGGCCCCTAAGTATTTTTTGCTCGTTTTAACCGTGGGATAGGATGTCGTTTACGTGAAATTTTACTGTGAAAATTTGCTATTTCAAACGGGTATAAAAACGCCCGTTATTATCGTCATCTTGCTATACTATATATGCTCCTGTTGAACAAGTCCCACAGTACTTATTCAATTCTCAGGTTCGCTAAATAAAATTTTTTTTGCCTTTGTTTTTTTATTAAAACCCACAGAACTACATAATTCATTTCTGCCACTTAATCCCAGCCAATTCTATTCTCCTGTCAAAAATATCACTTGTTATCCTGTATCTTATGCAACCCAACCGATTGCCACGTATGCGAGTCTAGAGTGGTGCCCTATCGCTTGTGTTGTTTTAGGGCTACATTATCTCTTTCTTCGCCCTTATTTCCCTCCTTTTAAGTTTCAGTATAGCAGCGAAACATACAGATTACGAAATATACTTGGAACTTAATAACAGAATAACGCTGATTGGGCATAAAATCCAACTTTTGCGTTTGAACATGATGTTTGAATTTTTATCATTTAAGAAATTTTGGGTAATATTAAGTTATTCAGTGAGTAAAAGATTCTAAGATAAGCTGTATTGGAATGACATTAATGTTTTCCGTAATTTGTTGACGGTTACCTCTCTGAAAAGTATACTATATGAAGCTTTGTTGAGGATTATGGACGAAAATGAGTTGTCAGAATAAAAAATGATAAATGACTGCGATCGTTATAGCTCATGCAACCTACCAATTATATATATATATATATATATATGATTAGTTATAGTTCAATTTTTCTGAGACAGCCAACAACATCTTCATTTGCTTAAACCGTTTTGGTAAAATAAATAAGATGTTCAAACGGATAATTTCGAAATTACCGTACAGTAAATCCCAATTATAAGCACACGTACAAGATTCAAGAGCGTTCTGCCCCTAAAACATTGTTTCTCATTTGATGGAAAGAGGATTTCAGAAGAGAAATCAACGCGGGTTTCAAACTAACCATACGACACGTATTCGGCATAGATCAATCGGCGGAACAAAAATCTTTTCATAAGTTTCCACGAGGTTCTATTTTTCTCGTCAGCCTCCGCCGGCCGCATACGACCCCGGCAATAAGAACGAGATCCCCTCCCTCGTTGTCTGCATACATCATACGACGAAAGGCGAACCCATCCGGAACGTTAGAAGCGCGGGGCGGAGGAAGATGGAAGGGATGGAAAACTATTCCTCTAAGCCCTCTCCTACCGACCCCCCAAAAAACCCAATAAAGAATCTCCATAAAGTCTTAAGCGGACGAAATTTTCCGAGAGGCGACTTCCGTCCCCCCCCCCCCTCCCCCCCCCCCCCTGGAAACCGATACACAGGCCACGTACGATGTTTGATCCCCCGTCGAGTGCTTTTCTTTCTCGGGAGATATAAAAAAAATGAAACTTCCCCCTACGACCATCCTCCTTACTTTACAGACCACCGTTCTTCCTTGGGAGATGAAAAAAACCAACGCGTCCGCTTAACTCCATTATCCCTTTTACATGTAGCCCCAACGACTTTTTCCATCGCTGCCTTCGCATCGCTGATGCAAAAATCCTCCTTCTTATCCTCTTGCTTTTTAATGCGCGAAATTCGCTGGAACAGAGAAAGAGAGATAGAAAATAGAGCTCTCTTTCTACCACGATAGCGTCACTCTCTCATTTCCCATGGGAGAGAGAGAGAAGCACAGTACCCTCTCCAACAACACAAACAACAACAACACCAACGCGCCTAGCTACGCCAACCTACGTTCTTTAAAACGAAAAAAATAATCTCGCTTCCTCCTCCTCGTCATGTTTCACGAAGGAAAACAAAAAATATTCTACCCTTCCTTACGACGTAGCGAGGAACGGGACGAGAAAAAAACCGCGTAGGAAAGAGGAGACGCCCTTGAACCACCTCTGATCCGGTGCACGGTACGTTGACATATCAAGATGGAGGAGGATATGGACGCGGGAGAGAGGGGAGGGGGAGGGGGGGGGGGAAGGGAAGGGTAGGGTGGCGTAGAAATGGGAGCATTTGAGAAGGCGAAGGAGAGACAGGTCGGTTGTTGCGTGAGTCCCGTAGAGAGAGAGAGGGAGGGAGGGAGAAAGTGGAAGAAGCGGAAGAGGAGACGAAGATATGGGAACAGGAGGAAGAGTGGTAAAGGAAAATGGAGAAAGAGGAGAGAGATAGAGGAGTTTCTAAGAACAGGCGAGGGTGGGAATCGCTGTTTAAGAGGTGTCTGAAAGAGAGAGTGAGGGTGGAACCTGAGTGGTGGTGAGGGGGATGGCAAGACAAAGAAGAATTCCCAGAGAGAGAGAGAGGGAGTGAAAAGGACGAGGCAGGAAGGTTTGCAGTAGTCAGGAGAGGAGGAGTTATAAAGAAAAGGGAGAGAGGAAGATGGTGGGCGAAAGGTTGGAACGGAGAGGCAGGAGGGATATTCTTTATTCAGGTGTTGAAAATGGTTTGGGGAGAGACGAGAGGGAGGGAGGGAAGAGAGAGCTGGAGGAAGACGAGGCGTTGGTAGAGTGGAGTAGGCGTTGTTAGGAGACAGGCCAAGGGGATGAAAATTAGTAATTAGGGGAGCGCTGAATAATTCAGGAAGTCTGGCTGGAATCTTATTATTAAAGGTGGAGGGGGGGGGGAGGAGTCTTGAAAAAAGAAATCTTAAAACTTGTAGATGAGATTTTTATATCGAGGGCGTTCTCGTTACTTTCTAAAGCGTTGACTTTCGTTGTTAGCCTGAAAAAGAAATAATTGTGTCGTAGGATGGTCCTTTATTAGATCTCTTTCTTTCGAATTTTTCCGTTTGACAGAGTGAAAGTATTTTCCATCTCTTATCTTTTGAAATGTAGTTTTGAGTATGGGTTTTTTTTAATTGAAAAATAGTTCAAATACCCAATATTGGTATTTGAGCCTTAGATGAATGTAATTTAGTGAGTGAGACATAAATACATATCATTGTGAGTGCCGCACGCTAGAAAAAATAATTAATGTAGCATACATCTCGTTATAGAAAAGTTTAATTGACACAGTAGGTATCTCTGATAACCAGATTCTAATTTTGACTACAAAGCAGACACCGTCGGTGATATTCATCAGCAGTAGATTCCAAAAATGCCACTTCTTATTCAGTTAAGATAATATTATGTTTCGAGATTATAAAGTGAATGGTGGACGTCTGCATTTCACCTGTCTACGAATTAATCATTGTAGCTGTTTCCACCTAGCTAAGTTTGACTTCTGAATATTTCGCATCTTAATCTCTTCTGTGAAGTTGTTCGGTGATTTTCTTTCTCGGCCTTTCTTTGCATTTATATTCTATTATCCTGCCTTCCATTGTGTTTGTGATATAATAGTCGTACCCAGTGCCGTAACTAGGGTATGGCGAAGGTGGCATTTGCCATAGGCGCCGCTTGCAAAAGGCGCTGAACTTTCCCGCAAAAAGTGCGAAAAGTTAATTTTTCCATAAATATATGCTATTTTAATACTCAAAATTTGGTTTATTAATAATAAAAACGACATTGTTCTTTATTAAAACGCAGAAAAAATGATGTCCTACATAACCAAGGTATTTCCAAAAAAAATTTGCCATAGGCGCCATGTCGCCAAGATACGCCTCTGGTCCTGCCTCATCAGACACTGCTACTTCTTCTTCACTCTATAATGTTTACAACTTCCTTTTTCTCCTAGTATAATGTCTCCTAGTTTGTTTTCCTTTCTATCCAAATACGTCATCAACATCCTTCGGATGCTCTACATATCGAATGTTTCCATTCTTTTCAGTCTTTTTCTAAAATTGTCCATATTTCACAGCCACAGGTAGAAATACCCTATGTTTAGGTTTAACATACAGTTTCATTGTGTTTATATCTATTTTCCCACTGATTATATTTTTATTCTGAATGAAGACTTCATTTTCTCGTCAAATCCTTGTACCTATTTCTTTCTCTCTTCTACCATCGTCTGTTATTAAGCTTCTGAGGTATTCGTAATTTGGCCCTTATGCTAAAGGTATGTTTTCAATATGGACATGTGCTTTCATTGGAGTATTGGAGTTACTACTCGTATTATTGTTTTATTTGAGTTTATTCGAGTGTTGTACCTTTAGAAAATGTGTTGCATCTGAGATAAAATACCATGCAATATCATTCTTCTTCTGTTTCTGCCACTGCTGCTGTATCATTCGCGAATCTAAACCAAAACGTCTATTCTCCGTTTGCCTTTATACCTGAGGCTGTGGCTCTTCTAACTTCCTCTATTACCTCTTCTATGTAATCGCTGAACAGTGGGGGTGGCAATGACCAGCCCTGCCGCATATATTTTATTATATTTGCTGTGTCGGTCCTTAATGTCGACATGTTCTGTGTAACAATTCTATAATTCTTCTATCTCTCTAGCCTAAAGTGTCTTTTCTTAATATTTTGAAAATTTTTCTCCAGGCCGACAAATGCTATACTATATGTACTTTGGTTCATCTCCTTTCTATGAGTACTCTCCCTCCTGATATTGCCTGCTTCTTTCCATTATTTCTCCCGAATCAATAATTGTCCTTGCTGAGATACTTTTCTACCTTCTGTTTAATTTAAATGGTTTCCAGAAGTAAGCTTGACGTGCGATATAGGAATCTTATAGTTCGTTAATGTTCGCTGTACGTGGCATTTGCTGGCTTTAGAATAATAATGATTTTGCTTTCTTGAAAATCTTCTGCTTGATAAATTTTCTTCTACATTTTGTTTACTCTCCCGCGTATTTCCATAATTCTGCATATTTTCACATCTGGCTGCTTTTTTTAAATTAATTCCTTGAACAAATTATCAAATTCGGCTTGAATTATATCCTTAGCATCTAATCCAGTTTTTTCATCTATTAGATCTGTTTTCAACTACTCTACCTAATAGAGTTCTTCCACGTATTTCTTTTGATTATGTCCCGTGGATCAATTAATAAATTTTCATTCTATGCCAGTATTACAGTACTTGTTCTATTCTCTTTTGTTAGTTTCATAATGGTTTCGCTCCGTCCTCTCAGCGCTCACTCTATTTCTTCACACACTTCATTGATACATTTCTTTCTCCTTTTTGCGCATTCCCTTGCGTTTATCACGACTTCTCTGATCTTTTTCGCTTTTATATTTTCTTCTTCGCACATCTTTCTCTTTAGCATATATTGCGTAATCCATAGTTTTGAACGGTTCTCTTTTTTTCTTTCCAAGCACTCTTTGTCATAGTTTCTTTCACATTTTCTTCAATTCCTCCTCTACCTTTTACTCTTATAAGGCCAATGGCGTGTTTCCGTTAATCGGTTGTCCACTTCGTTTTACCCGAAAGTAAAGTGTTTCCATCGAGTTAATAAATAGCTATTGGATTCAGTTGCGGACGGATCGGAACC